>JBAMAX010000356.1:0-250890 GCA_037043745.1 Chymomyza amoena
CGTTCGAAATAAATTGTTCGAAAAATGAAATCAACCAGATTTCTGTGGAACCTACGGATTTTTTGGTTGAATTGGTTTCAAACCGTTGCAAAAAGCAATATCGATTTCTGTGGCACCCCTGATACATTGCGAATAAATTATTTTCGTCAATACGCTCAACAACTTTATGACAATGATTTCTTAAAAGCGGGTAGACCAAAAAAAGGTCAAATATAACCATTGACATTCCTCAACTGATTCACGTTCAATAGAAATGCGCAGACAAGACAGAGCCAACAGGAACTACTACAACGAGCAACAACAACTAACACCTGCATCAGCATTAACGGCACCAACAACAACAAACTGCAGAGAATATGTTAACACAATTCAAATCCTAATCAATGTGATTTATAAAATTTCCGCAGCATACCCATATTTCTTTAGCATCAACAAAATTAAATTTAAAATAAATTTATAAAAACACAAATGTGTAATTTTTTTATTTTATTGTTTGAAATTTAAATTTTTAATATACATATAAGCATTGTCCCGCCAACCTTTTACATACATATATATATTGCATTCGCACAATCAAACAAAATATGAACAAGCAGACAAGATCAAAATGAAAACGGCAGCCAACAGCTGACTGCACACATTTTCTTCCATTCTTTTCGTTTCGCAAATGCTCAGAGCCACAACGCTAAAGAGGAGACTGACTTCATCACTAAATTGGCAAGCAAGAAGTATCGAGTGTTCGTCTCTATTTTTATTTATTTATCTTTATTGGAATAACATTATTTTTAAACAATAGAGTAATTTATACAATTTAGTGTTTAGAAGTTTTATACTTGTTCAACCATAACATACAAATAATTATAAAATTAAATACATACATATATTTTATATAGATTATTAGCCAAAAATCATGCTGGAGGAAAAATGCGAAAAAAACCCATATGAACTGATAACTTAAACTAAAACTTCTAAAACGGGGAGCGAGTTCCCGAATATGATCGAAGTCTGAGTTTAAACACTTATCATGAAATTTTCGAGTAGCTTTTTCGATTGTGTCCCTAACCAGATCAACATTAGCTAGGCTGTGTAATCTTTGCGTTGCATAATCCCTTGGCAAATTGTACACTAGTTTTAAAATCTTGTTCTAACAGACTTGCAGTTTTTAACGTGACTATTGGCAGCTTCTCCCTACACTGGGCAGCCGAAATAAATAAATGCGAAGAAAATTAGTTTCATTTAAAGTGCTTTATTATCTAAACTTAGTAAGCAATTTCAGTTTAAAAATTGTTAGTGTTCTGGAAAGAATGTTGATCTTATTGGTAACATAAGATACATGTTCCTTAAAAGTTAATTCAGGATCAAGGACAATGCCTAAGTATTCAACTTTTTGGTTCCATTTTATATATACTTTCATTATCAAAAGTTAAAAATTTAAAATTTAAAAAACCCCCGAACTTAAGTAATTTTCATTTAAAAAGTTAAAAATAATAAAAGAAACTTAATGTTAAAGTACCTAAGAATCTATTAATAATTCTAAAAAAATACGTCGTTCAACCAAAAAATCCGTAGGTGCAGAAGAAATCTGGTTGATTTCATTTTTCGAACAATTTATTTCGAATGTTTACGCTTTTGCTAGAATGGCAGCAAAGGGTTGCAGCCTTGTAAAAATTATTTTAGAACATTTAGACACTTATTCAAATACATGTTTATTAACAGTGATCCAATAAAGTTTATTCTTTATTACATTAAACGATAATTATCAGCATATTTTGTATCATTTTGCTTTCCATTTGTGCAAAATAACTTTAAGTTAAGTTTGAAAATTTGTCCCGCCCAATACAAGAGTGTGTATGACAACCCTACTCAGCCCGACTCAACAGCTGTGCTCAGCATTGAGAATGGCAAAATCGGTTTGTTTACATTTGAAAATTTGCACAAAAATAAAAATGAATGTTTAAAATGCCAATTGCACAATTATTAGCCATTAAGGCTTTACAAAAAACCCCCTACAAGGAAAAGTCAAGCGAAGGCGTCGAAGAACCTTTACTGATATTTTCATTTAAACCTTAACTGCTGAACTTTTGACAATCACAGCCATGCCTAACATGCTGTACATTGCCACTTTGTAGGATAAAGGTGCACAGCACATATTTACGTAACTTTCCATTAAATTCGTAGCTTTTCATAAAGGCAACTTAAGTTAAATAAAAAAAACAATTTTTTAACTATCATTTAAGATCAAAAACATTTATTAATACGCCAAAATAATTACTTCGAAATGTTATTATTTGGTACCGCACTATGTGGCAACTCCTTTGTAGAATCGATTTTGAACGTTGACACAGAATGGTAAATGAACAATTGATTTTGATGACGTTTTTGTAAAAATGAAAATCATGAATTAAAACATTAGATTTAGCAAAACATAAAGACACAGATATTTTAGAAATTGAATAAACTTTCCAAATAAGTAAGGGGTTAATTGTATAAATTAGTTTTTATTAATGCATTTAATCAAATCTCCAAAAATTTTGTCGACGGTTTTGAAACCGTTGTTTGTCATGTCTGTGGCACCAAGAATTGGAATTGCATCGAAATTGAATCGAATTGGTTTTCTGTGGCACCCCACATTTCACAATTTCAGATTTTTAAATCTCACCAAAATTTTTTTCAAGGATCATTTTATGAAATAAGTGAACACATGTATCGGCATTTCACGCTGGAGCATGTCGCGCGGAACCCAATGAATGCCAATGGCGAAAATATTTAATATCTCGTGAACTAAGAAAAGGACCGTTAATTAAAAATATGCGTTATTTACGTTATAAAATTGCGAATATGATGATATATTTTATTGAAATTTTCATTGTGGTGAACGGCACTAAAAAGTAAAATAAACAATTGAATGCTTAATATTGTATTGAATTGTTAACAATAGAAAACAATGTTACTTCATACCTTTTAAAGACAATATATTAACGAACAAAATAAAAAAAATTTGACTGATCGGATAAATAGAGCCGGAGATAATCTATTCTACATGTAGTGCTATGACGCGAACCAACAAAATTTTGAATATTCATAAAATCGTTAAAAAAATGTTTTCGGTGAAATGCCGATACACGTGTTCACTTATTTCATAAAATGATCCTTGAAAAAAATTTTGGTGAGATTTAAAAATCTAAGTCAAAAAAGGTGTACGAATTGTAAAAGAATGACCCATATACGTAATAATAATATACACCTAAATTAAATTTGCAAGCTACAACAGTAAAAACAGTAACTACAAAATACTCTGCTAAAAGATGTACGTTGTGTGTATTGATAATATGAGCAATGATTTTGCCTTTTTGATTCAAATTACTTTTTAATTACTCGTGTTTAAAGTAATCTGAAGAATCTGTTTGGTCAACAAGCTTTTCAACTAAAGTTGTAAATTTTCGTTGTTCCTTTAAAGTCCAACTCAAACGTAGAAAAATTAAAAAAGAACTCAAACGCAATTCATGCATAATTTTTGGTCTTATTTCAACACAAAAAAAATGGCGTGCGTAAGGTCGGGCGCAATTTATCGAAATAATTATCAATAATCAGCAGCTTTTTGTTTACTAATATCAAATTTTTAAAAGCGCGAGATAAAATTTAAAAACGAACGTTTATTATTTATGCAATTTTGTGTAAGGGACTAACATGTACCACAATGGGGGTGCCGTAACAGTTGCGGGCTCGGAAGTGCGACTCACTCTCCACGCGAGGGCGGCTGGAAACAGCCCCTTAGTTAGGCTTTGTCACTGCTAAGGGGCTGGCTAATAGTAGTCGGGCTGGAGCTGAAAACTCCTAAAAATTTCCACATCCCCGGGTCGGACTAAGGTGTCATTCGACCCGTGCCGAAAGTCAGCCTGGCTGGGGGCCCGGTTAACAAACAGACCAGTCGCTAACGGAGAGTTTAGGCAAGTGGCGACCGCCTAGTCTAGTGAGCCTTACCCGGGTATTGCGGATCGGCCCTCATTGGTCAAATCACCAAAAGAAGCTCCTAACAGGAGAATGCAAGAAAAGAGGAAGGGTAACGGGAAAACAACACCGTTACCGGGACGCGCCCAAACTGGCGGATTGGATGACCCATACCGAAAGTGGCTAAGTGGTGCCAAAGTAAAGTGGTACATAAGGTACCAACAGCAGGGAAAGACAAAGCTGAGGCACTGTCGTTGCCAAAGCAGCCACGTCGGGAAGAGCAGGGACCTACACCTGCTCCAAAAAGGCTGAGCAATACTCTCACGCCGCCATCCGACACCCCTAAGAGGGTGAGGGTGGAAAAGAAGACTGCAGAGATACCATCATCTGCGGTAGTAGCGTGCGTGGCTTCCTCCGAAGCCGCCCGAGAAGTCGAGGACCAACCCTCGACATCCTTGGTGACTAAGGAGGGTCCCTCATACACGGCCGTTGCCACGATGCTGAAGGTAGCGATAGTGCCTGAGAGAAGCCGACGGAATGGGTTTTGGAGCTTATCCAAAAGCAAAACCGTCTGACTACTGAGCATTCGAGGCAATTGTCGAGAAAGAGCGAAGGAGGTGGTTTACTCCTCGTCCTCGGCATTGACGACGTTTCTTGTGCCGAGATTATTCGGACCGATAACAAGATTAAATTCCGGTTCGGAAGTATACCCGTCAAGGGTTTAAGAAAAGAAAAAGCAACTGCCAAAGGTCCGGATACACCGCCCCCACATCCCCAATCTGCTTCAGAAGAGGAGGGACTTAACACCTCCGGCTCCCTAGCAGATCTGGCGGATAACGAGGAATTAGACGTAACGGTGATCGAGGAGGGCGGCGACATTGGAGACCAACCTCCAATGTCTTCGCAGGAACTGGCCATGGAGCTGGGCACAGAGGCTGAGGGGGTCCCGAGACAACCTCCAGACCCCAGACGCCAATGATGTAGTCGATCCTATGATCGGAAGTACAAGGATAGCCCAGGTACACATCCACCGTGCCAAAGCGGCCTCGGCCGTGCTGGAAAGGCTGTACACCAAACAACACCTAGGGCTAGCCTTGGTACAGGAACTCCGGTATAACCAGGGAATAAAAGGACTTTACGTGAAAGATGCCAAGGTAATTTGGGACCAGAAGTATTAATTATAACGTACTTACAGAATTTCTCACTGGTGACTGCGTCCCTATTGTGGTCGAGGATGCCGGCGACATGAAGACTTTTGTCTCGGTCTACTTTGCGGGAGATAACACCTGCCCGCCGCCCGAGAGACAATCCCTCGTGGAGCACTGCAGGAGGCAAGCATCTACCCATCATCCCCAAATAGAAGGCAGAAATCTGCCGACAGATAGCAACAGCCCATATGCCACCGACTGGGCCGTCTACAGTAACACCAGAGAGATTAAAATGGGCAATTGGCATGTTCCAGCCCTATAAATCTCCAGGTCTGGATGGTATACATCCAGTCCTTTTACAAAAAGGACTGGACAATCTCTTAACTCCCATTAGAGAAGTACTGGTTAGCAGCCTTGCGCTAAGGCATGTACCTAGAGCATGGAGTATGGCTAGAGTGGTCTTCATTCCGAAAGCTGGGAAGAAAGATGTCACAAATCCAAAGTCGTACAGACCTATCAGATTAACTTTGTTTTTGCTGAAAACGTTGGAAAAGCTGGTAGACTTCAGAATTAGAAGCACATTGCTGAACAACGACCTCTTCATAGGATGCAACATGCTTATAGAGCGGGAAGGTCTACAGACACTGCACTGTATCAGCTGAAAACCCTTATTGAGGAATCCCTCACTCATAAGGAGGTTGCACTATGCGCTTTTCTGGATATACAGGGTGCTTTTGACAATACCTCCCACGAGGCTGTCAACGCATCACTGGCCAGAAGGCCTAGACACAACCACCAGCAGATGGATAGCTTCACTGCTATCATCCAGACAGGCTACAGCAACTATTGGGGGACAGTCCACCACAGTAGTAACAACAAGAGGCTGTCCTCAGGGCGGGGTATTATCACACCTCTTATGGAGCCTGTTAGTAGATGAGCTGCTGGAGAAACTAACGAGCAGAGGCATACTATACCAAGGCTATGCTGATGATATCGTTATCATAGCAAGAGGCAAGTATGAAGAAACACTCTGCGACATTGTCCAGCTAGGTCTTAAAGAAACTAATGACTGGTGTAAAAAAGCAGGCCTGAGTCTCAACGTTGCCGAAACTGTCATAGTACCCTTCACAAGGAGATATAAACTTGGTAGAATGAAATGTATAACCTTATCGGGATGCAGTATAGAAACGGGCAAAGAAGTCAAGTATCTTGGAGTAACCTTTGACTCCAAGCTTAACTTCAAAACTCATATAGAAAACACGATAAATAAGTGCTCAAAGGTTATTTTTACGTGTAGAAGTATTGCCGGAAAGTCGTGGGGCACATCACCACAAATATTAAGATAGCTATACCTCATGGTTGTTAGACCCATGCATGCCTTAGCTCGATCAGGGAAAAAATTTAGAAACTGGAAAGAATTGCCTGCATATGTATGGCAGGAGCTATGCGTACCTGTGCTATTGCTGCCTTAGAAATTTTAATGAAGATCACACCACTACATATCGTTGTCGATATGCGGCGGAAAGCCGCATTAATAAGAATTGGGAGGGTAAGGGTTGACTTTAGCCTCACCAAGAACGATGCTGCAGATTTAGCAAAGGATATGCCTATGCTTCTACAGCCAAGGGATGAGATGTTTGCTGAGTATAGGTTCAATCAATATTTTGATACTAAACTCAGCACATAAGAGGCTTGGACCTCTCTTGCGGCACTTCACCCTATGAAACCATATACAATAAAGTGGTACACAGTTGGATCACTGACTGATCAATTAAGTGGCCTGGGGGTAGTAGGACCCAGAACCAAATATAATGAACCTCTAGGCAGACACACCAGCATTTTCCAATCTGAGGTTTGTGCTATTGAACATGTGCTGAAATCAATCTGCAAAAGAACTACCTTGAAAAGGATATTTCCAACCTGTCTGATAGTCAAACAGCAATAAAAGCATTAAGTAAAGCCAAAATTACTTCAAGGCTAGTCAAAGAAGTGAGAACATCACTGGATAATTTAGGTTCCAGGAATAAGGTCACGATTAGATGGTTCCAGGGCACAATAACATTCCTGAAAATGAATTAGCAGACAAACTTGCATGAACCGGTGCAGCAACACCGCTCATCGGTCCTGAACCACGCTGTGGGATTGGTAACCACGTGGTACGGGACCAACTAAGAATAGAGGAGAATAAAAAACGACTGCTTCACTGGGCGCAGATACCAGGGCTTAAACAGTCAAAAACTCCTCTCTAACTACAACCGTAGAAGGTTCATAGTCATGATAACGCACGGGAAGAACACCGTGAGAATCATGACGGGCCTTCTGACGGGACACTGTAGGCTTAGCAGCCACCTCAACAAAATTGGCATAGTGAATAGTGGACTATGCCGCTTCTGTAGCACATATTATGTGAATGTATGGCAATCGCCGTTAAAAGAAACAAGCTCCTGGGCGTGTACGTTCTTCCATCAGAGACCGAATAAAATTCTGCAGTACATGCAGACCTTAGGACTTTTGGGAGAGCTTTAAGCCATGAAGGGGGTACAATAGATCCACCTGGGTCGCAGTGCATTTCTCCCAATCCCAATAATAATAATCTTATATATAAAATTCTCGTGTCACAATGTTATGTTCCTTTGAAGCTTTTGGACTCACGAACGGCTGAACCGATTTGGCTAATTTTGGTCTTGAAATGTTTGTGGTTTAAGGTTGAGAAAATATAACAAAATTGCGACGAAAATACTAAAAAGGACAATTTGATTTTCCAATACAATTTTTTTTTAATTTAGGTTGGCATTGTGTACATTGTCAGATTAACTAATATTTTTTAGTTAATAGTTTTTGTCGAAAGGAAACAAAAAAATTATTAACGATTCATGTTTTGATTTCTGTGTAAAATACATATGATCAGATCAATTTTTGCACATAATGCCGCCAAAAAGACGTAACATTCATCTCGGGTAGAACTCAATTGCAATCATCCCGAAGAACAGCTGAAGCTGAGGAACAACGTTTACAAAGGAATGAGTTGAATCGATTAAGAGAAGCAAGATCACATTCTGCTCATGCAACAGAAGAACGAGATACAATATGAATGCTCGAATGAGAATGAGACGAAATCGGGATTATCAGAATCAATTAGATGAAATCCATGCAGAACAGAATTTAATCCAAAGAACATTCAGGCAAATGCGCAATGCATCCAATCTGCACAGAGCTGCATTCGAATATAACAATACGACCGATTATAGCTCGCATCAATCTGTTGTAATTGGAAAAATGAACAAGGTATGTGTTTCATTCCCAATGAAACAGCAGGCCTGCTTATTATCAAAAGCAGTGTATTCGGAGAGGTTCGCTGCTGGCAGAAGAGAGGATTACCTCATGCGCACATTTTGATTTGTTTGGTTCAGAAAATACTACCGCATGAAATTGATGATGTGATATCGGCGGAAATCCCAGTTCAAACAAATGATCCAGAATTGTTCGAGGTTATCACAAAGAATATGATCCACGGACCATATGGTGTGCTCAACCCAACTTCACCATGCATGATCGACGGCAAATGCTCCAAAAGATATCCAAGGGCATTGACTTCGGACACTGTTACGGGCTACGATGGATACCCATTATATCGCCGTAGATCAACAAAAGACAATGGCAGATCAACCACAATCAAAGTGGAAAATCAAGAAATTGAAATTGAGAATCGTTGGGTTGTTCCATTTTCGCCATTATTATCAAAAACGTATAAGGCCCACATTAACGTCGAGTATTGCAACTCAGTAAAATCAATAAAATATATTTGCAAATTCGTCAATAAGGGAAGCGATATGGCGATTTTTGGTGTGAGAGCCGACAATGTGAATGACGAAATTTCACAATATCAAATAGGACGTTGCATTAGCAGTAGCGAGACAATATGGCGAATTTTCTCATTCCAAATTCACGAACGACACCCAACCGTTGTCCATTTAGCAGTTCATCTAGAAAATAGTCAACGTGTTTCTAGACGAGCGAGCGAAGCGAGCGTTGCCGGAGGCCGGCTAGTAATATATAAAGCACAGACGTTCGCGCTCGAAGAGAGATAGTCGGTGATTAAAAAAATTTAAATTATTAAGACAAAATGAATATAAAATATGTTTGATTGTTATATTTGATATAAATAGTACGCACAGAGATATAAATATATACTTTTAGTACTTTAATAAACACATAATATTCATGCACTTTGTTTTTGCAGTTTGAATTTAATTAATAAGCCAGTATTTTTTACTGCTGTCCATGTTTTTTTTGTTGGAAGTGGGATAGGCCGTCTAACGTCAAATATTGATGATTCTGACGTCTTTATTGCAAATACGCTTAGCAGGATTGTCCGGTATATTAGCAGACTTAGCTTTAGGAAACTCATTTGCCTCATGCAAAACCAACTGGCTAGCATTTATTGAAATTTACTGTTTAATTGTTTGGATCACGTTTGCATCATTCACGTCTGTTGCAGCCCGACTGTCGGTGATCCCACGTTTTGCCTCAATATCTTCCATTGAAGTTTGTTTAAAAGCAACTACAAATTGAATTATTATTTGAAGGTATCCACAAATTCTAAGTATGTATAGTATGTACCTACCGTCTTGACGAACATTTCTCTGCGCCTGTTCTAAAACTTTTTGCGTATGTTCTTTTGCCACTTCACATATTTTCTCATAGTCTTCCTTTATTAAGACAGTCGGAAGTTTACTGGTTTTGAGAGGCGCAGTGCACCGCATAATATCTACATGGGAGCCAATATAAATAAAGGTACATCTTAAGGAAGCTTACTGGCAACTATACCTTT
The DNA here is from genome assembly GCA_037043745.1 of Chymomyza amoena. NCBI lineage: Eukaryota > Metazoa > Arthropoda > Insecta > Diptera > Drosophilidae > Chymomyza > Chymomyza amoena. Next base: position 9,928 of record JBAMAX010000356.1, read on the forward strand.
GACTTCACAACTGTATGTAGGCTTAGACCCATCCGTGGCAATAATTGCCATATCATCTAGTAGGCAAATCTTTTGATTAAAAATGGATTTAACATTGTTATCATAATCGGTTGATGATTTATGAATCACGTCGTCGGGAGCATTCGAATAATCGTTTAGTGGAGCTTGGGAGTCTCCCAAATCAAAATCAGCTACAGCCAAGTCGTCTTCCGATTTAGCACTAACCTGTTTTAAGTTCAAAATACATTTTTTCACAATGTCATCCCGACCAATATTATGTAACGCTTGAGCCAAAGCATTACCAGTAGCACGTAATCCGTCTTGACGTAACCACAGCCGTAGCATGACCATAGCGTTATGTGAACAGCTCAGGTCAGGGTACTGAACAGCGACTTGCTCGACGTCGGTCTCGGGAACACCCAATTCTTTTGCCAATAGTAACCAGTCGCTGCTTAAAAAGTTGCATATATCAGAAAGTCTTATGACTGCACGAAGCACATCCTCATCATTGGGATTGGGGTTATATGTAATTAGAGACAGTTGACTTTTACGAACATTTGGAAGTTCTGATTGGTTCGTAGTAAGCTTTAGTTCAGCATTGATTAAATTCTTATAAATTTGACCATGACATACAGAGCTGTTGTTAATGCTGATATTTTCGACTCCATTGACAAAGTCTTCTGTTTCAGAATGGGCGGCAAGTGATACATTTAGTGCACATATGGGTTGCTGTGGCGCTGCTTCATGGCTTTGTTTAGGGTCACCCATGAAACAGAAACGACCATGAGGTTTTTCTTTATCCTTTATATGCACTATGAAAGATAATCGATTTTCACGAAATGCCTGAAATTTCATATTTAATTGTTCGCCTGCTTTCAACACGGGTACCAAATTTCCGTTAAACTCTATATAGATATTTTGTTCCTCTAAGACTTCTATGTCTCGACTCTTAGCCACTTCACTAAAATACTCTTGTTGTTCTAGTGTCTTGTCTTCTTTATCGTCTGTCATACAAAACACTGAAATTTTAGCTTCTGAGATGGATATTCTCTTGGCGTATACAGCGAATTTTACCACAAAAGGCACTTGGGCTATGTAGGTAAACAGGTCCGTAGCCATGCGACCGGCGTCTGCAATATTACGACAGTCCATAAGCCAAAAGCGGGCTGACACTGTAGTGGTAAATGTCACGCTATTTTTAACGAAAGCTAGTGGCGTTGAGCCTGTGACATCCTCCCACACGGCACGATTTTGACCACCAGTAATAGAACATAATAAACGCAAGGTAGGCGCATTAGTGCCATTATATGGAGAGTTTATCATTCCTTGTGTGCAAGCTTGCGGTGCTGGTATACTTAGAGTTATAGCTTTATGAAACTTTCGGCGTCTTGGTTCTACAGTAACCACAGGTGATACTGCAACACCTTGGCCTAGTAGCTTGGAACATCCTATCAGATCAACTGGTTGTGCCTGAAGACCGACTCGAATTTTTTTTGTTAACGCATTAGGTGGAAATATTGCTTGAACCTTTGGTACAGCTGTCGAAGAGACAGTTCCTCCATCTGGTCCAATAGCATGTACCTCTTGGCGAATGCGCGATACAACAGCAAAAAAATGGGGTACTGTTTGAGTTACAATGCGGATTATACGATTTGTATGTAAATCTTCTAGTGGGTTCACGCCTACGGCCACGGCATTGTTTAACGTTTCAAAGGAATTATCGTTTTCAAACACAGTGTGCTCACGCCAGGTTTCACCAGTGTCTGACCGTAAAATAATGATTTCACGTTCTTTTTCTCGAAGGGACCCAAAGTGAGGTACTTCAAGGTAAATGGGACTGGGAATTGATAATAATTATTATTTTTGATTGTTAATTTTAGCTCGGTTTGTAATCTACCTTAAGAATTTGCCTTCAATTGGTGACATTTCCAGAATACGACTAACCAATGCTTCTCCCTCCATCAACGGAGGCTGATTTGTCACTCTTTGAGGTTTAACATAGCGGCATGTTATTCGCGTAGGCTCGGCACAGGCTTTTGGCGGCACAATAACTCGCACTCCACTGTGTCGGCAACCTCGCATCGAGCCCCCACGTGCATCCACCAAAAATGAAACAAGAAATCTACAAGCGTAGAATTATTTATTATTAATTATAACTTAATTATTTTATTATTTCAAGAGTACAAATTTGTAAACAACTTACCCTAAGTGAACGGGTGGTCTTCCCATGTTACAATTGTCATCAGATGTTGGTGCAGATGAATTAAGATTTTGTCTTGTTATTTCTGTCATTTCTAATATTGGAGTAAAATGTCACATTTGGTTTAGAAACATAGTTTTAACTAATATGTGGAGAATGTTAATAAAAAAAAAAAGAAAATACTTTGTAAAAGCTCTCATCTATACTTTCGGTACTTTCACTGGGGTGCAAGGTAAAAAGGATTTACAGAACACATTAAACTTTATTTATGCGGCATACGTTAAAGTCGGCGGTGAACGACTTTGAGATACCCTGTACCATTAAATTGCAACCACATCCGGTGTGCTTAAAACTTAAACTTTAAAGTTAGATTTTAGCAATACAAAATTTTCGTATTAGCAACGCTAACGTTATTTAAAAATGTATCCTAGAGCCAATTGAAGTTTGTGGACAAACCCTTGTTTGGAACGCACAAGGCAGCCACAATATGTGCCGCCCTACAATCTACTTGGAGAAGAACTCTACGAAAAGAAATCGACAAATGTGGTAAATAGTGGAATGGAATAAAAATGCTGGCTAACAACCCGACCAGATGGAAATGCTTTATTGAGATCGTATGATCCAGTGGAAGACACAGGAAATGATGATGATGTTGGCTTTATGAGTAACATGAAAATAGGTAGCTTTATCGATTTTTATGCGATTTGTTATAAATTTAATTAGTTCGGTATGTAGCAAAAGTAAAATGTTTGTATTTCGATGTAGGTGCAATTTGCAGGCTTAGCTTTGATTGCATCGACAAGCCACAATAGATGGATTAGCCGTGAATATACAAAACGACAAACTTATTTGAGAAGAGCCGAAGTATACAACGCGAACATAACTTAAGAGAATAATTAATAATTTAATTAAAGATTTACAAAACAAAAATAATGTAATCTGCACATGCAGCCATCCGATAATCTTCCCGGCCATCTTGGAAGAGGTTCTACCTCTTGAAAACATTTTTTTTACTCAGAACAGTTTCACCGTATGCTACTGTCAACATTTCAAGTGTCACGTAGCACTTAATTTTATTTTTTAACCCCCGACGCAAAAAGAGGGGTGTTATAAGTTTGACGTGTCTGTCTGTTTGTTTGTCTGTCTGTCTGTCTATGGCATCGTAGCTCCCGAACGCATGCAGTGATTTCAATTTAGTTTTTTTTGTATTAAAGGTGAATTATGTGCGAGTGTTGTTAGACATGTGTGATGAAAATCGGTTGAGCCGTTTAAAAGTTGTGGGGAGTAAAAGTGGAGAGAAAAACATCAACTTTGTCCGATTGGCCTAAAATTTGGTCCTATTGAAGCTGACGACGCCACTGATTCGAAAATGTGGTTATTTTTGCTCTATCTCTTCTCGTTTTGAAGTTATGGCCATTTGAAGTTAAAACATCAACTTTGTCCGATTGGCTTAAAATTTGTCTGTCTGTCTGTGGCATCATTCCCCCAACGCGACGTATTTTTTTTAGAATTATTAATAGATTCTTAGGTACTTTAACATAAAGTTTCTTTTATTATTTTTTACTTTTTAAATGAAAATTACTTAAGTTCGGGGGTTTTTTAAATTTTTAATTTATTACACAAAATTTGATGCAAATCCGTTGATCCATATTTTTCGATAGCGAAAAATCGCCGAGCACGCAAAAAACTTATTCCCTTTCGGGAAGAGTGTAACAACACAACAAAACAAAAAAAATCGATAATCGAAAATACGTTGCCCGCGAAATTTTAAAAGTCGCCTTACTTTTGAACACACCTCGTATTTCTCTATGTCAAAATTATGAAAGCACATACATTTTTCAAATGCATTAAACTAGTATTTCATTTCTACCTGCACTAATTCAAGAATGTAACAGTTGAGATTCATTCCCAGTACTACAGACTGTAGCATTAATGCATGCAATGGAAGAAATGTTTTGGAATAAAGAAATGCACAGGGAATAATCTGATTTTAATTAAAGACCATAAGGTGGTTGGCGAGTGAAGCACAGGGGCGGAGCCCTCTAGTTTTATTTTGATTGAGTTAATAAAATAATAAATACGGATAAAAACAAAAACTATAAAATTCGATATTTGAAAATAATTTGTTATTAACCATAAAAATTTTAAGAAACAAATAAAGTTTTTCTGCGCCGCGAGTTTTAGTCATACAGCTTTACTCCAATACAGAATGTAATACAGTCGAGGCGGTGCCCGTCAGTGTATTACCCTGTATCTTTTTTCGAGAAAAAAGTTGTATTTCTGCATATTCCTATTAAGAACTTTTCGATTGGATTTAAATTTTTTGTTTTTTTGATACAAAACGACATTAATACTTATAAGTTCCGAAAATTTCTACCTATTTTGATGAAAGTTACGCCAAAGAGCAACAAAAAATACCGGTTCGTTTGCAGGTGTTACTGGCGTGAATTCTCTTGATCGTAGCGATTGGTTTGTCGACAGTGGCCACTTGGCATATGTGTGCGCAGTGTAGCATGTTTCGTGAGTTTGAAAATCTTAGCATTACTTAAATGTAGTGAGGTGGCAGGCAAAAAATATATGGATGCATGTGGTCCTGGAACAGTTACAATAAACAGTTTACTGAATTTTTGTGATCACACTCAAGGACGTTTTGTACGTGCCTGATTTACAATGCAACTTCTTATCAGTGAGAAAGGCTGACGTAAATGGTGTGTCAGTTAATTCTGCAAATAGTTGTGCGCTTATTAGAGACGAAAAGGGTATTTTGATAGTAAAAGCCAAAGAAGTATATGGATTGTATTTATGCAAAATGGATCGCAAGGAAAAGTTGTGCCTTAGCAAAAAAGATAAACTCGTTAAATGACAAACGAGGTTTAAGCGTTGAAGCTGATACAGTTATGTGTGTGGACCTATGGACAAGGTATCTAATGGAGGATGTAGCTATTTCCTCACGACGATCGACGATAAAAGTCGATATGTATATATTTATGAAGCAAAAATCTGAAGTAACCAAGATTTTTAAGAAGCATGTTGAACACCAGGCAGCTATGACAGTCAAAACCATAAGAAGCGATAAACATTATACAATCTAAACGTATTATAATGCAACTGGCTGCACCCTATACACCTCAACAAAATGGATTAGCGAAGCGAATGAATAGAACCCTCGTTGAAATGGCAAGAACCATACTTAATAGTTCTAATCTGCATGAAGGACTCCAAGCAGAGCCATGGGATGTGCGGCATATCTCGGATATGGGGAACCGAGAAAAGCGTTAAAGGGCGTGACACTATGAGTGAGTCCATGACAGGATATAAGCCAATTGTTAAACACTAGAGTTTTTGGATCAATCGCAATTGCTTTAGATAAACCACCAAAGAAAAAGTTTCAGGAGAAAGGAAAGCAATATAATAACCTCGAAAGCGTATCGCTTATACTAAACTAAAAAGTCTGAATCAGAAATCGGCATAATATTGCTTTATGAACCTCAACAAAATGTCAATCAGGAGGAGCTAGACCCGGCAAATCATAAAAGTGACCAAAGCGATGACGAGTCTGATGGTAACATGGAGTCCAACAATGAGGCGGTGCCAATCGGGTCGGGTATTTCAAGGCTGTCTACGAGGAAAACCACGTAAAGGTTATAATGGACTTAACGTTATGTACGGCAACAGCATTGAAATTCCTGTTATGCAGCAAGCATTAAACAGTCCTCAACAACAAGAATGGAGAGTCCAATGCAAAAAAAAAATATAGTAAAAAATCAAACATGGAAACGAGTAAAACTTCCAAAAGGGAAACAGAGAATAGGCTGCAAGTGGGTATTTAAACCAAAAAGAAACCCGAATGGTAAAATTTTTCGATACAAGGCGCTCTTAGTAGCCAAAGGATGTAGTCCAAAAAGTGGCATCGATTAAATAGCGCTTTTAGAAGCGACAAAAGAAGCTGTATATTTAAGAAAACTGATAAATGAAATGAAGTTTTAAGCTGTCTACTGTAACTTTAAATGGAGATAATTTATGCGGTATCCAATATATCATGCCAAAAGTAAGCTTATTGATGTTAAATATCATTTTATAAGAAATTGCTATTAAGAAAATATTATTAATTCGAAGATTGTTCAACAAAAAAGCAGATACATATATTAACTAAGAACTTTCAAAGGGTAAATCATAAAAAAATACCAAATTACTCCGGTTGAAGTAATAAGTTTGGTGTAAGAATAATAATAATTGAAATGACAATTCTAATCACTGTACAACTATGTGGCAATCTTCTGCTAATTTCTGTCAAAAAAAAATATTTAGTAGTTAAGTCACAAATTAAAACAACCATAAACTAAAATTTGGAGGATTTTTTTTTTTATTATGCATCGAACTGCATCAATAGTTTTCAAATATCGCTGGGGGCAGTTTCTAGTACCTAAACCCTTAAGTAAAAATTCTGCGTCAAAGTGCTTATACGTCAATGCCAAATAAAACTAATCTGTTTCTGTGATGTTGACAAGTTGCAATGTCAATCAGCTGATTCAGGTTTGTTCTGGTTATCGATGTGTATTTATAATAATTAAAGGAAGAATCATTGGAGTCCTCGAGAACAAGCTCATTAACTTATTTATTTTGGAGCAGTGAATAATTACTAACGTTAGGGTCCAGTAGCAGGAAGCGATTGAATGCTAAAAGAAGCTGTCCTTCCATTTTTAACTTTACAGATCGACTGACACAAAAGTAGAAGATGAAATTAACGAATCCTTCGCACAGTTTTTCTTTGGGTGTAATATTCTAGCCCTAACATTTTTAACAAAAAGAAAAACATGAAACTTACGAGTCCAATGACTATAACAGTCACACTGGAAACCTTCTCGCCAAAGACATTTTGAATAGAGAATTGAGTGTCAAAGTCACATCTGTTCTAAAGAAATTTAAACAACCGGACTTGAAACAAAAAATATTGAGAAAGGTGGAATAATAAAATTAAATTAGCGTGAGAAACTCGGTGGTGTTCACCACGGGTCAACAATCTGGATGAAACTGGTCTTGAGGAGCTTGATAGTTTCAAAAGCTAATCTGTTTTTTCAAAAGACTTTTAGAGAAAGAAATAAAGAATCCATTTGTTTTCAGGAGCTTGGCAGAAATAAAATAAGCAACCCTAGCAAAACTCGGCTACAAAACTTTTATACCAGCTTCTTCTGCTGTTTTCAAGCTGGGCTCATGGCCATTCTGTTAAAAATAGCCTAATTTTTCAATGATAATAAAAACTTTTATACTTAAAGAATTAAGGATGCTGCTGAAGTGCACGAATTTGAGATTGGATAAATAGAATAAAATTATGATTAAGACAAAAAGTGTACAAAGAAACCTATGGTATGAAATTCGTTTTTTTTTCGTTTAATAAAATTTTAATGTCTGGATCTTAAGGTCCTACTCTACAACTCAGTCTTATAAACTATTTGCACTTACGGCTCTCATTTGTGAGGCAATGCCAGCAGCATTGACATTATTCAGAGAGCCCAGTCAAAGATTCTATGAACTACCACTGGGGCACCGTAGTACGTTCGGAATGAAAACATTCCGAGAGATCTCAATATACCACCCGTCAAAGATGAAATAGTCCAAATTGCAGCAACAATAAACTGTTTTACACCCAAACCATCTTGCTTAAGTTCTGCACGGTTATGCGACAACTCGGCTACGACGTAGAAAGCATTCAACCCTGCAACAATTATTAGGGGCATTATAATTTTTAGCTAAAATTAATTAATTTGTTATGATTTGTAAACATATTGTTAGTTTTCACATACAGAAGATTCAATATATAAAGCAGTTAAATAAAAAAAAAATACAAAAATAAATTTTCGACGTGTCGGGATTTAGCATTGTCGACACGCTACAATATGTAGTCTACGCGGCACAAAACTATTTGATATCATCTGCTCTATCATCATTTAAAAACCACACATCATTTATTTCCCTTGACTTTGTCTCAGAATTTTGGTGAAAAAATAACGATATTTTTACAAAAAGTAAAAAAAATTTGAGTTTTTCGGGGTTTAAAAATTTAAAAATTTTTGTGAATCGGGGCATTTTGGAAATATAGTTTAATCTACTTTTACAAATATTGGAAAAACCGAAATAGTACTGTATTTATGACCTCATATGTGCAAACGTGTTTTGAAAAATGTCCTTTTCACTAAGATTGCCATAAAAAAGCGTTTTTTAAGGGCTGAAACCAACGAATATAGAAATAGATAGAGGTAGAATCATTATATATAGATTATAAGCGTATCGCTTATACTAAACTAAAAAGTCTGAATCAGAAATCGGCATAATATTGCTTTATGAACCTCAACAAAATGTCAATCAGGAGGAGCTAGACCCGGCAAATCATAAAAGTGACCAAAGCGATGACGAGTCTGATGGTAACATGGAGTCCAACAATGAGGCGGTGCCAATCGGGTCGGGTATTTCAAGGCTGTCTACGAGGAAAACCACGTAAAGGTTATAATGGACTTAACGTTATGTACGGCAACAGCATTGAAATTCCTGTTATGCAGCAAGCATTAAACAGTCCTCAACAACAAGAATGGAGAGTCCAATGCAAAAAAAAAATATAGTAAAAAATCAAACATGGAAACGAGTAAAACTTCCAAAAGGGAAACAGAGAATAGGCTGCAAGTGGGTATTTAAACCAAAAAGAAACCCGAATGGTAAAATTTTTCGATACAAGGCGCTCTTAGTAGCCAAAGGATGTAGTCCAAAAAGTGGCATCGATTAAATAGCGCTTTTAGAAGCGACAAAAGAAGCTGTATATTTAAGAAAACTGATAAATGAAATGAAGTTTTAAGCTGTCTACTGTAACTTTAAATGGAGATAATTTATGCGGTATCCAATATATCATGCCAAAAGTAAGCTTATTGATGTTAAATATCATTTTATAAGAAATTGCTATTAAGAAAATATTATTAATTCGAAGATTGTTCAACAAAAAAGCAGATACATATATTAACTAAGAACTTTCAAAGGGTAAATCATAAAAAAATACCAAATTACTCCGGTTGAAGTAATAAGTTTGGTGTAAGAATAATAATAATTGAAATGACAATTCTAATCACTGTACAACTATGTGGCAATCTTCTGCTAATTTCTGTCAAAAAAAAATATTTAGTAGTTAAGTCACAAATTAAAACAACCATAAACTAAAATTTGGAGGATTTTTTTTTTTATTATGCATCGAACTGCATCAATAGTTTTCAAATATCGCTGGGGGCAGTTTCTAGTACCTAAACCCTTAAGTAAAAATTCTGCGTCAAAGTGCTTATACGTCAATACCAAATAAAACTAATCTGTTTCTGTGATGTTGACAAGTTGCAATGTCAATCAGCTGATTCAGGTTTGTTCTGGTTATCGATGTGTATTTATAATAATTAAAGGAAGAATCATTGGAGTCCTCGAGAACAAGCTCATTAACTTATTTATTTTGGAGCAGTGAATAATTACTAACGTTAGGGTCCAGTAGCAGGAAGCGATTGAATGCTAAAAGAAGCTGTCCTTCCATTTTTAACTTTACAGATCGACTGACACAAAAGTAGAAGATGAAATTAACGAATCCTTCGCACAGTTTTTCTTTGGGTGTAATATTCTAGCCCTAACATTTTTAACAAAAAGAAAAACATGAAACTTACGAGTCCAATGACTATAACAGTCACACTGGAAACCTTCTCGCCAAAGACATTTTGAATAGAGAATTGAGTGTCAAAGTCACATCTGTTCTAAAGAAATTTAAACAACCGGACTTGAAACAACAAATATTGAGAAAGGTGGAATAATAAAATTAAATTAGCGTGAGAAACTCGGTGGTGTTCACCACGGGTCAACAATCTGGATGAAACTGGTCTTGAGGAGCTTGATAGTTTCAAAAGCTAATCTGTTTTTTCAAAAGACTTTTAGAGAAAGAAATAAAGAATCCATTTGTTTTCAGGAGCTTGGCAGAAATAAAATAAGCAACCCTAGCAAAACTCGGCTACAAAACTTTTATACCAGCTTCTTCTGCTGTTTTCAAGCTGGGCTCATGGCCATTCTGTTAAAAATAGCCTAATTTTTCAATGATAATAAAAACTTTTATACTTAAAGAATTAAGGATGCTGCTGAAGTGCACGAATTTGAGATTGGATAAATAGAATAAAATTATGATTAAGACAAAAAGTGTACAAAGAAACCTATGGTATGAAATTCGTTTTTTTTTCGTTTAATAAAATTTTAATGTCTGGATCTTAAGGTCCTACTCTACAACTCAGTCTTATAAACTATTTGCACTTACGGCTCTCATTTGTGAGGCAATGCCAGCAGCATTGACATTATTCAGAGAGCCCAGTCAAAGATTCTATGAACTACCACTGGGGCACCGTAGTACGTTCGGAATGAAAACATTCCGAGAGATCTCAATATACCACCCGTCAAAGATGAAATAGTCCAAATTGCAGCAACAATAAACTGTTTTACACCCAAACCATCTTGCTTAAGTTCTGCACGGTTATGCGACAACTCGGCTACGACGTAGAAAGCATTCAACCCTGCAACAATTATTAGGGGCATTATAATTTTTAGCTAAAATTAATTAATTTGTTATGATTTGTAAACATATTGTTAGTTTTCACATACAGAAGATTCAATATATAAAGCAGTTAAATAAAAAAAAAATACAAAAATAAATTTTCGACGTGTCGGGATTTAGCATTGTCGACACGCTACAATATGTAGTCTACGCGGCACAAAACTATTTGATATCATCTGCTCTATCATCATTTAAAAACCACACATCATTTATTTCCCTTGACTTTGTCTCAGAATTTTGGTGAAAAAATAACGATATTTTTACAAAAAGTAAAAAAAATTTGAGTTTTTCGGGGTTTAAAAATTTAAAAATTTTTGTGAATCGGGGCATTTTGGAAATATAGTTTAATCTACTTTTACAAATATTGGAAAAACCGAAATAGTACTGTATTTATGACCTCATATGTGCAAACGTGTTTTGAAAAATGTCCTTTTCACTAAGATTGCCATAAAAAAGCGTTTTTTAAGGGCTGAAACCAACGAATATAGAAATAGATAGAGGTAGAATCATTGGCCGTTAGAGTTAACTCGCCTGTTTCGCTGTTGAGCATTTATTATAATTTGCTCGGGTCATTTAAGCAGCAAATCAAGAAGTAGCTGCTTGTTTCTATAATCATGCATACACACACTTTACTATCTGCTCGAAAAACAAATGTTAATGAAGAGCCAAAACAATGTCGACAACAACTTAACACGTTAGAGCGGTGTAGACGACGGCGTTCAGATTTTTCTTCCACATGTTTTGGGTGTTTTTTTCAGTGAACAATATTTTGTATCGACCTGAAAGACAATTAGATCGAGAGGTATTGATGTGCTCTGTACGATATGTACAGATTCAGTAAATTAAATATAAATTGGAAGCAACCAAAGTCGAAAAATGTGGAATTTTTTAAAGTTTACAAATTTTTGTTATTAATAAAATGATTGAAACATACCGTTTTCATTACTTGGATCCAGAGATTCTAAATGATCATGATATTGGTTAGTGGTATTGTAGTTCTGTCGATCATGTTCATACTCGATTTTTAAGTCATCGGTCGCCATGTATTTATATTGGTTCTGATCTAAATAGTCGTCACCGCCTTCATCCTCAGAATCAGATAACAAAGTTTCATGCATCAGTTCAGGACTTACGACCTTGTACTTCTCATGTAGCACGCCAGTTGTTTTGTCAATTATAGAAGTTTGTGTAACCACTTTTAAAGTTTCTACTGCTGTGACGTATCCGAGATTCTGAGCAATATTGAGTGCTGTTTGGCCACTCTAAAAAAAGACAAATTTTAACGCATCAATTAATCATACCATACAACAAAATAAATAAAATAAAGTATTAACTGGTGGCCTATAATTAAATTTAGGGATTGAATAGGTCGAAAAAAATTATATTGAATATATACCCATATCCAAGAAGATTGTTCCTATAGGAATAGATATATCCCAAACACTCACACTATTAATTCGAATTATTTGCGATTATTAACATAGAAGCGTCCACAGTTTGAAACCAATTCAATTTTTTGCCCTTTTTCACTTAACCGAACTCGTATACATTTTATTTGAATGAAGCCAATTATTTTTAAAGACTAATCGAAAGTTTTTCATTTTTTGTCAGCATCTATAAACTAGGGGGCTGCGCCATAAATGTGCTTCGCATGCCAAGTTTTAAATTTAAGACAACAATGTACATAATTGTATATAGATATGGATTGGTGTAGTTTTTTCACAGTGAGTTTAAGGAATAACATTTGTGTATAAGACTCGAAGTTCCCAACCGATTTTAATAAAATTAGCCTCTCTGATATGGAAAGAGTAAGATTTAACTTAGAGAATATTTCCAAGAGCAATAAAGCTCTTTATCCACTTTAATTAAAAGAAATCAAAAGGATTGTCCCCTTTGATGAGGATGTCTTCAAAAACAAATAAGAAACAGACGTATATTGCACAAAAAAAATTTCGACCGATCCGTCCGTCAGCCGATTTTTAAAAAATCTTGGTACAGTGCTTAGGAACAATAAAATGCTTAAGAGTTGCAAATTTTACGACATCGATTTCGATCAAAACTTGTTAAATGCTTCGGTACTCTAAAAAACAAAATACAACGGAATATGGTACAAGAATGTTGTTTTAGCCGGTCGGTGCTATGTCCGCTATATGATATTTGTCATCCGACTTTTACGAATGTGAATTTTATGAATTTATGGCCTTTTTAATTGGTTAGAGTACCGGACCCTGTAGATGGAAAATTGTGGGTAAAGTACTTTTAAGGTGTAATACACTACTATGCATTAGTAAAATCCGTTTGGAAAAATGAAAGAAATGGTACTTTAAAAAAGATCTGAATGCCGAATTTGGTTCAAATATCTTTTTGCAAACAAACGAAATAGTATTTTCGTAGTATTTCGGAAATACAACGAATTATTTTTTGCACCGATTGGTCCTATGGGAGCTATATAATATAGTCAAACGAATTTGATAAACTTTGGTTCAGTGCTAGAAATTTATAAAAAACTCCCGAGTGCCAAATTTGGTAACGATATCTTTCTAAACAAACGAATCATACCGAACTTTGTACAAAAATAGATTTTTTGGAAGATCCGTCCTATGGGAGTCAGCCGATTTTGATAAAATTTGGTACAGAGCTATAAAAAACTTTCGAAAAATTTGGTTACGATATCTTCATAAACAAACGACTTATGCATCTAAAACTTTGGTTTTCTTTCGAGGTCGCCCGAAATACCCCTATTGGAGCTATATAATTTAACCCCGATATGAAAAAAGTAAAATAAACTTGTCTCCTATGGAACAATATGGGATATAATGTGAAAGTTTGGTTACTCTAGCTCTTACCATCTCTGAGATCTAGGCGTTCAAACGGACGGACGGATAGACGGACTGACGAGTGCCAAATTTTGTTACGATATCTGCATAAACAAACATAATATATCGATATTTGTAAAAAAATCGATTTTTTGGCCGATCGGTACTATGAAAGCTATATGATATAGTCAGCCGATTTTGATCAATATGACACAGTGCTTTGGTACCTTAAAAATGATCAGATTGCCGAATTTGCTTAAAATATATTTGCAAACAAACGAACCATAACGAATTTTGTATAAAAATAGTTTTTATGGACCGGTGGACAGCATGGAGTTTGTTGTGCCCTATGCTGTGCTTCTGTTCTAACAAAATAACAGTAGGAGAAATATCAGGACAAATTTTTGCTCTCTTTTGCTGCTTTGGAGTAGTAAATCCAAACACTGTTTTAAAGCAAAAATGTCATAAAATATAAAAAAAAACATAAACGCAAACGAATAAACCGACACCTAATTTTGAGTACTTCTAGGACCGATAGATTAAATATCAATTTAAATGTCTGCAATTAGATTAAATATCAATTTAAATGTCTGCAACAAATAAACACAGTTTAAAAATTTTCATTGCGCCTGCTTTATTTTCTCTACTTTCGATTTTTTGCCCCAAAAGCTATTCACGTACGTAATGTATGCATGTCTTGTACACTGGCTCAGTGTTCTCATAACATTGTGACTGCGCTTAGTTTTTAAACTAAGAAAGCATACCCAAATGTTCACTGTTGGCATATAATCTAATAGGTATAACGACTTCCCTAGTCACCCTGGTCATACTTTAGGTAAGTTTGGAGGTCTTATTCTATACGTTACATGCATTTTTGGCTGGCACAAACTTATTATCCCGTTTTCGCCATAAGGTACAAGGTATACAAAATATGTTTAAAGCGAATGTAAATTAAAAAAAGAAAATGTTTAAATGTATCAGTCTTTAGCGAAATCCTTTACAAGCTTACCAAAAACACAATATACATTAAGTTTTTTTAATTACAACGAAACTATCAGCGAATATAATTCTATGGCAGGTACCATAGAATTTTGTAACTATTTATTCTAGTCTGAGTTAAGGCTTAAGGTTATCGGCAAAAATTTAATAAAAAACTTACATTGTTTAAAACATCGGGGTTTGCTTTGTGACGTAACAATAAGCTGATAACTATGACGTTGCCTTGTTGAGCGGCTTGGTGAAGCGGAGTATAGCCCATATTAGTTGTAACTTCAATGTTAGCGTCGTTCTCAAGAAGAAATTTGATCATATTAATTTGTCCGTAGTGAGCCGCTATGTGTAGCGGCGTGTAACCAGCTCGAGTACGTTCTGAAATTTTGGCACCGTTATCGAGAAGAATACGGGCGATTTTGGTTTTGTCTTCTTGAGCTGCCAAATGTAAAGGCGTCAAACCGTTCTTTGCTGATACGTTTCCATTCATTCCGTGCTCTAATAGAAGATATACCATATCAACGTGTCCCTCCTGGGTAGCCAAATGCAAAGGTGAGAAGCCAGATTTACTTACAGCATCTACCCCTGCACCATGTTGCAACAGGAGCTGAGCTATTTCCATTTGATTTTTTTTGGCAGCAATATGTAAAGCACTATGCCCATTACGAGCTGGTATCTGCGGTGCTGCTCCCTTATCCAGAAGTAAAGAAACTACTGGCTGGTGATCATAATGCGTAGCCACGTGCAAAGGAGTAACATCGTTTTTACCCTGGCAATCAATATTCGCTTCATTTTGAAGCAATAAAGCGGCCACGTTTTTTTTGCCGTACTTAGAGGCTAAATGTAAGGCAGTGAATCCCTTTTTGGTTACAGCATTTAACTGAGCGCCATTGTCAATCAAAAGCTGGCACACTTCTTCTTGTCCTTCCTTGCTAGCGATGTGCAGAGGGGTATAGAAATCTTTCGTCTTGGCATCTATATTGGCCCCATGCTGGATCATTAACATTATAATGTCTATATTTCCGAGTCGCGAAGCTACGTGTAGTGGCGTCTGACCTTCTCTTGCAAGGGCATCAACCTGCGCGCCATTGCGAAGAAGAATGCGAATAATGTCTGTTTGGTTTGCGCGGGAGGCTAGATGCAATGGAGTCTCCCCACGCACTGTCGCTGAGTCTGAATTCGCGTCATGCTGTAGCAGATAAATGACAATGTTCATGCAACCCATAAAACTTGCCACGTGTAAGGGTGTTAAACCCGACTCTGTGGTCGCGCTGATATTTGCCCCGTGTTTCAGCAAAAGCTCTACGACTTTAATACGATTTTTCTTGCAGGCAATATGCAGAGGTGTGAATCCATTTAGAGCTCGGGAGTTGGGATCAGCATTAAAATCAAGCAGCAGCTTAGCCACTTTTACATGACCACAGTGTGCAGCTACATGCAATGGAGTAAGATAGTCAACAGTAACTTCATCCACTGGTGCTTTATGAATAAGTAGTAACCTCGCTGCTTCGTCATGTTCCCCTTGAGCGGACATGTGTAGCGCCGAGAGTCCATTTTTTGTTTTAGAAAGGATAGGTGCGTTATTGGATAAAAGAGTTTCGATAACTTCAGCGTGTCCGGAGCGCGCGGCGCAGTGCAACGGTGTCAAGCCATCACGTGTCGTTGCGTCAATGCGTGCATTTCTTAACAGCAGCAACTGCATTATATTTGATTTTCCCCATTTGCAAGCAACATGAAGAGGTGTAATATTGTGCTTGGCGGTATAGTTAACTTCCGCGCCACGCTCTAAGAGCAAATCAGCAATTTCAACGTTTCCATAGTGAGCGGCTATGTGCAATGGCGTAAAACCGGATTTAGACACAACATCCGGATTTCCATCGTGCTGCAACAGAACCTTAGCAGCATTCACGTCGTTTTTTTTTGCTGCAATATGCAGTGCAGGCAGCCGCACCTATTCATAAAAACAATTTTAAATTATTATTTTATTAAGTAAAACACATTTAAGGCGCTAAAAATGTACATATTTATGTATTAATGTATCCTTAAGAATGTGCAATAAAACTTTGAATTAAACCAGTTTCATAAAATTCCGCATCAAAATAGCATGAACACTTTGATAACTAAGGAAGACAGGATTTCCCGACGGTAACTGTACCCATTTGTTTGCGTATATGCTTTTCAGACTGCTGTCTGCCCGAGAAAGCAGACATGCCAAATAAACTGAGATCCTAACATTACAACATAAAATAAAAGCAAGTTCCACATCTTAAAACTTAATTTTTGAATGTGCTACTATCTGGTTTATTTTACCTTTCCACGCGCATCTGTCTCCAATAACACTGAGACCACCTTGTCGTGACCCTGTTGCATAGCAACAGCTAGCGGTGTGAATCCGTCTTCTGTTGCCAACAGTGGATTAGCACCTTTGGCTAATAACAGACGCACACACCCATCGTGATTCTCCTGAGCCGCCATATACAAAGGTGTAAAACCGTTTAACGACTGTACATTAACATTTGCATTGTATTTAAAGAGCTCTTTAATGACATCCTTCTGGCCAGCCAATGACGCTATATGCAGTGCAGTGTTACCTTTCTTGGTTGCATTATCGACCTTTATTCCGCGACGAAGCAGTTCAGCAACGATTTCCACATAACCATCCTTTGCGGCAAGGTGCAGCGAATTTAGACCGTTCTGACGAATATTAGAATAGATAATCAATAACTGTTAGCCAAACTTATCACGCGTAGCATAGAAAATTAAAAAAAAATTAAATAAATATTTTTTAGTTATTTAAAAAGTCCGATGCTATATCAATGCATCGATATTTTTACCGATTATCACTATTTTTATTTCGATCATCGAAAAATACCTCTGTATACCTGCAACATCTATAGAAAGCGAGCGCATATTTAGCAAGGTTGCCAATCTAGTGAGCGACAAGCGGAGTTCGCTTAAATCAAAAAAAAATTTTCGCGAAAATTTTCCAGCGTGACGTCTCAAGTTCCAGCGCATCAATTCGGTTTTCGTCCGAAACATGGCACGCCTGAGCAAACTCATAGAGTGGTGCAACACATTTTAGACTCTTTCGAAAATCGTCGCTACTGCATGGCAGCAATTTTGGATGTAAAACAGGCTTTTGACAGAGTATGGCGCGAAGGATTACTACAAAAACTTAAATCTGCCCTTCCTGCTCCTCATTTTGAAATCATAAAATCATTTCTTGACAATCGATCCTTCAAAGTTATGGTGAAAGGTGAACTCTCGGAACGACGGATCATTAAAGCTGGAGTGCCGCAAGGTAGCGTTCTATCTCCATTTTTATTCACCATTTTTAATATGGACATGCCGAGCTCGACGGGCAGTTCTGAGCTTATAACGGCAACGTATGCTGACGCCACTGCCATTTTTTCGTCTTCCTCCAGCGTTTAAATGGCTGCTGATACCTTACAGAACCAACTGGACATTATAGCAACTTGGGCGAAACGCTGGAACATCCAGCTTAATAGTGACAAATCTTCCAGCGTTTTATTCTCGTTAAGGAAAGACGCAAGTCCTGCGCTCACTTTAAATGGAGAGTTAATTCCAATTAAAACATCGCACCCGTACCTCGGTATTCACCTCGACAAAAAATTGTGTTGGAGAGAGCACATTAAAATAATAACAGCAAGGTGTAGAACCAAAATTGGCAAAATGGAGTGGCTACTTGGTACAAATAGCAAGCTATCCTTGGAAAATAAAAGTATTCTCTATAAGAGTTTAATAATGCCTACTTGGTCTTATGGCATTCAAATCTGGGGAACAGCTGCAAAGTCAAATATTAAAAAAATCCAAATTTTACAAAACAAAACTTTGCGCAAAATTGCAGATGCCCCGTGGTATATCTGAAATCGAAACCTTCACAAGGATCTAGGCGTTCCCTATGTGGGTGATATATTGAATAAACTTAGCGACCGTTACGCTGATCGAATTAGGAACCATTTGAACTCGCTTGCATGTGCCCTGGCCGGTCATAGACCGAGAAGACGCCTAAAACGCCTTCATCCAAACGACCTCAGAAGGCGTGTCATGTCATAGAGTCTACTTGATTTTTTAAATATTGTACATACATATATAGAGTAATCTAAATGATACCACACAAAAGGTTTCTTTAAGTGTATAGTGATTTACTTTTTATAAATATTGGATTATAACCCATAAAATCAAGGGTTGATTTCCATTAATAAATATTCGAGAAAAAAAAAAACAACGACATAATTTAATTTTCCTCCTACCAATATTTGGGCTGATTGTGGTGGTGTAATTTGTTCAAGTTGCCCTTTTTGTGACCACCATTGACATTATAAGCGTTCTTGTTGCTTTTTAATTAAATTTTGTTATCTGAAAATACTTATCTAACCAAACCAACAGATGGCCCACTCTGAGTTGATTTAAGTAATAAAAAAATAGCCGTCGCATAAACTTCGATGTATCGAAGTTAAAACTATCGAAAACTTCGAAGACTAAATTCAACTTGTAGTATTACTTAAGTCAATTTACCGTTATTGGAGTAACACTTATATACACAAAAAATGCGGAAATGTGCATCTGAGTTCGCAAGACATTTTGGAAAAGCTAGTAAGGCAAAAAAACTGAGAAGCAGTCCCATGTACGCACTAATGCGAAAGGGTGACGCAGATAAGTACGGTAGTTCCGGGAAGGGACGCAGAACGGTTCGTGATGACACGGCCAATGCGTCAGCCTCTTTGTACCGGTGGCACGTCGATGATGATCCCAACAGGATCGGCATAAACGACTCGGTGCTTAAGTAGTTTGTCGCTCAGGGAATACCTCTGAAGAGACCTGTAAGAACGGGCAGTAGCTGATGTCACCTTGACGGAAGGCGGCGCATATGCAAATGCATCAGGTGGTGTGAGAAATCCCACCCACTGATGGCAGACGACCCCATCAACTATTTTACCATGCTAGCCCAGATGCACATCCACCAAGTCTGGTAGGCCTCAGCCGTCTTGGGCAGGGTGTTTACCAAAGCACAAGTGGGGCTAGGGCTTGCGCAGGTGTCACGGTATACAAAGGGTATAAAAGGCGTGCACACCAGAGACTCAAAGGAAATGTGGGACTTATAAAAGAGCATGTATAGTAAGCCTTGTCTTATCTAGCAGTAGATGAGATGGTGCCACATGGGGAGATGACCACGACAGGACTGAGCACTGCAATAAGCATGACTAGCGCTTCTTTTAGGATGTGACGCCAACGCATACCGTATCCAATGGGATCTTGGGCAGGGTGTTTACCAAAGCACAAGTGGGGCTAGGGCTTGCGCAGGTGTCACGGTATACAAAGGGTATAAAAGGCGTGCACACCAGAGACTCAAAGGAAATTTGGGACTTATAAAAGAGCATGTATAGTAAGCCTTGTCTTATCTAGCAGTAGATGAGATGGTGCCACATGGGGAGATGACCACGACAGGACTGAGCACTGCAATAAGCATGACTAGCGCTTCTTTTAGGATGTGACGCCAACGCATACCGTATCCAATGGGATTATGTTTGTCGAAGATAAAGGGCTAGTTAAGGAGCTTTAGAGCTAGAAGGTAGCACAATTTATCCTACGGTTTCATAACATTCGGAACTTGAAAAAATAAAATACTTATTGGCTTGTGACCGCCAAACCACTCTAGAAGACATCAAAGTTTGCGAAAACCGAATTTTTTTCAAATCGACTGTAATACTTCTATTTATATTTAATTTTAGTTCTCGAGGTCATATTTTACGCGAATTAATTATGTATTGCGTCAGACATTTGTAATTCATGTCGTAATCTTAAGATAAGATGCAACAAATAAAAATATAAGTAAAAATAAAACAACATACTTATATAAAGCGAATGAAACTTTGTCTTTGCAAACTAACACTATAATTTTTTGGACGATTCCTGATATTCAGTAAAATATATACATACCGCATTGCAAGTGTTTATGTCAGAGATTTCTCTGCTTTCGATGAATTCAAGTACCCTTCGTAGATCACCACTGCGAGCTGCTCGTAGAAATGATATTGTTGCATCACTCTGTTATAAATACAAAATTTTACCAATATAAGTTTATGTTGAATAATTTGTATACCAGAATATATGCAGATTATATGATGACTACGATAAATATATATAGATAAATTATTATATGGGTAACTAGAGAAGTCCGCGATATATTAAATATCTTCTGAATTTCCAAAGTTTGAAAGTTTCTTTAACATACACAATTATAAAGTAGTATATTTATAAAGTATAAAGTAGTTGATTGACGGTAAGTAATTCATGTTCATATGCCAGAATTATCTTTGCTCTTTTAATTAAATTAAAACTTGATTTTAACCACACCACAAAATTAATAACGTAAAAAGTATACACTTAGATCCGCTGCACAACTATAAATCAAAAATTAAATAATTACATATTTTTAACCCCCGACGCAAAAAGAGGGGTGTTATAAGTTTGACGTGTCTGTTTGTCTGTCTGTCTATGGCATCGTAACTCCCGAGCGCATGCAGTGATTTCAATTTAGTTTTTTTGTATTAAAGGTGACTTATGTGCGAGTGTTGTTAGACATGTTTGAAAATCGGTTGAGCCGTTTAAAAGTTGTGGGGAGTGAAAGTGGGGAGAATGCGTAAAAAAAAGCAAACGAGCTTGACCTTAAATGTAATCTATACCTTAACAAGAATCTAAATTATAGTAAGTATATTATAATATACTAAAGTCTAACTTAACCTAACCTACCTATAAAAAGTATGAAATAAAAAATTAAATTAAAAATTTAAAAAGCCCCCGACCCAAGAACTTAAGTAATTTTCATTTAAAAAGTAAAAAATAATAAAAGAAACTTAATGTTAAAGTACCTAAGAATTTATTAATAATTCTAAAAAAATACGTCGCGTTGGGGGACCGCTCCTAAACTAACAATTTAAATACAAATAGTCTAATTAAGCAACAAAGATTAACTAAAAAACCAAATTTAGAAAATACTTCAAAAACTTTCATAGAATTACTTCAAAAAATTTGCATGTAAGATACGACCGTCAACGACGTCTGCCCTCGCGTGTCCCCCAACGCGACGTATTTTTTAGAATTATTAATAGATTCTTAGGTACTTTAACATTAAGTTTCTTTTATTATTTTTTACTTTTTAAATGAAAATTACTTAAGTTCTTGTGTCGGGGGTTTTTTAAATTTTTAATTTAATTTTTTTTAATGGTATAATTTTATTTATTTATTTTTTTAATATCTCAAAATTTTTTTATTGAATAGCTAGCGAGCTTTGCACTCTAACCATCGTACTGTCTTCTTTATTCAATTCAGATGATATTCCCTGTACATTTCTATAATGTTCATCCCATTGCTGGCTATGTCTGTCCCTTAAAATAACCAATACCAACAAAGGTCGAAGCTTTGATTCGCAAATGGAGTACGAACGTTTACTACAGCTCCTTGATGTTATTCTTAACGACTTAATTATCGTAATCCTTCATTTAATGATGTTAACTTTCGTAAACATTTTGGTAGAGCTGTTAAAAGCCATTTGAAATGAAATTTGGGAATTTTTATTGACTGCCTTAATTGTACGGCTGAAAATTTTACAAAATGTTAATTCGTCGTTAAGGAAAATTCGTCTGTCAAAAGAAGGATATCTGAGTTTCTATATTTTCCCCATTGATTATGTCTATTTCATGAGGTAACATCTGGACCTGCCTAACTATTTTATTATGTTTTTCAAAATCTCTCTCACTATCTGTCTATCGGGTTCCCGTTCGTGCGTACACAATTTTCTGTATTGCTCGTATTTTGACTTAATCGGTATGCTGAGTTCTTAGGTGCGTCAAAAACTGGCTGGCTGGCATGCCTGTATTCTTGCACTTCTTGTAATTGTATCTCATACCTGCTTAACTAAATTATGTGTTGGATCAGCCTTAGTCTGTAACGTAATATGTATTCTAATTTAAATATTTGATATTCGTTCGATCTATATAAATAGTTACGTTAAAGCATTCAATCCAATCTACCAAGTTCCTATACCAAGCTCTGTTTATACCCTTTACCTACAGGTACACAGGTACAGTTGTGCAATGTATGTAACGGAAAGAAAGAGGCGTGGCAGATCCCAAGTCTTTTATACCAAAATGCTTATCATAACAGCTGATGCACCTATGTATCAAGCATAGCGACAATCTATAAACGTATTGAACGCCAGGTGGCGCCAACATGCAGGTCGTAGCGCAGCATTTGCATGGCTTTCAAGGAGCTTATAGACTTTAAAGCGTTCTAATTTGAGAACTACTGGAGATAATTACATGATTAAAAACACAGAGAAGATATTGACTTGATTCAACTTTATCTTCTCAGGAAATATGCGCGTCAGGTGGTAAAGTTTCGCATCTCTATCTGTTAAAGTCTCCGAGATCAAGGTGTTCATACAGACGGACGGACATGGCTCAATGGAATGCGCACCGCCTCCATCTGTCAGTTACATACATTGCACAAATATAGTATACCCCTTGTACTTTTAAGTACAGGGTATTAACCAAATACATACATTTTTCAGATGAGAAGCGACAACTCAACAATATAAATAACATTGTTAATATACTCGCTTAAAAAAATTTTGTGATAAGGAAATTCAGAAATAAATAAAGTACTTAGTATACAGGCATTAGGACGGACGGGAAAGCTCAAGCAACTTAATTTATTATCCTGATAAGAGATAACTTCTTATTTATTATTAATGAACATTTCCTTAACACAGAGAGAACAAAATAGACAGAGCCGAAAATTCCTTAGCTTCAGAATTTATTGTAGTGATATTTATAAAATATAAAAATAATCGCAGCACGCCCTCCTTTAACACCGATATAAGGTTAAATTGTTTTTAACTCTATAGAGTTAAAAATTATTATAAAATCATATGAGCATATTATAATTTTTTTACTATTCCTATGCACATATGTTTTCCACACCCTTTTACGCCCATAAAAAGTCTTGATATGTCGGATAAATATGGGAACTGGGTTTTTTATAGTCAACTTTTGGACGCCCAATTTTGTTTGGCCCAAAATTAAGATCAATTGCTATTTGCATGCTATTTGTAAGCCATTTTGAACTTTTTTTTTTGAGAACTTGACAGTAGATGGCTAATTGTTTACTTATGTATCAAAAAAAACTGCTTACTTTTTTATCTATTAGAGCATTATGTTCCCCATATAATTTTTTTTAAAAATTTGTTTATGTGCAATTGTTGATGCTCCAAATGTCAAACAGCTCTGCATGTGCATATTGTTCACTAAAAAACGCACTTTTTCAAGAAGTACCAAAAACGATTAGTTTCACATGATTCAGCATATTTTGGTTAATAATTTCGCATTTACAATTTTAAGGACCGCAGTGCACACAAAATAACTATTCCACGAAGCACAGCTATACCTTTTAAGGTTAGGCTAAAAATACACATGTTTTAACACTTGCCGTCAAATGTACATAAAGCGTGGTTAACAATATCAGCTGGCTAAGAGCATGTAGAAAAACAACGGCAATGTGAAAATCAATTAATTTTTTAAACAATACTCAGGTCAAATTCAAAATTATAATCAATAAAAAATTGACTTTATGCCAAAAAAGTGCGAAATAAATCACGGTGCTTGCTTTTACTTAGTTTTAAAAATAATAATATAAAAATATTATTTTATATATGTAAATGAAAACTAGCATCTCAAAATTTCATGATAAATTATTGCCACTTTATTGTTTTAAACTTTATAAAAATAATAATTTGTAAAACACAAATAAATTTGTGCATTGGCTAAGCAATTTTTTTTTTTTTAATTTAAAAGGAACCAATTTAGAAGAAATAACTATTGATACCTTAAAATAAACAATTCTTCACTTTATTAATATAACAGTATATGGGACATTCTTTTACAAACCGTACGGATTTCGGAAAAAATATACAGGGGTGCCACAGAAATCGATATTGCTTTTGGCAACGGTTTGAAACCAATTCAACCAAAAAATCCGTAGGTGCCACAGAAATCTGGTTGATTTCATTTTTCGAACAATTTATTTCGAATGTTTACGCTTTTGCTAGAATGGCAGCAAAGGGTTGCAGCCTTGTAAAAATTATTTTAGAACATTTAGACACTTATTCAAATACATGTTTATTAACAGTGATCCAATAAAGTTTATTCTTTATTACATTAAACGATAATTATCAGCATATTTTGTATCATTTTGCTTTCCATTTGTGCAAAATAACTTTAAGTTAAGTTTGAAAATTTGTCCCGCCCAATACAAGAGTGTGTATGACAACCCTACTCAACCCGACTCAACAGCTGTGCTCAGCATTGAGAATGGCAAAATCGGTTTGTTTACATTTGAAAATTTGCACAAAAATAAAAATGAATGTTTAAAATGCCAATTGCACAATTACACTGTCCTACAGAATTGAAAAAATCAAAGAACTTTTCAAGTGACCTAGTGTACGTTGTAGGTCTTGACGAGTAGATCACGATAGCGTTTTTCAAAATTGTCTAACACCCCCAAAATCGGAAGTTATCGCTTAAAAACCGTTTTTCGGGTACTGCGATCACTCCCACTATCACAACGTCGCCATTTTTCAACCGATTTTCGATTGCTTTACGGCTTTGGTAAGAAGAAGATTCAAGCTTTAAGATGATATACACTTATTTATACTTTACACAAAGCAACTACGAGATTTTTAAAAGTTATCTAAGATTTACACTTTTTTTATTCGATTTTCACACTTTGAAGTCATTTTTATATAACATTTTGTTCAAACACCTTTACTTTTTTACATCTAATCTTAAAGAAATATTAATTCCAAGTAAGAAAAGTTATGGTTTATTAAAATCGGTCGATAAATGCTTAAGTTACGACGCTTATTGTAAACAAGAAAATTCAATTTTCATCGACAAAAAAAAAATGTTTTAGATGGATAATTCGTTTGTTCATGAAGATATCGTAACCAAATTTGGTAAAATGCTTAAGAACAATAAAAAACTTACAAGTGCCAAATTTGGTCGCAATATTTTAAAAAACAAACGAAATATAACAAATTTTGTTAAAAAATCGATTTTTTGACCGATAATTCCTATGGGAGCTATATGATATATTCAACCGATTTTGTTCAAATTTGGCGTTTTGAAATTTTTTAGAGCACTTAGGCAATGTGCCAAATTTCAACAAAATCGGTAGACTATATCATATAGCTCCCATAGGAATTATCGGTCAAAAAATCGATTTTTTAACAAAATTTGTTATATTTCGTTTGTTTTTTAAAATATTGCGACCAAATTTGGCACTTGTAAGTTTTTTATTGTTCTTAAGCATTTTACCAAATTTGGTTACGATATCTTCATGAACAAACGAATTATCCATCTAAAACATTTTTTTTTGTCGATGAAAATTGAATTTTCTTGTTTACAATAAGCGTCGTAACTTAAGCATTTATCGACTGATTTTAATAAACCATAACTTTTCTTACTTGGAATTAATATTTCTTTAAGATTAGATGTAAAAGTAAAGGTGTTTGAACAAAATGTTATATAAAAATGACTTCAAAGTGTGAAAATCGAATAAAAAAAGTGTAAATCTTAGATAACTTTTAAAAAATCTCGTAGTTGCTTTGTGTAAAGTATAAATAAGTGTATATCATCTTAAAGCTTGAATCTTCTTCTTTCCAAAGCCGTAAAGCAATCGAAAATCGGTTGAAAAATGGCGACGTTGTGATAGTGGAGTGATCGCAGTACCCGAAAAACGGTTTTTAAGCGATAACTTCCGATTTTGGGGGTGTTAGACAATTTTGAAAAACGCTATCGTGATCTACTCGTCAAGACCTACAACGTACACTAGGTCACTTGAAAAGTTCTTTTCACTGTTGGACAGTGTTATTAGCCATTAAGGCTTTACAAAAAACCCCCTACAAGGAAAAGTCAAGCGAAGGCGTCGAAGAACCTTTACTGATATTTTCATTTAAACCTTAACTGCTGAACTTTTGACAATCACAGCCATGCCTAACATGCTGTACATTGCCACTTTGTAGGATAAAGGTGCACAGCACATATTTACGTAACTTTCCATTAAATTCGTAGCTTTTCATAAAGGCAACTTAAGTTAAATAAAAAAAACAATTTTTTAACTATCATTTAAGATCAAAAACATTTATTAATACGCCAAAATAATTACTTCGAAATGTTATTATTTGGTACCGCACTATGTGGCAACTCCTTTGTAGAATCGATTTTGAACGTTGACACAGAATGGTAAATGAACAATTGATTTTGATGACGTTTTTGTAAAAATGAAAATCATGAATTAAAACATTAGATTTAGCAAAACATAAAGACACAGATATTTTAGAAATTGAATAAACTTTCCAAATAAGTAAGGGGTTAATTGTATAAATTAGTTTTTATTAATGCATTTAATCAAATCTCCAAAAATTTTGTCGACGGTTTTGAAACCGTTGTTTGTCATGTCTGTGGCACCAAGAATTGGAATTGCATCGAAATTGAATCGAATTGGTTTTCTGTGGCACCCCACATTTCACAATTTCAGATTTTTAAATCTCACCAAAATTTTTTTCAAGGATCATTTTATGAAATAAGTGAACACATGTATCGGCATTTCACGCTGGAGCATGTCGCGCGGAACCCAATGAATGCCAATGGCGAAAATATTTAATATCTCGTGAACTAAGAAAAGGACCGTTAATTAAAAATATGCGTTATTTACGTTATAAAATTGCGAATATGATGATATATTTTATTGAAATTTTCATTGTGGTGAACGGCACTAAAAAGTAAAATAAACAATTAAATGCTTAATATTGTATTGAATTGTTAACAATAGAAAACAATGTTACTTCATACCTTTTAAAGACAATATATTAACGAACAAAATAAAAAAAATTTGACTGATCGGATAAATAGAGCCGGAGATAATCTATTCTACATGTAGTGCTATGACGCGAACCAACAAAATTTTGAATATTCATAAAATCGTTAAAAAAATGTTTTCGGTATTATACTTTGCTTGCAAATAAACGTTTTCAAAGACGTCAGAAAAGAAAAGCAGTCGAAGACCATCCGAATGTATTTTTCAGTGATACACTGATACACTATTCACCCGAGGGATGATGATTTTTTTTGCGGTTGCTATTGATCAAAGTCCTGGTGGCACTGGAAAAACATTTCGTATTTCAATGATATTAGCAAGTATACGATCGGAAAAAAAAATGGCATTGGCACTAGCTTCCTCTGGAATTGCTGCTACATTGTTGGATGTTGGTCGAACTACTCATTCCGCACTGACATAAAGGCAACTTAAGTTAAATAAAAAAAACAATTTTTTAACTATCATTTAAGATCAAAAACATTTATTAATACGTCAAAATAATTACTTCGAAATGTTATTATTTGGTACCGCACTATGTGGCAACTCCCTTGTAGAATCGATTTTGAACGTTGACACAGAATGGTAAATGAACAATTGATTTTGATGACGTTTTTGTAAAAATGAAAATCATGAATTAAAACATTAGATTTAGCAAAACATAAAGACACAGATATTTTAGAAATTGAATAAACTTTCCAAATAAGTAAGGGGTTAATTGTATAAATTAGTTTTTATTAATGCATTTAATCAAATCTCCAAAAATTTTGTCGACGGTTTTGAAACCGTTGTTTGTCATGTCTGTGGCACCAAGAATTGGAATTGCATCGAAATTGAATCGAATTGGTTTTCTGTGGCACCCCACATTTCACAATTTCAGATTTTTAAATCTCACCAAAATTTTTTTAAGGATCATTTTATGAAATAAGTGAACACATGTATCGGCATTTCACGCTGGAGCATGTCGCGCGGAACCCAATGAATGCCAATGGCGAAAATATTTAATATCTCGTGAACTAAGAAAAGGACCGTTAATTAAAAATATGCGTTATTTACGTTATAAAATTGCGAATATGATGATATATTTTATTGAAATTTTCATTGTGGTGAACGGCACTAAAAAGTAAAATAAACAATTGAATGCTTAATATTGTATTGAATTGTTAACAATAGAAAACAATGTTACTTCATACCTTTTAAAGACAATATATTAACGAACAAAATAAAAAAAATTTGACTGATCGGATAAATAGAGCCGGAGATAATCTATTCTACATGTAGTGCTATGACGCGAACCAACAAAATTTTGAATATTCATAAAATCGTTAAAAAAATGTTTTCGGTATTATACTTTGCTTGCAAATAAACGTTTTCAAAGACGTCAGAAAAGAAAAGCAGTCGAAGACCATCCGAATGTATTTTTCAGTGATACACTGATACACTATTCTCCCGAGGGATGATGATTTTTTTTGCGGTTGCTATTGATCAAAGTCCTGGTGGCACTGGAAAAACATTTCGTATTTCAATGATATTAGCAAGTATACGATCGGAAAAAAAAATGGCATTGGCACTTGCTTCCTCTGGAATTGCTGCTACATTGTTGGATGTTGGTCGAACTACTCATTCCGCACTGACATTGCTTTTAAATGTTCATGCCATTGAAAATCCGACATGTAAATTACCAAAGAGATCTGGAATGGCAATGCGAAATTGATGTATGGGAATTGTTCAATGGCACATAAAAAGTGTTTGGAAGCATTTGACAGAACCACAAGAGATCAATCAGCATTTATTTGGTGGTGTTAGCGATTTCAGACAAACATTACCAGTCATATCTCGTTAGTGTAGGCAGCATTGTTGACGGACGATGTTGTGAACTATCCAACCGAATTTTTGGAAGTCTCTAGATTTGCTTGGAATGCCACCACATAATTTATGATTGTAAGTAGCAAGAACCTGTATTTTCCCATGATCATTATCTGTTGGTTGTTGCCGTGTGGGCAAACCATCTGCCTTATTTATTTGAGCCAAAGATTGGAAAACCAGAAATGTAGTTTATCAGAAAGCTCTACAATAAAAATACTTTTTTTTTGAAAAAACAAATGTCTATTTTTTTAATTCTTTAAAATAAGTGCCCAGCTCTCTAATGATTTGAGTTCAACGAGAATTCGTGTAAATAGCAGGTTAAATTCTGTAGCATATTCTGCATGATCTAAATTAAATACACACCGTGCGATGCACGCTAGGGGCATAGCCCCTAGTATACATTAATATTTAAAAACTAGAGTAATAGCCTGCCTAATAACTAGCATCAAAGAATAGGGACTGTAGTTTTGGCAGTTATTAATGACAAGCACTGATCAAAACTCTGTTTATTTTGTTTCGGCTAAAAATGACTTGTACTTGTGTGCACACAATGCAAAACAGTTTAATAGACTGGGAGGCGATAACAAAATACTCTTCTTCGTTTTTTCGGCATGAATTTGTTAGTGTAAAAGTAAAGCCGATTGCAAAGTGTCATAGCAACCACATATTAAGAAAGGGAATGTGTGCTCTGAACCTAAAAATTTGGGAGCATTATCGACAGCTAACAACGAAGTTAAGAGTCGAGTTCAATCGCAAGATTACGGGAACTGTAAGGGCTATTATTATTAAAAATTATTTTAAACCTTTTTTGGTATCACTCAATCATCTGCATACCAGTTTTGAATTCGTTTCATAGAGAGCGTCAACAGTCTCCGTAATAATTTTAAGAATACATGTACTATTGAGTTTACGAATAAAAATGTAGAAAAGGTAATTAATTAAGCCTGAAATCTGTATTTTTAGAATATGAAACATCACATGTATTCGTAATGCCTAAGAACTAGTGAATAAAAATGAAATCTCATCAGATTGTGTGAGACCCTATATAAGTCTAGTTTTTACTTAGCAAGTTGCCCTTTCGCACAAAAAATTGCTATGATTTTAGCATATTTTTATGAGTTTACTCGTTATGAAAAGTTTGGCTTGCAGCTGTCGAAATGAAAAGTATTTTGCTTTGTTTACTTAAATAAACGCATTATTGCCACCAAAATTAATTTTGTATTATATTTTAATGTTTTAAGAAAATTTAGATGTGATCAATTCAACGAATCAAGGTTAATTTTTATACCCTGTACCGTATGGTCCAAGGGTATATTAAGTTTGTGCAAGCCGAAAATGTATGTAACATATAGAAGGAGACGTCGGAGACACCCCAAAGTTACCTAAAATATGATCAGGGTGAATAGAGAAGTCGATATACCCATGTCCGTCTGTCCGTCTGTCCGTCTGTCCGTCCGTCTGTCCGTCTGTCCGTCCGTCCGTCCGTGTGAACGCCTAGATCTCAGAGATGGTAAGAGCTAGAGTTACCAAACTTTCACATTAGATCCCATATTATTCCATGGAGGCAAGTTTATTTTATTTTTTTGATATCGGGGATAAATTATATAGCTCCCATGGGGGTGTTTGAGACGACCTCGAAAAAAAAAAGCGTTTTAGATGAATAATTCGTTTGTTTATGAAGATATCGTAACGAAATTTGGCAAATCGAAAGTTTTTATAGTTCCCAATCACTGTACCAAATTTGATCAAAATCGGTTGACTATATCATATAGCTCCCATAGGACCGATCGGCCAAAATAACTTTTTTAAAGAAAAATTGGCTATATTTCGTTTTTTTAATAAAGATATCCTAACCAGATTTGGCGTTTGGAAATTTTTAGACCACTTAAGCAATGTGCCAAATTTGAACAAAATCGGTGGACTATATCATATAGCTCCCATAGGTCCGATCTTCCAAAACATCGATTTTTTAACAAAATTTGTTGTGTTTCGTTTGTTTGTTAAGATATTGGGACCAAATTTGACATTCGTGAGTATTTTATAGTTCCTAAGCACTGTACCAAATTTAATCCAAATCGTTTGACTAGATCATATAGCTCCCATAGGACCAATCGGTCCAAAAACACGTTTTTTATACAAAATTCGATGTGTTTTGTTTGTTTGTAAAGATATTTGAAATAACTTTGGCGTTCATATCTTTTTTAAGGTATTTAAGCACCGTGTCAATTTTATTGAAATCGGTTGACTATATCATATAGCTCCCATAGGAACGATCGGTCAAAAAAAATTTTTGCTTAAAAATTCTTCTGTTTTTGGTTTTTTGTGAAGAAATCGGACTTTATTACAAGCTAGTGGTACAGGGTATCCTAAAGTCGTCCGCGCCCGACTTTACGTCCGCCATTTTTATTACAAAAAATGTCTGTTAAAATTGTGTATACATGCAAAATCAAAACGAGTGGAATGAAAGTAAGGTGGTCTGGATTTAGACAAAACAGAACTTCAAAATGTGTATTGTTTTGTCGTGTTGCACAAGGAAATTCGAAGATAATTTTATTAATGGATGGCTTAAAATATGTATATGAAATAAATTGTACAAAATTGGTTAATAAATTAAAAATATTAGTCTCTCAGAAAGATGTTAGAAGAAAGAAAAATTAAATTAATAAAGTGTTTACATTTGAAAATTTGCACAAAAATAAAAATGAATGTTTAAAATGCCAATTGCACAATTATTAGCCATTAAGAGCTTTACAAAAAACCCCCTACAAGGAAAAGTCAAGCGAAGGCGTCGAAGAACCTTTACTGATATTTTCATTTAAACCTTAACTGCTGAACTTTTGACAATCACAGCCATGCCTAACATGCTGTACATTGCCACTTTGTAGGATAAAGGTGCACAGCACATATTTACGTAACTTTCCATTAAATTCGTAGCTTTTCATAAAGGCAACTTAAGTTAAATAAAAAAAACAATTTTTTAACTATCATTTAAGATCAAAAACATTTATTAATACGCCAAAATAATTACTTCGAAATGTTATTATTTGGTACCGCACTATGTGGCAACTCCTTTGTAGAATCGATTTTGAACGTTGACACAGAATGGTAAATGAACAATTGATTTTGATGACGTTTTTGTAAAAATGAAAATCATGAATTAAAACATTAGATTTAGCAAAACATAAAGACACAGATATTTTAGAAATTGAATAAACTTTCCAAATAAGTAAGGGGTTAATTGTATAAATTAGTTTTTATTAATGCATTTAATCAAATCTCCAAAAATTTTGTCGACGGTTTTGAAACCGTTGTTTGTCATGTCTGTGGCACCAAGAATTGGAATTGCATCGAAATTGAATCGAATTGGTTTTCTGTGGCACCCCACATTTCACAATTTCAGATTTTTAAATCTCACCAAAATTTTTTTCAAGGATCATTTTATGAAATAAGTGAACACATGTATCGGCATTTCACGCTGGAGCATGTCGCGCGGAACCCAATGAATGCCAATGGCGAAAATATTTAATATCTCGTGAACTAAGAAAAGGACCGTTAATTAAAAATATGCGTTATTTACGTTATAAAATTGCGAATATGATGATATATTTTATTGAAATTTTCATTGTGGTGAACGGCACTAAAAAGTAAAATAAACAATTAAATGCTTAATATTGTATTGAATTGTTAACAATAGAAAACAATGTTACTTCATACCTTTTAAAGACAATATATTAACGAACAAAATAAAAAAAATTTGACTGATCGGATAAATAGAGCCGGAGATAATCTATTCTACATGTAGTGCTATGACGCGAACCAACAAAATTTTGAATATTCATAAAATCGTTAAAAAAATGTTTTCGGTATTATACTTTGCTTGCAAATAAACGTTTTCAAAGACGTCAGAAAAGAAAAGCAGTCGAAGACCATCCGAATGTATTTTTCAGTGATACACTGATACACTATTCACCCGAGGGATGATGATTTTTTTTGCGGTTGCTATTGATCAAAGTCCTGGTGGCACTGGAAAAACATTTCGTATTTCAATGATATTAGCAAGTATACGATCGGAAAAAAAAATGGCATTGGCACTAGCTTCCTCTGGAATTGCTGCTACATTGTTGGATGTTGGTCGAACTACTCATTCCGCACTGACATAAAGGCAACTTAAGTTAAATAAAAAAAACAATTTTTTAACTATCATTTAAGATCAAAAACATTTATTAATACGTCAAAATAATTACTTCGAAATGTTATTATTTGGTACCGCACTATGTGGCAACTCCTTTGTAGAATCGATTTTGAACGTTGACACAGAATGGTAAATGAACAATTGATTTTGATGACGTTTTTGTAAAAATGAAAATCATGAATTAAAACATTAGATTTAGCAAAACATAAAGACACAGATATTTTAGAAATTGAATAAACTTTCCAAATAAGTAAGGGGTTAATTGTATAAATTAGTTTTTATTAATGCATTTAATCAAATCTCCAAAAATTTTGTCGACGGTTTTGAAACCGTTGTTTGTCATGTCTGTGGCACCAAGAATTGGAATTGCATCGAAATTGAATCGAATTGGTTTTCTGTGGCACCCCACATTTCACAATTTCAGATTTTTAAATCTCACCAAAATTTTTTTAAGGATCATTTTATGAAATAAGTGAACACATGTATCGGCATTTCACGCTGGAGCATGTCGCGCGGAACCCAATGAATGCCAATGGCGAAAATATTTAATATCTCGGCATTCCAATATATATACTTCCTCTCTGTTGGTTGTGTTTTCACCGCGCTCCGCCTTTTTATTTATTTTCCATCGATCTACATCATAAAAAAATCTAATTTTTCTACCTAAGCGAACAAATAACAATAATCAAAAATCTTAACAAAAGAGATTAACGATATTAACTTTAATTGTGCCTATTTTGCTTGTTTTAATATTTTCACAAGCAATATCAGTGCAAATTAATTTGTTGCTGTGTTTCTCTGGTTTTTGATATTCGCTCAATTTGTTGTTGCGAATCTTCCCAGTGCGTGCTTTTTGTTTTTGTTCTCTCGTGCGTCGCTTTGCGCTTTCCGTTTTGTGCTGTGCTTGCCAACTGTCTTTGTTGTTGCGTGCATCAACTTTATAACGGTTCCGCGTAAATTTTGCTCTGAGCGTTATTTGTGTATTTTTATACATTACACTAGTGGGCAAAAGTATTTTGACACAATACGCCAATACTCTATCAGACTGTCTGCGGCATCTGTTGTGCATTAATAAATATTATCATGAGTGACCCAAAGTTGTGTTGCTATCCTTCTTGCAAATGGAGCGGTATTCAAACCGAATCTTATGTTGCATGCTGGATGTGCGACAACATGGCTCACCTTAAATGTGCCGGTCTGATCGGTCGTGTCATCGACAACATTCGAGAGGGCAAAGGCCTAAACTGGACCTGCACAACTTGTCGTGCTGCTGAAGTAGAGATGAAAGCCTTCATGCGCCAAACCAAACTGGGATTTGACGACCTTTATAAGGATTTCCGTTCTCTTCAAGATAAGTTTTCTGCACTTTCAAGCATGTTTGGCAATTTGCAGCTTATGAGAGTTTCTCCTAAGCGCAAAAAGGCAAACATACCAATAATTGAACAAAATTTAATTAATTCTAACCCAGTAGGGCTTGACTCGCCTACAACTCCCCATCCGACGCAACTTATCTCGTTTACAACTCCAATCCCAGTTTCTTCAGCCGCTGCTGGTGACTCGGGTAATGCCAATGCTATCGTTGTAGACACTGGCACTAGTTTGACTGTAGGTTCTACAGCCCTAACTGTCTCTGCTAAGCCAGCCACTACGGCCCCTAACATGGTGACTGATGCTCCGTCGTCTGTCACCGTTCTGAGTGGTGTCCCCATACCCGCCGCCCCCTCAACAGCGGACCATTCGGATTCATTGGTTGGAGTGGCACCTAAAAGGTCCATCTTTGTCTCCAGGCTTATGCCTTCGGCATCGGAGAGTTGCGTTAATCAATTCGTTTGTGAGAAACTAAAAAAATCTCCAAACGAAATTGAAGTATTTAAGTTCAATTTTAAGTATAAGCGCGATATCTCCTCGTTTAAGATCAGTGTTCCTGATTCTCTCTTCTCCACTATACTTAATCCTTCATTCTGGCCTACTCATACTATTGTGCATGAATTTATCAAACAACCTAAAAAGCCTTTAGCATCCAATTCAGCTTCCTCTATACCTGTACCTAACATAGTTTCAAAAAACTAAATACTATACTCACCATTCAATATCAGAATGTGCGTGGTCTCCTCTCTAAGCTTAGTAGACTTTTCCTTAATAGCGTAGATTTTGATTCTGATGTTATTGCTTTCTCTGAAACCTG
Organism: Chymomyza amoena; assembly: GCA_037043745.1. NCBI lineage: Eukaryota > Metazoa > Arthropoda > Insecta > Diptera > Drosophilidae > Chymomyza > Chymomyza amoena. Next base: position 45,742 of record JBAMAX010000356.1, read on the forward strand.
GCTAAATGTATCTGTATATGATTCTGAGATTTTTGTTAACTCCTATGTAATCTACAGGCTTGACCGGTCTCCCGGTCGTGGTGGTGGTGTTCTTATTGCTGTTAAAGCCGCCTTAGAATCTCATTTACTATCTCTAAATTTTCCTATTGGTATTGAGTTCATTGCGGTAAAAGTGTTTTTTAATAATTCCTTTATCTATTTTACTTGTTCCTATATACCTCCCAGCTCCGACCTGAGTGTATATCAGAATCATCTCGCTGCCATTCGTAAGGTGGCCGATTATGTTGGAATTTGGGACCAACTTGTTGTATTAGGCGACTTTAATCTGCCTACATTGTCTTGGCTCAGTTCAGCCAATTCTAGTTTTCTTCTTCCTTCTGGATATCATGAGTTTGTTACTGGACTGATTGACATTTCTCTGAACCAAATAAATTATATACGTAATTGCTCAAATAGAATGCTTGACCTCGTTTTTGTCAATGATAATTCTGACCTTGAAATTTCTAGAGTAAGTCCGCTCTCCTTACCCGAGGACCCGTACCATCCGACCTTACAAATCGTCTTAAAATTTAATAATCTCTACCGAAATCAGCCTCATGCTCATGCTTCTCGGTATCGCTGTTTTCGTAAGTGTAATTTTGCCGGTCTTAATACATTTTTGTCCGAAATTAACTGGTTGCCTTTGTTGCCTACTGAGAACTTTGAACTTTCCATTACCAACTTCTATCGGGTTTTATACGCTGCTTTTGATCTCTTTGTTCCTTATTCTGTCGTAACTCCTTCTTTAAAGCCACCTTGGTTTACTACTACTCTGTCCTCTTTAAAAAATCGTAAGTCTTCCTCTTACAAAAAATTTAAGATATCAGGATCTCCTTTTGACTTTTATAAATTTTCTATAATTCGCAGCAAGTTCATTCTTCTTAATAGAGTTTGCTATAATAATTATCTTTCCCGTTGTCGGCTCAACTTCTGTAGTGATCCCAAAAAATTCTTTTCTTTTGTTAATTCAAAACGTAAATCTTCCTTATTTCCTGCATCGCTATATTTAAAAAATGTAAGCTCTTCTAAAAATTCTGAAATCGCTGACTTATTTGCCAATTTTTTTCAAACAACCTATTCTGTCAACCCTAATAACACTGACCCTAACTATCCCTATAACCTTCCTCACTCTAATCTTATTCCTTCTCCAGTGATCTTAGAAACCGACGTGTTGCAATCCCTACTGTCCGTTAAATCATCCTTCTCCCCTGGCCCCGATGCCATTCCTAGTTGCATTTTAAAGCATTGTGCTCACTCTCTTGTTATGCCATTATCTGTTCTTTTCCGCACTTCTTTAAAATATTCTTGTCTTCCGGCCATCTGGAATGAATCCTTTATTATCCCTATTCATAAAAAGGTTCCAAGTCCAACATTGAGAACTACCGTGGTATTGCCAAGCTTTCATCAATTCCTAAAGTTTTTGAAAGGATTGTCACATCACAATTGCAACACTACTGTCGTTCTTTAATGTCGGACTCCCAACATGGGTTTATAAAACGTCGGTCCACATCTACTAACCTTTTAGAACTTTCGTCTATCATCAATCTAGCTTTTACCGAAAAAAAGCAAACTGATGTCATTTATACTGACTTCAGTAAAGCATTTGACTCGGTAAACCATAATCTTCTCATTGTAAAACTCTCACGTCTGGGGTTTCCGTCTTGCCTTTTAAGTTGGATTTCATCCTACTTATCAAATCGAGTCCAAAAGGTAGTTTTTAAAGGCTGCAAATCTAAAGAAATTAAGGTCACGTCTGGGGTACCTCAAGGTAGCCATCTTGGCCCTCTTCTTTTTAATTTATTTTTAAATGATCTCCCGCAAGTAATCAAATCTTCTTGCATTCTAATGTATGCGGACGATGTTAAACTTTGTCTGTCCTATTCCGATAAAAATAAGCATTTACTTCTTCAACATGATTTTGACAACATGCAATCTTGGTGCAATTTCAACCATCTCTTTCTGAACAAGTCAAAATGTAATGTTATGACATTTTATCGTTCTGCTCCTTATTTGGCTACTTACTATTTAGAATCTTCTACACTAGAACGCATCGAGTGTGTGGCCGACCTTGGTGTTTTGTTCGACCATAACCTTAAATTCAACAATCATATTTGCAACATCGTCAATAAAGCTAGAGGTGTTCTTGCTTTTATTAAGCGTTGGTCTAAAGAGTTTAACGACCCTTACACAACCAAGCTACTTTATATCTCTCTCGTCCGTCCTATTTTAGAGTATTGTTCTTGCGTTTGGAGTCCTCAATACCATGTTTATCAAGACATGATTGAGTCCGTACAAAAGCAATTTCTCCTCTTTGCACTTCGTGGCTTAAACTGGGACCCTAACATCCGACTGCCGCCATATTCTGATAGACTTCGCCTTATAAAATTGCCTTCTTTAAATCATCGCAGAACATGCCATGGCGTGTTATTCTTGCATAAGCTGATACTCGGTCTTATCGATTCTAATGTACTTCTTAGCAAAGTTACTTTTGTCATTCCCTCTAGAGTAACTCGTAATTTCCGACCTTTAGCCTTACAATTTTGTAGATCTAATTATGCTTTACACGATCCTTTCCGTGTCTTATGCTCTAATTATAATAACTTCTATAATTTCCTCTCTTTCGAACAGTCTATTCAATCTCTTACCTCTTCTATCCTCAGTTATCTTGATTTGCCACTACGAGTATCCTTGACCAATCCTATATTATGAATGTTTCTTTTGGTCAACGGTGCTCCCTTGGCACTTTTTTCTTATATTTTTATTTTTTTTTGTTATTTTTGATATGTTTAACTTTTACCTTGCTTCCTTTTTTCAACTTTTATATTGTAAATCCAAGTGTCTGGCCAGTTCTTGATGTGAGAAGGTGCATATCATTAAAAAGTTCACCCATCGGGCTAGATACGCGGATTAGTTATACTTTCTATTTTTGTTCTCTAAGTAAATTTACTGGTTTTTTTATTTTTATTTTTTTTTAATTTTTTTTTTCTATAATATTTAATGTCAACTGTGCTTAGTTGTACTCCTTAAATAAATAAATAAATAAATAAAAACTAAGAAAAGGACCGTTAATTAAAAATATGCGTTATTTACGTTATAAAATTGCGAATATGATGATATATTTTATTGAAATTTTCATTGTGGTGAACGGCACTAAAAAGTAAAATAAACAATTGAATGCTTAATATTGTATTGAATTGTTAACAATAGAAAACAATGTTACTTCATACCTTTTAAAGACAATATATTAACGAACAAAATAAAAAAAATTTGACTGATCGGATAAATAGAGCCGGAGATAATCTATTCTACATGTAGTGCTATGACGCGAACCAACAAAATTTTGAATATTCATAAAATCGTTAAAAAAATGTTTTCGGTATTATACTTTGCTTGCAAATAAACGTTTTCAAAGACGTCAGAAAAGAAAAGCAGTCGAAGACCATCCGAATGTATTTTTCAGTGATACACTGATACACTATTCTCCCGAGGGATGATGATTTTTTTTGCGGTTGCTATTGATCAAAGTCCTGGTGGCACTGGAAAAACATTTCGTATTTCAATGATATTAGCAAGTATACGATCGGAAAAAAAAATGGCATTGGCACTTGCTTCCTCTGGAATTGCTGCTACATTGTTGGATGTTGGTCGAACTACTCATTCCGCACTGACATTGCTTTTAAATGTTCATGCCATTGAAAATCCGACATGTAAATTACCAAAGAGATCTGGAATGGCAATGCGATATTGATGTATGGGAATTGTTCAATGGCACATAAAAAGTGTTTGGAAGCATTTGACAGAACCACAAGAGATCAATCAGCATTTATTTGGTGGTGTTAGCGATTTCAGACAAACATTACCAGTCATATCTCGTTAGTGTAGGCAGCATTGTTGACGGACGATGTTGTGAACTATCCAACCGAATTTTTGGAAGTCTCTAGATTTGCTTGGAATGCCACCACATAATTTATGATTGTAAGTAGCAAGAACCTGTATTTTCCCATGATCATTATCTGTTGGTTGTTGCCGTGTGGGCAAACCATCTGCCTTATTTATTTGAGCCAAAGATTGGAAAACCAGAAATGTAGTTTATCAGAAAGCTCTACAATAAAAATACTTTTTTTTTGAAAAAACAAATGTCTATTTTTTTAATTCTTTAAAATAAGTGCCCAGCTCTCTAATGATTTGAGTTCAACGAGAATTCGTGTAAATAGCAGGTTAAATTCTGTAGCATATTCTGCATGATCTAAATTAAATACACACCGTGCGATGCACGCTAGGGGCATAGCCCCTAGTATACATTAATATTTAAAAACTAGAGTAATAGCCTGCCTAATAACTAGCATCAAAGAATAGGGACTGTAGTTTTGGCAGTTATTAATGACAAGCACTGATCAAAACTCTGTTTATTTTGTTTCGGCTAAAAATGACTTGTACTTGTGTGCACACAATGCAAAACAGTTTAATAGACTGGGAGGCGATAACAAAATACTCTTCTTCGTTTTTTCGGCATGAATTTGTTAGTGTAAAAGTAAAGCCGATTGCAAAGTGTCATAGCAACCACATATTAAGAAAGGGAATGTGTGCTCTGAACCTAAAAATTTGGGAGCATTATCGACAGCTAACAACGAAGTTAAGAGTCGAGTTCAATCGCAAGATTACGGGAACTGTAAGGGCTATTATTATTAAAAATTATTTTAAACCTTTTTTGGTATCACTCAATCATCTGCATACCAGTTTTGAATTCGTTTCATAGAGAGCGTCAACAGTCTCCGTAATAATTTTAAGAATACATGTACTATTGAGTTTACGAATAAAAATGTAGAAAAGGTAATTAATTAAGCCTGAAATCTGTATTTTTAGAATATGAAACATCACATGTATTCGTAATGCCTAAGAACTAGTGAATAAAAATGAAATCTCATCAGATTGTGTGAGACCCTATATAAGTCTAGTTTTTACTTAGCAAGTTGCCCTTTCGCACAAAAAATTGCTATGATTTTAGCATATTTTTATGAGTTTACTCGTTATGAAAAGTTTGGCTTGCAGCTGTCGAAATGAAAAGTATTTTGCTTTGTTTACTTAAATAAACGCATTATTGCCACCAAAATTAATTTTGTATTATATTTTAATGTTTTAAGAAAATTTAGATGTGATCAATTCAACGAATCAAGGTTAATTTTTATTACAAAAAATGTCTGTTAAAATTGTGTATACATGCAAAATCAAAACGAGTGGAATGAAAGTAAGGTGGTCTGGATTTAGACAAAACAGAACTTCAAAATGTGTATTGTTTTGTCGTGTTGCACAAGGAAATTCGAAGATAATTTTATTAATGGATGGCTTAAAATATGTATATGAAATAAATTGTACAAAATTGGTTAATAAATTAAAAATATTAGTCTCTCAGAAAGATGTTAGAAGAAAGAAAAATTAAATTAATAAAGTGGATGTTCGAAAACTTGTGGTAAATAAAAAATAAAATAAACACATAGAGTTGGCGAAAATTTGTATGTTATACTTATAAAACTAAAATGCAAACTACAAATAGCTTAATTTATTACCACGTGTCCATTTTTAAAAGACGGCTGCTGTATGATATCGATTTTATGTAGTTAATTGACCTTATGCTGTTTTTACAAAAAAGGATTTAAATATACTTCTAGCTGTTTTCTTTTTTTTAGCAATTTATTTTTACAAAAGCAAAAAGAAAAATCTCAAAAAACCACAAATAATTTTAATTGATTCGACTTACATACATTGTGTGTATTTAAAGCTGAAAAGTGAAAATCGTTTGGACTTTCGTAAAAATATCCAAATATTCATCACTTTTCTACAATTAATAGTTTTACAGCATTTGAACAAAGAAGTTGGTTCCAATTGCCACTTTTGTTCTATGTCACTTACATACATGCGTGACACCAAAGCTAACAGCCGCCGGCGAAATATCGGCACCTTTGCTTTGTAATTGTAGGCAATTGGAGTCATTTGGACTTAAATTGCCGTTGTAAAAAACTAGACTAAAACAAGTCTATGAAGTAACAATATTTTGAGTTAAGGAAGCAAAACAATATTTAGGCACATATTATTTTGCTTTTTTTTTTTTATATATACATATATATTTTTATGCACCACTACACATTTAATTGTTTGTCTTGGGTAGTTATTGCCTTAAAATTATTTTAAGATATCATATTAAATTGAAAATTATAAGGTTGAAGGCTTCGTTTAGGAGATATATAATAGATCATCAACATCACAACGCAAAATTTTTGATTTGATCGAGCCCAAGTCAATGCAAAAACTCTACCACCCAGCCAATGCTTGCCTTTGGTTTTATTTTGGCCGAGCCTTAGTCCACGCAGAAATGTCACAACCAACGCCGCAAAAAGCAATGCCATTCTTAGCTCGAAGCATGAACATCAACAGAAACGCAGCGAGAACCACTGCGATCAAAACACAAAAGAACCATAAGCAATGTACATATCGCTGCTTTGATTTGGTCTATCCCAAGTCGATGCAAAAACAACAACACAAAACAGATTTTGTTTTTGATCTTGCCTTTGCGCAAAGGAGCCCAAGTCCACGCAAAACCTTTCAAAGCCACTTTCAAATTCGGAGAGAATTTTTGTCTCCGTATATTTTATACTCATTGATTTACAGGTACAGGGTAAAATGTTATTCCTACTGTTAATACGTTTTTGGTTTCATTCCTAAAAACAGACATATTTACAGAGGATAAAAATTGGAGATATGCGGCTCGTTAAAATCACCTCCATAGAAACGAGCTTACAACGCACATTCCATTTGGTATATATGTACATATGTATGCCATTGACGTCACCGTACAGTACTTTTTACGCTCCAAGAGAAACACTAATAATAGGTAGATATGGGCTAGCGCTAACATTCTTTGGTATTCATACAGCTTAGTACGAATGTGATCTCATATTTTAGCAATGTTAAATGAGCATGCCGCTTTTACTCTAAAAAACAGTCCAAAATCTTTTTTATATGTAATTACTCAATGAAATAAACTAATGCTGTTCCATACCTGTCTTTGATTATTGACATTATTTGACTCCTTTACATGTCCATTTTCTACATGTTCGTTGGGTTGAAGAAAGTTATCTTGTTCCATTGTTTCTGCACAGTTATTTCGTAAGGCTGATATGTTTGCTTTTTCCTAAAATTAAATTTAAAATAAAAATATACTTATTCAGGCTACATATGTACATATTTAAATATACAACACAAACATACTTATATTATATAGAAAAATTTATTTAAACAGTTTTGCAAAATTAAAAAATAACATGAAATATACACATGACCGTTCATACATAATAACTTATTAAACATATATGCCTATGACATCATTCTTTTATTCAATAAACTAAACTGTGGGTGGGGTGCCAATATATGTATGTATTGTTCCTGTAAATGTTTTGTGTGTATCTGCATACACACATATGCATAATAAAAACATATAAACTTACTATCAGAACTGATATTGAAATTGACTACAAACTTTTTTAATTTAATGAAGGAAATCTTACCGCTCAAAAACAAAATGATTTATATTCATCCATAAAAACGATATTAACTATGTAAAATTGTGTTTCAAATAGCCTATTCACATTGGAACACATTTAACTTCTAATATCGTATATCTAAGATGTAGCGTATGAATTTGCCGTTCCAAAAATTTCAATTTCATTCCAACATCTTGTGAAAACGTTCCTATTTTACTACGTCCCAATTAGAAATTAATCGAATATTTTTCTGGGCACCTCAATTTTTGTCATTCGCTGCGAAAACATTAATGTAAACGATAAAGACTGACAATTTTCAGTTCGACACAGGGCAACAAACCTCATACCGATACTTCTGAATAGTACTTGCTTGCCAATTCAGTGATGAACTCAGTCTTCAGTTTAGTGTTGAGGTCGCGTGTGCGAAACGAACAGAATGGAAGAAAATGTGTGCAGTCATCTGTTGCTTGCCGTTTTTGTTTTGATCTTAACTGCTTAATAATATTTTGTATGATTGTGCGAATGCAATATATTTATGTAAGTGGTAGGCAGGACAATGCTTACATATATGTATAAGTTAACGCAACACTTCACTTCACCCCCAACTACCACGCAATTAGAAGTATTCATGCACATCTTTCATCGCATAATCTATCGAAGGCGACACTGGACGCCGCGAGCATCTGGCAACGATTAGCGGATAGACCCTCTACGACGCTCAGCGGCTAGACCCTCTACGGCGCTCATCGGCTAGACTCTTGGCGACGAAAGACTACACCGGACGATGCAGCCACTTGATAGCGTCAGCGGATAAACCCTTGACTACGATCAGCGGTAGCGCAGCCCTAATTATAAGAGTCGGCAGCGCAGCATCCAGCATAAGCATTGTCAGCATTTGTTAGTTATAAATACAACTGTTGGATTATAGGACGGACATTATGTGAGAGTTTGAGTTTGATTTTTTCGTTTGAGTCTTGAGTTTGCTACAGTTATAGTTGTCCACAATTAACTTCAAGCTCTAACTATAAGTTACTTAAATAAAAATATATTTTTTTTTAATATAACTCGTAACCGATTTCTTAATTTATATGTATATTAAAAATGTAAATTTTAATAGACTGTCATTTTGTAAGAAAACTTGGTTTAAAAAAAAAAATGTTATTTTGGGTCCTACAATTCGACAATTGGTTTTAGTGCATCCAAAAGTGGGTAGACCCTTAGGCTTTTTACACTGGCCACATCTGAGAGGAATGGGATTTTTCGTTCGCACTGACAACATCTAGCATCTAACATCTGGCTGTCATATTGACAGGCTGACAAGTAAAATCAGCACATTTTGAAAATGTATTAAATAAATAAAAAATAGTTTTATAAAATGAAAATATAATTTTTTTTAATTTTTTAATATCAACTATATTAAGGAAGAGTTTTATGAATTTATGCTGAAACCATAAATTAATTGGGAGTATTATTGCGGACGATGAGCTGTTGGCCTGTCCAATTTGTACTTTCCACTGTCCAAGAAACACGTTTTTGTCAATACAAGTTTGATAAAATGGAATAAGATTTGCAATACACTTTCTTGATCTATTAAACCGTTCGCTGGTGATAAAATATTGCACTCACTTCAATGATTGTATCACATCATCTAAAATGTATTTCAATTCAATAAAATCGACTTCGAATTTAAGATTTGTTAAATGGAAAATTGAAGCCTAATTGAAGCAAATAGTCATTTAAATGTTGATCATTTGTGAGGGCATGCAGATTTTGCTATTGAAATTAAATTAAACGTACTCAAAGCGCTGTAGTTTTTTTACGAATATTTATTTTATTGGCAATCAACCGATAAGTCCAAAGTTTATGATCCAACATTTAAAAAAAAAAGTAAATCACTGCAGACAAGCCTTCTGAGATTATTTGGGTGAAGTCGTTTCAGGCACCTTTTTGCTCTATGACCGGCCAGGGCACATGCAAGTGAATTTGAATGTGTTATCAAGCGATCAACATAACGGTCGCAAAGTTTATTTAATACATCACCCACATACGGAATGCCTAGATCCTTGTGAAGGTTGCGATTCCGTTCACTGTAGTAACAAAAAAATATTTTAACCAAATTTTGCATTCAGAAGTCTTTTACAGTTAAGTACTGTACCAAATTTGATCAAAGTCGGTTGCCTATATCATATAATATTATAATTATGAGGGTATCGTAATATACAGGGGTGCCACAGAAAACCAATTCGATTCAATTTCGATACAATTCCAATTCTTGGAGCCACAGACATGGCTAACAACGGTTTTAAAACCGCTCATAGTCATGTATGTGGCACCAAGAATTGGAATTGTATCGAAATTGAATCGAATTGGTTTTTTAAAACCCTTGTTAGCCATGTCTGTGGCACCAAGAATTGGAATTGAAATCGAATTGGTTTTTTGGCAATTTTTTTAAAATTAATCATTCAATTGGATTGACTTGCAATAAATTACAATGTGGTCTGGTTTTCTTAATCATATTCGCACAATTTTTATTTAATTGAATTTAAAATGAAAACCATCCGGCCTCATCCGGAGTTGGTCATCGGTACTTTGGTCAATTTGACTTATCTAGCGAAAGAAAAAACAAATTTTAAAATGTGCAAACTTGTTTTGGCTTGCATACGATCATTAAAACTTTAATGAGTCCATCGACGTGCTTTTTATTATTGTATTCGCCATATTGGATGAGGTCCACATCAAAAAAATCTCGCGTTTTTAATGTCAATTTTTGGAACAAATTTGCAAATTGGAAAAATTTTCTTTATTTCATTCAATTTTTGAATTTTTAAATAGTTTGATGTATGTATGTATTTAAAAAAGAAAAAAGTATCATACTTGTGCTTATATGTATGTTGTAAAGCAAATAATCGTGGAAGCTTGCAACCTTGCTGAACTTTTTTTGTAACATTTTTTGACTTTCATGTTGTGCATCTTTTAATGTAAGAGCTAAATCTTTTCTTTGATAAAGGGCTAGACGCAGACTCAACAAACAAAACAAAACTCCATTTAATAAAAATCTTGGAGGTCTTCTACACAAAAAATTTGGGGGGACATGAAAACTCTAACTGGTATCCCACATACTCCCTTAAAGGCTCTCTCTCAGTTAATCAATAAATCCTCACTTCGTCTCAAGACATTGCTGAAGCACTGGGATCCGCTTGGCTCGAATACTCAAGGGATAGTAATTTTTCAGCTAACTACGGAATCCAGAAAAACAGCTTACTCTCCTCAACATATTCTCATAAACACATGCCAGCATCTGCAAAACGCCTTGAGTCTCCAATAATTACCGTATTGGAAGTGGAAGTCGCTTCATCAAAAACCAAAGGAAAAACCTCTGGGTTGAACAAAATCACTCACCCCATGTTAAAAAAACTTACGACAGAATCGAAACTCGAGCTCACTAAAATTTACAATCTTATGCTTGACAACGGCATTTATCCCCATGCTTGGTTGGCTGCCAGTGTTGATCCTGTTCCTAAACCAAATAAGTCAACACACGAGATATCCAGCTACAGACCTATATCATTACTTCCCTGTCAAAGCAAATTATTTGAAAAAATGCTTACCCAAAGGCTTGTCCGCTGAATGTGAAGAGCCTACTTTTAAGCAATTAAGTCGCATTTAAACGAAAACAAAGTTTGATGGATGCACTATTGCAAATTCATAATTTCGTGTCTGACGCTCTTTCGTCCAGAAATCATGTCTCCATTTAGCGACAGCTTTTGAAAAATCACGTGGGAAGTCGGTCCCAACACCTTTCAAACGGTCAAGGCCTTTATGACCCGGCGCTTCTTCTGAGTCCGAGTTAATGGTACCTACTCTAACCTATATCCTTTGTACAATGGAATCCAACAAGGGTCCCCTCTATCAGTTATTTAGTTCATTATTGCCTTTGAAAAACATAACATAATAATATTAATGATGATGCTATTGTGTATACAAGAAAGTTAAAGACACAAAAGCAATATTTGAAACATTCTCCAAAGTCATAGATGACATCCAAGCCTGGGAAGATCTGTCAGGTGCAACTCTTTCTACAGATAAGTGTAAAATTCTACACATTTGCAGGAAGCACCAATGCTCTGCATAATGCGCAAACTTTTTCTATCGCAGCAACCTTATCGAAAATGTCACTAATTTTAAAATCCTAGGGATAACTTTTGATTCAAAATTTAACTTCAGATAATACTGATCTCTCTTATTGTTGAGTCCATATAGTGAGCGTTAGTAAATTTTGTATGACCAAGGTGGATTCTAGTAAGTTTTACTTGGTCAAGTTGTGGAAGATTATTATAATTAATGGGAAAAGAGTCATGGTTGTCGTTTATTAATCTATACCAGTTTAAAGTCTGTTGCAAAAGGGTATTATGATTATAATCGGAATATTTTTTAAGAAAAGAAGAGATGTCGTTAAAAGAAAGGTTGGGAGTATGGATGTGGGTAAAATTAATTGCTGATTTCGCTGATCTATCAGCTAATTCGTTGCCTGAATATGGCTAGGAATCCAAAGTAATTTATATTTAGGGAATTTGTTTATAATAAGGTTTCTGATTGAAACTGCGTAAAAGGTGCTATTTTTTTCATAAACCATTGCTTTGATTGCTGAGAGTTAGTCGGATGATAAAATTGCCACGTTTATTTGAAACTATTTTCATAGCTTCGTGGATAGCTATTATTTCTGCTGCAAAAACAAGGAGTGAAGGGGAAGAAGACCAAGTTTGAAAATTTCAGTGTCATAGGTGATGTTATACGCAGTAATGTTATCTTTTTTAGATCCATCAGTGTAAAGAAAATTGAATATGTTGTTGATGTTTTTGTGGTTGCGAAAGAGTTGATGGTAGATTTCCAAGGAGGTACTAGGTTTATTATAAACTGAAAGAGATAGGTCAATGGACTCGGTCATGGTATAATTAATACGATAGAGTAAGATTTGCTTAATGTTCAATTAGCTGGTGCCATATTTTTCATTGTTTTTGCGAGTGTCAGTATGTATGCGTAACAATTGCCATTTAACGCCAATTATTATGGGTGGATATTTTATTACAAACTTTTCAAACCCACAGTCACAAGCCCTATCGAAATTTTTATTTGACATCTTCCATTTAAATATGATCAAGAGGGGCTTGGAGGAGTGTCAATGGTTATGTTTGACATTTTTTTGGTCTACCTGCTTTAAAAGAAATTATTGCTTTAGATCAGTTGATCGTAACTAATAGATAGATTTAGATATTTGTCGTTCAACAGAATTGGAGTCGCTAGCTAAACACCCTTTTTTGCAGGTGTTAAAACTGCAACATATTCCGCAATTGTAAAATTTTAGGAAACTAAACATCTATAAATTTAACTAAACAACGAAGCTTAAAGCCGAGTTTAATTTTCAGCTCACGCCTATACCATAGAGCTCTAATCATTTTGCGCTTATTGAATATATGAAAGATTTTTTCGTTAATCATTGATTAAACTTAATAAAAGTAAATATTTTGTTTTTGTTGTCATGTGGCTATTTCATCAGAAAAAATAATTTGAATGTACGGTAGGGTGTTACGTTGTTTATACCCAAGTGTCGGTATTGTTTCCTTCCTAGCGCAGTTTCAGATTATCGGCCGAAGGTTTGAGCACTACAACAACAACACAGTGTGCGTGTGTCATTGCTCAACTCGCTTTGACAAAATACTGGCGTGAAAGTGTTTTATTATCTATATGAAGCTCACTGTGCTGCCGTTAGGGTATTATCAACAATAGGAGAAAAAAAATAATAGCAATAACAAAATATACACATAAAACATATACAGGGTTCCACAGAAAACCAATTCATGTCAATTTGTATGTAATTCCAATTCTTGGTGCCACAGACATGACAGTTGACAAAATTTTTTGAGATTTCATTTAATTCATTAATAAAAACTAATTTATACAAATAACCCCTTACTTATTTGGAAAGATTACTCAATTTCTGAAATATCAGTGTCTTGAAGTTTTGCTGAATCTAATGTTTTAATTCATGATTTTAATTTTTACAAAATCGTTATTAAAATCATTGGTGCATTTGCCATTCTGTGTCAACGTGCAAAATCTTTTCGTGCAATGGAGTTGCCACTTAGTGCAGTACTAAATAATGACATTTCGAAGTAATTATTTTGGCATATTACTAAATGTTTTTGATGTTAAATGATTCTTTTTTTTTTTTTTTTTAACTAAGTTGCCATTATGAAAAACTACCAATTTAATGGAAAGTTACATAAATATGTGCTGTGCACCTTTATCTCATAAAGTGGCAATGTACGAGGTGTTATGCATGGTTGTGAATGTCAATAACTGATTTTACAATTACATTAATTACACTCGAGATACGAAAATTAAAAGTGTAAGCACAAATTTATTATTTAATTAATACATTTTATTAATACACAAAAGTTCACGGCAGGATGCTATTTTTATTAATTTTATGGAAAAGCATGTAGACATAGCCAATTGCATCACTCGTGGTGACAGGGTGGCAGTAGCGGCTGCGTAGAGTGAGATAGCCGATACCCTAAATGCAAATGGGCCGCACACCGGTAGAGGAATGGCAACGCGTAAGAATTACAAAATAATTATAATATTTAAACTTGCCAATTTATAAAAATTAAGAGGCAATTGCTGCAATCCTCCATCTCCACCAGGCGGTGGATGGAATAGGTGGAACAAGAGCTTTTGGATTGCAGTCAGAAGAGCCCATGGCAATATTGGAAGAGTGTGCTGGAAGGCAATCATTATTGTACAATTATATTTGCATATGTACATATATATACAAGGAACTTTTATATTACTGAAAATCTAGAAAAGACCTTTAATATAGATGTTGATACTGCAGGGACGTCTCATCAGTTCGTTGAGAGTCAACAAGAAGCCAACTGCGAAAGAGAAATTTGATTAAGCGAGGACAAAGTTTAGATTCCAAAAGCTGAAGCAAGTTTCCTACAATTTTTTGAGGTGACAACGTCTTAAATTAGGTTGGGCTCGGTGTCACTTATGAAAAAGTGTAACGCCCGGTAGCGTTACGGTGAGTTTATAACGCCCGGTAGTGTTACGGTGAGTTTATAACGCCCGGTAACGTTACGGTGAGTCACCATTGCTAGGCGGCTTGCTTACTCACCACGCTCTCACGCACACCAATGACTAAGTACATTTCGCTCTCAGCGGCGGCTTGCTTACTCACCACGCTCTCACGCACACCAATGACTAAGTACATTTCGCTCTCAGCTCAGCAAAGCTCTAGAAAAGAGGCACACAGCAGAACAATTTGTAAGTCATAATAACAAACAACAAAAGCAAGAAAACAACAAATTAAACGATAAACGTGAAATCAAGCGACGCGTCGTGTGTAAAAAAGAGCTACATTAATTCATCCGGGAGCTAGTATGCAGGGCATTGGAATGTTACTATGGCAAGGACTCGGACCGTACGTTCACAACAGCCAGTACGTGCCACCGTTCGTGCAAGTTGATTCTGGTATACCGATTCTTCTGTGTGGTGATTTTAACAAAAACGTAAAGTCTGACAAGTCGTTTCTTAATTTCATGAAATATACGTTTAATCTTGATTGCGTATTAAACGTTTCTAAGTCAACAACGTTAAAAGAAACAACCATCGACTTGACTTTCGCAAGACACATTACAGCAGAAACACTTCCTTTCATTTCCTATTTCTCCTATCATCGTCCTATCCTCAACAAAATAGCTCAAATAGGAATTAGTTAAGTTTTAGTTTGTATGTACAATGTTTTAGTAAACCAAATATATTTCTATTCTTAAAATTTGTGCAATTCTTATTTTCATTCAATTCCTTGTTCCTATTGTGCAATTTAATAATATTCATATCAATAAATATTCTACCGAGAAAAAGACGTTGTCACGTAAAATCTTCGCCCGTAAAACCGACTTTACAGGCACCAGTTTTTTTTTTAAGGCATCAATTGCTAGTAATCCCGCAATTGGCATTTTAAAAATTAATTTTTATCATTGTGCAAATTATCAAATGTAAGCAAACCAATTTTGACATTCTCAACGCTGAGCATAGATGTTGAGTCGGGTTGAGTAGCGTTTTCATACACACTCTTGTTTTGGGCGGAACAAATATAACAACTTAAGTTAAATTTATTCTGTACAAATGGAAAGCAAAAATATGCTAAGAATTATCGTTTAATGTAACAAAGAGTATACTTTATTGGATCACTGTTAATAAGCATGTATATGAATAATAACTAAATGTTCTTAAAGAATTTTTGTAAAGTTGCAACTCTTTGTTGGCATTCTTGTAGAAGAGTAAACATTCGAGATTAATTGTTAAAAAAATTAAATCTATAAGATTTCTGTGGCACCATTTTTTTTTTTATTGATTTGATTTTAAACCGTTTTCAGAAAAAAAATTTTCAGCGAGTCTTGAGCATTTATAAAAAATTGCTCGGATCATTTAAGCTGCTATAGTTTGCATGTTACAACGAGTATGGAAGAAAAAACCGAATGCCGTCGTCTACACCGCACTTGTTGGCTGCTGTGTTGCAAATTTTGTATTTGTTTCTATAATCATGCATACGCACACAAACACAAAATGTACAACACAGCAGCTAACAACAACTTAACACGCTAGAGCGGTGTAGATGGCGGCATTCGGAATTTTTTCCATACTCGTCGCACGCATGCTAAGCTACATCTGCTTAAATGACCCGAAACAATTTTATTATCTGCTCAACACTCGCATATGTTATAACATATTTTTAACGGCCGGTGTTTCTATTCTACCTATTTTTATACTCCTTGGTGTTAGTCTCTATCAGTTTGATACTTCTTGGTTTCACACAAAATGGGTTATTCAGGCATGTTCTAGGTTTCGATTCCGAGAAGAGTCGACTCGTTTTGAAAAGTTTGGCTCGCAGCTATCGAAATGAGAATCTTTTTGCTTTGTTTACTTAAATAAACGCATTAATGCTACTTAAATGAATTTTGTATTATTTTGAACGAATAAGGTTAATATTCATTATATATTTTTATTACAAAAAATGCCTATTAAAATTGTGTGTACAAGCAAAACCAAAACGAGTGGAATGAAAGTAAGGTGTTCTGGGTTTAGTGCCAACAGAACTTCGAAAAGATATGTGTTATGCGTTGCACAAGTAAATTCGATGATAGTTTTATTAATGGATGGCTTAAAATATTTACATAAAATAAATTGTACAAAATTTGTAAATAAATTAAAAATATTTGTCTCTTACTAAGATGTTGGCAAAAAGAAAATATAAATTAATAAAGTGGATATTCGAAAACTTGCGGTAATAGGCTTTTCACACTTGGGCACATCTGACATCTGATTGGCCTTTTGCACCGTGGCACAT
This sequence comes from Chymomyza amoena, assembly GCA_037043745.1. Lineage (NCBI taxonomy): Eukaryota > Metazoa > Arthropoda > Insecta > Diptera > Drosophilidae > Chymomyza > Chymomyza amoena. The sequence goes on from JBAMAX010000356.1 coordinate 62,728, forward strand.
CTGATATCTAATGTCGAAGATTCTACGAATGAATCTGCCATTCCGAAAATTTCAACATCATTCCTACATCTTGTGGAAATGTTCCTATCTCATTATGTCCCGATGAAAATATATTCGATAATTTTTGTACAGCTCTGAATTCGCTGCAAAATTATAAACAATGTTCACAAAAAGATTGATAGCTTTGAATTCGTAAGAAGGCGCCAAAGATTCATATGTTTATGGAACGGCACATAATTTAAAATGTGCGGTAATAATATAGATAAAAAAATTTAAAAACCGATCCAGCAACCGTTCATAATTTTTTGTATTGAAAGTGGTTAAATAGATTAAATTTCTTACGCTAAATGTAAACCCAGATAATATTTATTGAAATTGCACCATTTACTTAAGATTATTAAAAAATCGTCTGTTTAGAAATGTTAAAATTTAAATATTTAATAAATAAAACTAAATAAATAAATTTTTTATCATAAAGTTAAGAAGTATGCGTTCCAATAAATATTATTAAGATCATAATTTTTGAATTTTTTGATGCAAATTTATGTTTTTCATATATTAAAAAAAAAATTTTAAGTTTTCCGTTTAATATTTTTAACATTGTTGTACCAAATCGATTTGGTTATTTTTCACACCATAAACGTATAAAAACACGTGTTAAAAAAAAGGCACAATAACTTACTAAAGAACATACCTAAAAAAAATTAGAAAAGTTCATATATTTTCTTTTAAGAAAACGTGTCTGTTAGATATTACAAAATTTTTTTAATCGCGCTGTTGCCAACTTAGATTTAAAAAAAATTTTTTCAAAAATATTCAGTAGCTTAGACAACAATAAATAAAAAAGAAAAAGACGTTTTTTTTTTTAATTAAGCCACAACGCGTTAAGTTAAAAAATGGCGTACGTAAATTCGAGCTCGGACGACTTTAGAATAATAATAATAAATAATAAAATAAAAATAATAAAATCCGATATAGTGCTTACAACACCAAAAGACATTTGATTGCAAAATTAGTTTCCTTCATAAAAAAACAAAAAAAAACTTTTAAACAGCAATTTTTTTTTTTACCGGTCGCTACTATGGGAGCTATATGATATATTCAACCGATTTTGATTAAATTTGGTACAGTTTCTGATTAGTCACGCTTCAGAAATCTACATTTTTAATACGGTTTGTCCACAATATATGTAGAATATGGCGTAAGCACTTGTTGCAAAAGGCTTGTGCTCGTGCGTTTTCAAGTTTTCCATACATATAACAAGATAGATTTGACGTTAGAGTTGAAAATTCGTATTTTGGTTTTGGTAACAATTTGTCAGGATATATAAAGTATGCCAAAAGCCGATTTCGCTTTGTTAATTCTCGCTGCAATATCTTCTTTTGCACTTCCCTTTGGAGTGACCAAACAGCCGAAATAAATAAAAGAACGTACGTACGCCACGCCCTCGTTATTGATGTTGAGTGACGGTCCCGAGTTGGCACCGTAGCCGCATCGTTTCGGTTTTACTAATATTAATCTGCAGTCCAGCGGCTAGGGTATTAGGTCTGATTGCATGTAAGTTTGCTTGCAGGTGTCTTGGTGCGTGACTTAGAAGACGCACACCGAATGGAGTGCGGAGAATGGAGTTATCAGAGCCTACCTTAGCGTTGAAATCGCCAAGAACCATCATTTTGTACAATGCTGTTTATCCAGCTGCTGAGTTCTTCGTAGAATTCGTCTTTCATGTCAGTGGACTGAACCTCTGTGGGAGCATAAACGTTAATGGGAATCATCTTTCAAGCTCTTGTATTTAGCTTTATCGCCATTATCCGCTCGCTCATACCAATCTATCATACCATTTGCTATTTTTATCGAGATAAGGAAGCCTACACCCCTACTATGTTCATTACTTTCAGGGCGCCCCGAGTAAAGAAATGTTGAATTTTCACCTGGTATTTGGCCTTGTCCTGTCCATCTAGTTTCCTGTATAGCAACCAAGTCGAGTCTGTAGCGTTAGTTATTTTAGTTTGCCAGTTTCAAATAGTGTGCGTACTTTGCAAATTTCAGATTTTCTTCCACACCGATATTAGATCTTTAAATTCGATGCCTTTGGATGGTGTTGGTTTCATTCACCTCTAAAATCCTTGAGCCAGTTGCCGAAACAGAAGGATTTCTCGTATCAAGACTCCTCTTGGTGTAGTGTTTCCATTGTTGTTTCTTTCCATGCCTGAGAGTTTCCATAGAGGTAAGAGTAGGAATTGAGTGCTGAGTCTGCCGATAACAGGATACTATCGGAGAAATCAGCACGCCAGGAGCACCCCAAACAGGTCTGAATACTATATAAAATGCTGTATTTATACGTAATGTCAACAAACATAGAACTACATAGAAGCGATTATAACAAATTTTTCGATTGGATGAAGCGCTGGCATAAGTGCGTCGCGGTCTGCACAAAAATGTAAGGCAATGATTGTGGCGCACTACAGTACGCGTTGGATGTAGGTTTGGTACGAATTACCACCCTTGCGAGTGGTCATTTATTTATTCAATATTAAAATCTTATTTCTAAGTTACATAATAATGTAAACAGCAGCGTACAAGGTATCTAAACTGTATATAACAATGTCAAGTGTGCTGTCTAATCTTTACGGGAGCACAAGTGCTATTTGAGCCATCGAATGCTCAACAGTCACAGTCCAATGCATTGTAGTTTATGCCCTATCTTATCCCTTGTAGTTTATGCGCCACTTACACGATCCCATGCATATGCATGCCACTTGAGGCCTAAATAGTTAGAATAGTCATAAACTTACCTATGTATATAAATAGTAAGAATAGTCATAAACTAGACGTCACAGACGTCAACATATGTTCCGAATTATGAGTGTTTAACAATCAAACCCACAGAGAGAATTGATTTAAAAAAATGTGCAATATTTCTTAATTTAACGGATTGGGTTGTGCGACGTAAGGGCTAAGAATTTTTAAAAGATATGTATGTAGATTTTCACATACTAGATCTTTAGAAAAATCAAAACGAGAACAATGACAACAGCGATAATACCAAAAATGAGACAAGCAAAATAAATAAAATTAAAATATTTTGTTCATAGAAAAATGTAGCAAACTAAATTGTTTTGATATTATATGGATGCCCTTACTAGCCATTAACATCGTGATCAAAATCTTGGACGGTGGCTTGGCATAATGTCTTCTGGTTTCATCATTTACTAACTAGTTTACATTTAGTAGTATGCCGTATTACATACAATTTAATGACATATGTACATACATATAATGTTTTTGTGCATTCATGTATGCTTCATGAGTACAAAACAAAAATGGATACTGACACTCTCACACTGACAGAGTATTCCTATGTCAATTAAGATTTCGTAAAAATGTTTCCTAATTTTGTTAAAATAAAAATTTTTCTTAACACTTACCGTACGTATGCCTGCGGTTAGCTTCTCGCACTTATTCGATTTTGTAATGTCAAAAAACAATTCAATTACTCTTCACACTCACGCATTTGTGTGGTAAAAAAATGATTATCTAACGAACGGCTACTTTATAAGAAATGTTATACTTTATTCATTTCAACGCATGTTTTACTATATCTTCCGCCAACATATTTTCTGTTTTCACTGTTTATTTACATACAAGTTGACTTACTCTAATTCGTTGAATGGGTGAAATTGTGGGTTTCACGCGTGATTTTATTATTTACTCTATACAAAAGTAAAAACACCACAAAATATATAAAATAGTGCCCATCGGTAGATATGTATGTTTATTTTGGACGTGGTGGCAATGTGGTATGAAAATGAAAATACAACGGGGATCCCATTTTATTAATAATTTTGTTGCATCTTCACTACTACCTGGCAATTTTGGACGACAAGATAACAACGCATCATTTTTTAAAAAAAGTGACTTTTTCAAAAATGTTTGGATATTTTTTAATAGATACAAGTTTCAACTTAAAATACGAGATAAATTAGTGTTAAATTATTTAGCACTATGTAATTTCACAATCACTTGGAGTGCATATTTATTACTAAAAGTAATACAAATGTGCCTATTAATCATTGCGTTATTACCGTTTCTAATAACTTCCACTTCAGTTATTCATCAAGTATGTGGAGAAGTTATTCTAGTGCACGAATCAAATTCCAGTAATATTATCGCAAACAGCACACAACAAACACTTAGATATCTACACAGCAGCTATGCCTTGTTTGATATGAAAAACAGTGTAAAACCTCACTCGAAAACCAAGTATTCAAGCAACACCAATAAAAACTCCTTTACAGAATTAAAGTACGTGATTAATAGTATAACACCAACTTATAATCTTAAAACAAATGGATACAGTTTAATAATTCTAGGTCGCTCTGAAAATTCGATAAATTTATTAAACTTCACAGTCGCAGAAAGCACAGGAACCAGGCGTAACGCTGGTATCTCTTCAGATCCATCAAATTCTCAATTTTTTATACCAAAACGTGTTCGGTATAAAAGAGATACACACCAAGAAAACTTTGCTAAACGCACTAACAAACAAAAACTCAATGGCGCTGAGTTCTCCCATATTATTGACAAGCAAAAGCTTACGCAATTAGTTATGACTGGACTTGGACTACAAAAATTACCTGATATGAATAAGGTGAGAAAAAACAACAATTCAAAAGTATTTAAGTCCGGAAAAATTTTATTTCACTTATTTTCCGTTTGTGCCAAGCGTACCAGGCAAAGGCTAAAAATAATAAAACTAAATGCGAGCTTTCCGGGAATATGTTAATAGTCCTATATTTATTTATTATTACTGATAAATTTTACGTGAGTTTGGATAATATCTATCCGTTGGTAAATTTTGTAATCATATGCGAAATTATTAGACTGTTAAAAATTATTTACTAACAAGTCAATTTTAATTTTCTTGCAGGCAAACATAAGTCAATTAGAGTACGCTAGTAAATATGTAGAATATTTACAACGCCGTCAAAATCAGCAGGATCATAAAAAAGAAAGCGTTGGGACGAGTTTTGTTCCTGTATTTCCATCACCCAGTCTTCATTTATTTAGTATTGTAACCAACCAATTTAACGACATAAGTTACAAAAGATGGCACAAAGAATATGGCGTAAATCGAAATCTTACCAAACGAAGTTCGGTGTTTAGAAACAAAAGCAATGTTTTACCTGATAAAACAAATATATTTTTGTTCTTTCCTCTGAATTTCAATAATGCGGACATTACTAGTGAAAGTATTGATGAAGCTAATGTTAGACTAATGTTACTTTACAGCTCATCGCTAGTTGCGCAACGATGGAAAAAAAGAAATAATACACAAAAAAAATGCTTCACGGATCCAAAAGAATCAAGTTTATCGCAACACATTATACTAAAAGGTGATCGTAAAAAAAAAATCGTAGCCATAAAATAAATCTAAAAGTTTATCAAAGACTATCACACAATAAACGCGAACTTTTAGATGTGCGACAACTAGAAATTGAGAATTTTGACTCGGATGCAAATTCTGGTGAAAAAAGAAGTCAGTGGCTGGAGTTCGACGTTACAAAAGCAGTTCGCGGATGGGTAAACAGAAATCATGAAAACCTAGGTTTGGAGATCCAATGCGATAAATGTAGGCGTATAGGTGCCAGAATACTAAACGACATATCACCATCAGAAAAAATTAACGAGGATGGTCGATTTCATCTAAGGCCTGTGTTGAACGTCATCGGACACCTTGGTCAAACTCACAGTGAAAATGGAGTTCAGCATTTAAATTCGACCGACAACCAACTCTCTATCCCGTTTTATCATAGTCATAGTCAAATTAAGCCTAATAGTTGCTACAAATCTCATCCACGCTGCTGCAGACATCGTTTAGATGTAGTCTTTAAAGACATAAAAGGATTTGAATTCATTATACAGCCAAAAACATTTGATGCTGGTTATTGCCAAGGTCGATGTTCCCCACGCCATAACCCAGCTCATCATCATGCTCTGTTACAAAGTCTAATATGGCAACAAGACCATAAACGAGTTCCCCGCCCATGCTGTACCCCCTCCATGCTTCAAGAGTTAGATGTTCTACATGTAGATGAGGAACATAGTGATAAGCTTAAAATTTCAACGTGGAGTGACATGCAAGTTATTGAATGTGCATGTTCTTAAATTTAATATAGATTTTAATATCTTTCAAAAAGTAATTCATAAGTTTATTTGTTTATTTTAGTTTAAACATTAATAATAAAATAATAGTTTATTTTAATAAATCAATTTTAAGGACCAGCCACTTAAAATTTATTTTGACTTCGCTACGTAGTTAGATTTTGAAGAATTTTAAAGACTAGGTTTTGTTTTCTTCGTCTTCAACATGACTTTTATTTCTTATTTTTATACGCTGTACCATATGGTAAGTAAAAAGGGTACATTAAGTTTGTGCAAGTACTGTACCAAATTTTAGTAGAATCTGTGAAACTATATCATATAGCTTCCATAGGAACAATCAGTCAAAAAAACATTTTTGGGTCAAAATTCGTCTGAATTCGGCTCTTTTCGAATGTAGAGTAACCTTATTTGGCAATCTATTGTTTTTGGTGTTCTTAAGCAATATACCGAATTTTATTGCAAGCTAGTGGTACAGGATATCCCAAAGTAGTGCGGACGGCACACGACTTTAAATTATTCAATTTTTTTCGTTTATGTAGTAAAACTATTTAAAGTCGGGCGCGGACGACTTTGATATTTGAAAATAGTTTTTTTGACGTTTTGAAATTTGCGCAGTGCGATCTGAACATGCAGCCAAATAAAGATCAAGTGATTTTGTGTTTTCTGCCACACAGCAACAAAGCCACGGCATACTAACGCTGGAGCGCTTTAGTTTTGTGAGTGAACGCAAAATGAGCGAAACGCGCTCTCTCAACAAGGGCCGAAGCATCGTGTCTGTTTCTTTGCCACGTCAGCGTCGAAATACGTCATAGCGGCAGAAAATGTTCAAACATAAGCAAAAAAAAAATACATCTGTATATTTTTCCGACCGCTGGTCTTAGAGGGTTAAATTAATTTAATAATTGTAATTGCACAAATACCCATTGAATAAAGAACATTATTTTGTGATTAAAGCCCACAAATTTGAGGGCACGCCCGGGATGTGTTTCAACATTTTTTTTTTATATTGAGACATATAAGCGTACTCGCTAATATATACGTATTTGAACAAATTAAAGTGGTTGTGTAAATGAAAGTAAAAACATTGAAGCTGGTGCAGGGAAGTGCTAGCTGCTGTGTTGTGGTGTATAAATCGAGAAAAAATTGGTGATGTAAATATCGGTTGGTCGAAGAAGAGCCGGCTAAATTCATAACAGACATCAAATTCACCGGACGCTACAAATTCACTAGACGGCTAGATCGGCTCAGTGAGACGAGGGACGAGGGAAACTGCGAGCGTTAGCTTCGCATTCAGCAAGGTATAGAGGCTAGCTGAAGCGCGAGTAATTGTGACAGTAGGGAGGGAGGCTGTGGATTCGTATTTGGCTTCGCAGTCAGTGGCGTAACAGCAAGGCAACGAAGCCGGCTAAAACACGATCGGTGTGACGGCAGCGAGGGAGATTGCGAACGTTGGCTTCGCAGTCAGCGGCACAGCAGCAAGTCAAAGAATAGAGCGCTGCGGCACAGCAGCTTAACAAACTAAAGAGGCTGCTTCCTCACTTACTAACCTTATATAAGAACTTTTTCTTAAAGCGTTGGCCACAATGAGGGTAAAGAAAATTTTGAGTTTGATGGTGCAGGATCTCAAACAAAAGTTGAGTGATTATGGTCTAGGCACAACCGAGAGGAAAAGTGTCTTACAAGATGGGCTGCTAGATCATTTTGGAATAGCAGAAGTCGAGCAAAATGGTAGATAGAGATCGATTGCCAGTGGCAGTAGTATTGTTTGAGAGTGGTCATGTTCGAGCTAGCTCGCATTTCACGTTGCGTGACGTACAAGACAGAATTTCATGCTTTTCGGGTTCGGACCAAGTTGGCATTACTCAAAGGTTGGCGGAGTTCAAGGATATTGCTGTTGGGTGGGATGACTTCCAAACATATATTTAAGCCAAAACTTCTGATTGGAGCCGCTAAGCTTTATGTTAGAGGTTTGTCAGGCTGGACTGATTTGAAGGGAAAACTTAAAAAAATTATGTTCGGCAGAGGTTCGCAAACTCTTGACACAAAGACAGAAATTAGGCAAAGAGTCCCACATGGAATGTTTGTACACTTTGAATGAAATAGGAAGCCAATCAATATAGATGAAGAGAGCTAGGTTTCTTATTTTGTTTGAGGGAATCCCGGATAGTACGATCAATAAATCTTGTCTGTACCGGTCTAAAACAATAATAAGCCTTAATGATGAGATCGAGGTGTATGAAAACATGAGAGGAAAGCGTAGAGAAATTGGTTAAGGAGATCTTAAACCAGCAGATGGTATAAAGGAGCGGCAAAATCGTTTTGAAAAAAAGGAAAATTATTCGGCTAGTATAAAGTATTTCAGACGTAACGAGGAGGGGCATAACGCTAAGACATGTAGTGCTGAGATTAATAGTTACAATTGCCAAAAGACAGGACACTTAGCCAAAGATTGCTCGCAAACAAAGTCAGAGCCCAAGAGTGAGAAAGTAAACTGGATTTGTGGGAAAGTGATGAGGTTGTAACAGATAAATATTTTGAAGCAGAAGGCATAGTGTTCAAGGCAATGATGAACTCAGGTAGCGATGTTTGAATAATGAGAGAAGATATGATTACAAAGTTTAAAGAAAAAGTTAGTGGGATTCGGCAATGGCTCAATTGAGACATTTACATATTTCGATACTGAAATAGGAGCGGATGGTCTGCGTTTCAAAGTCAGATTTTACGTTGTCAGATTCAAGGACTCGGAATATTTGGCCCTTATAGGGAGATGTACAAAGAAATATAAATGTTTGGTTGATGCAAGAGGGGCCCATATTTCAATCGAATGTGCGCTCATGCAGTACATAGAAGAAGAATTTTCAGTTGCTGATAAACTAGAGTTAAAGCATCTTAATGAGCCACAAAAAGAAAAATAATATCATTGGTTCAGGATTATAAGCCAAAAAAGACCATTAAATCGCCAGTGGAGATGAAAATCTTACTTAATGATAATACACTTGTTTTTCAACGTCCTTGCAGGACATCATTCGCCAACAAGTCTATAATTGATAATTGCTGGTTCCAAAAAAATGGGTCGCAAAGATTTTGTTGTGACTATCGAAGATTCAATCTGAAGATGAAGAGGGACAACTTTCCGATGAATCTGATAGATGGGGTGTTGGACCGATTGCAGGGACTTACATCGTTTACAATTACGCTTGATTTAATGAACAGCTTTTTTTCATTCGTTACTCATAATGGGCAATATGAGTTTACACACGTACACTTCGGGATTTCAAACGCCCCAGCAGCATTTTGAAGGTAACATATATCAACGCAGTGCTTAGAGAGTTTATAGAAGCGAAAAAACTTGTGGTTTATATGGACGATATAGTTATCCCAGCTCGCAACGAGGCAGAAGGACTACTTGCTTATGATGAGTTTCTTGGGGTTTCGTCTAAAGCTGGATTGTGAATAAAATGGGACACAACACAGATTCTGCAAAGACGCATTACAGTTTTGGGCTATGTTATTGAGAATGGGACCACCGACGCACGAAAAGATAAGCACAGTAAAAAATTTTCCAGTGTTTGAGAGTCGTCAAGCTTTAGAAAGATTCTTAGGTCTCTTCGACGTTTCATGAAGTATTACACACGTGAAGCTAAGCAGCTGTCAGACTTGCTCGGAAGCTCTAACCAAATTGAGAGTAAACATTTGCAGTTCAATGAGAAATGTTTTATTACATCGAAGTACTTAAAGCATTTACTGATCAGTGCACCAAGTTTGAAATTATATGACCCAAAGGCGGAAACAGAAGCCAGTACTGTTTAGGAGGCGTTTTATTGCAGAAAGATTCTGAAAGTCAACTATTTCATACGTTACAGTTTATGAGCAGAAAAACAACACGTAGTCATAAAAATTATAGTCCATACGAGCTCGAGGTTCTGGCAATAGCTCAGGCAGTTAAGAAATGGCGAGTCTTTCTATTGGGCATTCACTTTAAAGTGGTCACCGATTGTCAAGCATTCATAAGTACTATATCGAAGGATAAAGTGGTCCCTAGAGTAGCAAGATGGATAATGATTTTAAAAGAGTGTAATTATGATCAGGAACATAGACCAGGCAGCAAAATGAAACACGTAGATGCATTGAGTCGAGTATCATGTTTCATGATCAAAGACGAGACAAAATTCCAGTTATTCAGGCATGTTCTAGATTTCGATTCTGACAAGAGTTTACTAGTTTTGAAAAGTTTGGCTTGCAGCTGTCGAAATGAAAAGTATTTTGCTTTGTTTACTTAAATAAACGCATTAATGCAACCAAAATTACTTTTGTATTATATTCTAATGTTTTAAGAAAATTTAGAAGGGCTCAATTCAACGAATCAAGGTTAATTTTTATTATATATTATTAATGGATGGCTTAAAATATGTATATAAAATAAATTGTACAAAATTGGTAAATAAATTAAAAATATTTGTCTCTCTGAAAGATGTTGGCAGAAAAAAAAACTAAATTAATAAAGTGGATGTTCGAAATCTTGTGGTAACTCAGCTGATCAGCTGGCAATTTGCTTGGAATTTGGCGCCCTTTTTAAACAAACAATAATCCGCTTTTTTTAGATAATGTAGTAATAAATTATTGAAGGGGTAAAAAAGGAAGTGCTAAGCAGAACCCAATCCCAACGTAGCCAAATGTTGGTAAATTTGCAAGCACTAACGATGTCAACTACAGGAAATACCACTGTAAGAAAGAAATGTGCGTGTTTAAGCGATGATAATTAGCCGCATGACCAATACAATTGTGAAATGCTTATGGAAAATAAACAAACAACAATTCAACAATGCGGGATGTAGCAGAGAAGTAACTGAAGGTGGCTCTGAAACCGCTGCTTAAAATAATTTACTGACTAAAATAAAATAAATACATAGAGTTGGCGAAAATTTGTATGTTATACTTTTAAAACTAAAATGCAAACTACAAATTGTTTAAGTTTTTACTATGTGTCCATTTTTTAAAGACGACTGCTGTATGATGTCGCTTCCATTTCCATTTAGCGCCATATAAACATATGCTATTTGTTTATTTTATTGACTATTTAAAAATGCTCTTACAATATTACATGTTTTTAATATTACAGCTTTTTGAATTTTGGCTATTGTTTTTTCTGATACCTTGAGTGTTTTTAGATTTTGTGCAAATGTTTTGTGTACTATTCCTGTTGTACTTCGGTTTGTTTCCAGATATTTTTTATTTCTTGTGCAAGTTCCAAATATTTTTCGATTTTTTCCTGGTATTTTTCGTGTATGTTGTTGTCACTTGGAACACTTATTTCTATTAAGTGCGTTGTTTGTTCATTTTTATTTAATAATGTTATATCTGGTCTATTGCATGTTATAGTTCTATTTCTGAGTATGGTTCCGTTCCATATATATCTTGAAGTCTTCGTTTTCCAGTATTGTGTCCGGAGTATATACATAGATAATATGGTGTTGTGTTGTTTGCTATATTAAGTTTATTTGTTATTTCTTGGTGTATTATTTTCGCGACACTGTCGTGTCGTTGTGTGTATTTTGTTCCTGCAAGTATAGGGCATCCTGATGTTATATGGTTTATTGTTTCTGTGTGGATGTGGCATTTCCGACATTTGTCGTCGGTTATTGTTTGGTCTTTAATTATGTATTTTCTGTAATTTCTTGTAGCTGTTATTTGATCTTGTACACCAATTATAAATACTTCTGCTTCTGCTTGTTGCTCTCCTCTTGGAAGCCATGTGTATGTATTTCGTTTGTCTACGTTGATGTTGTCTACTAATGTGGGTGTTGTCCATGTAGTTGTTTTCGTTTCCAGTTGTTGTTTGTTTCCTCTGTCGTTTGTGTGGGTATGGTAATATTATGGTTGTGAAGCTTTAGAGGCGTGTAGTCTTTATCTGCTCGTATGGTCGCTTGATGCAGCGTTGAAGTTTGGTTATAAATTCCGAATTCCATCTTTATGTCCGTTGTTATCTTTTCTACTATTCTTATTAATCTTTGTAGTTGTGATTGTGTTGATGCAGAGAGTTTAATGTCATCCATATATAGTACGTGGTTTATTTTATGCAATGTCTGTTTGTTATTTTTGATGTTGAAGCCATATTCTGCTTTGTTTAGTTGGTTGGATAGGGGTTTAGACACATACAGAACCAGAGGGAACTAAGAGCATCTCCTTGAAATATACCGGTTTTCATTTCTATTGTGTCTGTGATTATTTGTTCTGTGGTTGTATGTAGGTGGATTTTTGTTTTCCAGTTTTTCATGCTGGTTACAAGAAAGTTTACAAGTTGTTTATCTATTTTGTAGATTTTAAGTATTTGGGTGAGCCAGCTATGGGGTACTTTATCGAATGCTTTTTCATAGTCTATATAGCATGTGTGCAGTTTTCTATGTTCTTTAGTGGCTTGCTGGGTGATTGTTTGGTCTATTATTAGTTGTTCTTTACAACCTTGGCTTTGTTTTCGGCATCCTTTTTGTTCTATTGCCAGTATGTTATTAGGTGAGTGTATATTTTCTTAGCGATGAGTGCTGTTATTATTTTGTAGAGTGTTGGTAAGCAAGTAATTGGTCTATAGTTGGCTGGGTTTGTAGTGTTTGTTTTTTCGGCTTTATGAACGTTATGCCTTGGGTGAGAAATGGCGGTATTGTTGTTTTGTTTTGTAGTGTTTCATTAATTACCATTTGTAGTGTATTATGTGTTGAGGTGAGGGTTTTATACCAGTAGTTGTGGTCTATTCCGGGATATTTCCAAATGTGGGTGTTTTTAACCACTTCTGTGAGTTCTGATTGTGTTATAGGTGCGTTATTTTGTGGGTTTAAGTTTTTGTATATTTCTTCTTCTTCTTGGATCCAGGGGCTATTATTGTTGTGTGTTGTTGTTTGTGACCAGATATTGTTCCAATACGTATGTATTTCGTGTTTTGTGGGTTGATTTATTATGGTTTGGTTTTCTGTTAATGATTTATAGAATGCTTTTTCTTTATTTTTGAATAATTGATTGTGTTTCTTTCGTTTTTCCGATTCTGTATATTTACGGAGCCTATAAGCATATGTATATACATAGTTTTTGTTTTAATGTGTCTGTTATTTTTATTAGTGTTTCCTGTCCTTTTCTTAGCTTTTGTATGTGTCTGGTTACTTTTTTGCTGGGGTTTCCTCTGTTGTATTGCGTAATTCTTCCGATATCCGTTCTCAGTTTGTTTATTTCTTAGATAGTCGTTCTTTCCATTTTGGGGTTTTTATTTTTCCTGCTGGTGTTATGTCCGTTATTTTTTGACCATTTAGTTTGATTATAGTTGTTGCAGTTGCATATATAAATGTCTGGTAGTCTTCTAAATTTTGTATTTCTCCAAGGTGTGCATTGTTTGTTGTTATATAGTGGTTGATGTACTGTATTATATTTTCTTTGAATATTAGTTTGGGGAGTTTAATTCTGAGTGTCGGATCTGTATTTTTCCATTTTATTATGTTTTCTCTTAGTGTATTTTGAATTAGGAGAGTTATTTCTTCTGATTGGTTATTACTATTTATTGTATGATTTGTATTATTCAGGCATGTTCTAGATTTCGATTCCGACAAAAAGTGTCGGAATCGAAATGAAAGGTGTTCTAGATTTCGATTCCGACAAGAGTTTACTCGTTATGAAAAGTTTGGCTTGCAGCTGTCGAAATGAAAAGTATTTTGTTTTGTTTGCTGAAATAAACGCATTAATGCCACCAAAATTAATTTTGTATTATTTTTTAATACTTTAAGAAAATTTAGATGTGCTCAATTCAACGAATCAAGGTTAATTTTCATTATATATTTTTATGACAAAAAATGTCTATTAAAATTGTGTATACATGCAAAACCAAAACGAGTGGAATGAAAGTAAGGTGTTCTGGATTTAGACAAAACAGAACTTCGAAATGTGTATTGTGTAGTCGTGTTGCACAAGTAAATTCGAATTTTATTAATGGATGGCTTAAAATATGTATATAAAATAACTTGTACAAAATTGGTAAATAAATAAAAAATGTTTGTCTCTCAGAAAGATGTTGGCAGAAAGGAAAATTAAATTAATAAAATGGATGTTCGAAAACTTGAGGTAACTCTACAAGTGAACTTATCGATGGTTGATCAGCTGATCAGCTGGCTATTTGCTTGAAATTTGGCACACTTTTTAAACAAACAACAATGATCCGCTATTTTTTAGTTAATTGTAGTAATACATTTTTGAAGGAGCAAAAAGGAAGTGCTAAGCAAAACACAATACTAACGTTGTCAAATGTTGGCAAATTTGCAAGCACCAACGATGTCAACTACAGGAAATATGACTGTGAGAAAGAAATGTGCCTGTGCCGCATGACCAATACAATTGTGAAATGCTTATGGAAAATAAACAAACAACAATTCAACAAAGCGGGATGTAGCAGAGAAGTAACTGAAGGTGGCTCTGAAACTGCTGCTTAAAATAATTTACTGACTAAAATAAAATAAACACATAGAGTTGGCGAAAATTTGTATGTTATACTTTTAAAACTAAAATGCTAAACTACAAATTGTTTAAGTTTTTACTACGTGTCCATTTTTTAAAGACGGCTGCTGTATGATGTCGCTTCCATTTAAATTTAGCGCCATACAAACAAACACAACACAGCTGCTTCGGGTCTAAATGAAAACGATTCGAAAACGATTCGAAGTGGATTCGAACTCGGTCGAAATCTAGAACGCGTCGTTCCCGATCGTGGCGACGCACAGTGGCTCGGCAGCCGCAAAAGCATTGCAAAAATCAAAATTTTGATGTAATCGTTTTATTAAACCAATACATGTATCTGATTTAGAATATTCCAAGGATCACGAATATATAAATTTTATTCAATTCGGCAGAATAGCTTATGTTAGTTCCTACATCCGCTCAAAGATGAGTATATTTTCAACTATAAAAAAAAAATTAATTTTTGGAAAAAAATTTAATGTTGAAAGTTGTTTTGTAAAAAAACAATGCAGCCAATTGTTATTTTTTTAATTTCTATAAAAAAGTATATAAAATTTAAACATAGACAAAAAAAAGGACGCGTCGTTTGATTCAAATCTACGAACAGAATCAATTACAATAAAAAGAATAAAGTATTGGAAAACCTTTATATAGTATTAAAAATCACACATTTCTATAAATGATTCATAAAAATATTTTACTAACGGTGTATTTTTAAATCAATTTTGACAATGCAGCATCTTAAGTGAAAAAAAAGTGTGCTATGAAGAAGGTATATCTATCCAGACGGCGCACTGTACTTTATATACGTGTGCCACAAAAGTCAGGTACAGCAGGCGATTTTACACTTAAATGCGAATTCCTCCCAAATTGTTTAAATTTTCCAAAAACTAATGATGAGGTTTTCTTAAATATATATTTTTAAACAATAAACAAAAAAAAAACAACAATTCAATAACAATTAACAATAAAATTCTAAAAAAACTAAAAAATGGCAGTAATTCAGCGCCACAAAAGTCATGGTACACTTAGACGGTATACCGAATTTACGTTGTTGCAGCTGGTTTGTTTTGGTTTTTGTAACGGGACTTTTTTGTATATGCTTTGCTTTACTTTTGTATGCGCGTGTGGGAATTTTCCGCTGCCAAAATGTGCATTATTAACTGCAAACATGGCGCGTAAGGAGCTGACAATTGAAGAACGCAAAATAATATTGAATTTACACGTAAAAGATGGAAAATCGTATTCCGAAATTGGAAAAATTTTGTCAAGACTCCAGTCAAGAGTCCAAACGGTCATAACTCGTTTAAAAAACGAAGGTCGGGTTGAAAACAAGCGTAGGAATGGCCGTCCCGTGAAATTAAATAATAGAGACAAACGCGGCGTTAAGCATATTATAGACAGAGACCCATTTCAAAGCGCTGTAAAAATCAGTTCCATTATCTCGACAACAATCCAAAAGACTGTGCACCCGGAAACCATTCGAAGAAGCATAAAGGAGTTCGGAATTTGCTCGTACACACCACGACAAAAGCCACATGTCTCGAAGAAAAACAGACTTAAACGACTTGCGTTTGCTAATACCTACATGCATCATCCCGCGATATTGTGGCGCCAAGTTTTATTCTCGGATGAGTCAAAATATAATATTATTAGGTCAGATGGGCGTTACAGGGTTTGGCGGCGGCCTGGAGATGCCTACAAACCCAAATACACTATTAAGACGGTTAAGCACGGTGGTGGTGGTCAAATGGTAAGGGGTTGCATGGGTGCTGCAGGCGTCGAGAACTTGAAATGTATAGATGACACTATGGATCATAAAACATACATTGAAATTCTTAAAAAAAACATCCAACATAGTTCCGATCTCCTTGGTCTTGGGTCAAATTTCCACTTTTATCAGGACAATGACCCAAAACACACTGCATTGAATACTCGTCGGCCGACCATTCCTGGGCTTGTTTTTAACCCAATCTTCGTTTTTTAAACGAGTTATGACCTTTTGGACTCTTGACTGGAGTCTTGACAAAATTTTTCCAATTTCGGAATACGATTTTCCATCTTTTACGTGTAAATTCAATATTATTTTGCGTTCTTCAATTGTCAGCTCCTTACGCGCCATGTTTGCAGTTAATAATGCACATTTTGGCAGCGGAAAATTCCCACACGCGCATACAAAAGTAAAGCAAAGCATATACAAAAAAGTCCCGTTACAAAAACCAAAACAAACCAGCTGCAACAACGTAAATTCGGTATACCGTCTAAGTGTACCATGACTTTTGTGGCGCTGAATTACTGCCATTTTTTAGTTTTTTTAGAATTTTATTGTTAATTGTTATTGAATTGTTGTTTTTTTTTTGTTTATTGTTTAAAAATATATATTTAAGAAAACCTCATCATTAGTTTTTGGAAAATTTAAACAATTTGGGAGGAATTCGCATTTAAGTGTAAAATCGCCTGCTGTACCATGACTTTTGTGGCACACTGTATACTCTAACCAATACAAGCTTAATAAGAAAATATGCCGATTGTCTTAATTGATATTCAGGCATGTTCTAGATTTCGATTCCGACAAAAACTGTCGAAATGAAAGGTGTTCTAGATTTCGATTCCGACAAGATTTTACTCGTTATGAAAAATTTGGCTTGCTGCTGTCGAATTGAAAAGTATTTTGTTTTGTTTGCTGAAATAAACGCATTAATGCCACCAAAAGTAATTTTGTATTATTTTTTAATGCTTTAAAAAAATTTAGATGTGCTCAATTGAACGAATAGGGTTAATTTTCATTATATATTTTTATTACAAAAAATGTCTATTAAAATTGTGTATACATGCAAAACCAAAACGAGTGGAATGAAAGTAAGGTGTTCTGGATTTAGACAAAACAAATCTTCGAAATGTGTATTGTGTAGTCGTGTTGCACAACTAAATTCGAAGATAATTTTATTAATGGATGGCTTTAAATATGTATATAAAATAAATTGTACAAAATTGATAAATAAATAATAAATGTTTGACTGTCAGAAAGATGTTGGCAGAAAGAAAAATTAAATTAATAAAATGGATGTTCGAAAACTTGAGGTAACTCTACAAGTGAACTTATCGATGGTTGATCAGCTGATCAGCTGGCAATTTGCTTGGAATTTGGCGCACTTTTTAAACAAACAACAATGATCCGCTTTTTTTTAGTTAATTGTAGTAATACATTTTTGAAGGAGCAAAAAAGGAAGTGCTAAGCAAAACACAATATCAACGTTGTCAAATGTTGGCAAATTTGCAAGCACTAACGATGTCAACTACAGGAAATAAGACTGTGAGAAAGAAATGTGCCTGTTTAAGCGATGATAATTAACCGCATGACCAATACAATTGTGAAATGTTTATGGAAAATAAACAAACAACAATTCAACAAAGCGGAATGTAGCAGAAGTAACTGAAGGTGGCTCTGAAACTGCCGCTTGAAATAATTTACTGACTAAAATAAAATAAACACATAGAGTTGCAAACTACAAATTGCTTAAGTTTTTACAACGTGTCCATTTTTAAAGGACGGCTGCTATATGATGTCGCTTCCATTTCAATTTAGCGCCATATAAACATACATAAACAACACAGCTGCTTCGGGTCTAAATGAAAACGATTCGAAGTGGATTCGAACTCGGTCGAAATCTAGAACACCATTTGTCGGAATGCACTCGTTATGACTTTTCAAAACGAGTCGAAATCTAGAACAGGCCTGATTGACTATATTGGTGAAAACTGATTTGCTAAAATAGATGTAGTTAACATTTATTAATACGAAGCTTCAAATTAACTTTTTGATATAATTTGGATTATACAGGGGTGCCACAGAAAACCAATTCGATTCAATTTCGATACAATTGCAATTCTTGGTGCCACAGACATGGCTAACAACGGTTTTAAAACCGTTCATAGTCAAGTAAGCCCTATCGTTTTGAGAGTTTACGAATTGCTCAATTGTAAAAATTTTCTCTTCAGAAAACACAATGTTCGGCAATTGACCGCTTTCGGCCAAGCGAAGCGACTGCTTCGCTCTCTCAAGTCTGTTGCTGCTTCGGTGTGAGATCATGTGCCTTTTGGATCTTGTAAGGCTTGACCTTGAGATCACTTTTCAGTATGCGACGGATGCTACGGTCAGATATTTTCAGTTCTTTCGCCATTTGATTGGCACTTCGTCGGGAATTTCGCTCAAGTCGCTTCTTCACTTTTTGAACCATCTCACGTGACGTTGCAGTCTTTTGATGACCACCTCCATGACGTTTTGCGATGCTACCAGTATCATTGTAACGAGTTATGGTGCGATAAACGAAAACTTTATTTACTTTAAGGTGTTCGAGCTCACGAACAATCGCTGGTTGTGATTTTCCAGCTAAATATAATGCAACTACACTATTACGTTTGAAATCCATTACTGATTTTTTTTCGCGTTTACTCACGGCAAAATGCTTTCGTGCGCTTGTAAACAATACTCTAAACTGTCATTTAGCTAACTTACATACAGCTGATGCCCGTGCGTCAGCTGCGCGAGCAGTCTGAATTTGGTTACACTTCGAGTGTATATATATATATTTTTATTAATGCTTCAGTGGCATTCGGTAGCGTAGTGGTAGCGTACACGCCTCTAAAACCGAAGGTCGGTGGTTCGATTCCACACAGTATTACTAGTGCATTTGCCTAGCACTGGCATCGTTAGCTCAAAGACGCTATTTGCCATGGGCACTGCCGTTCGGGTTCGGCTATAAACTGTAAGTCCCTGTTCTGTTCGAACAGTTTTTAATAGAGATTCTCATGCCCCTCCCAGGAGTCAGTCAGGGAATTATATGTGAAATATATATATGTTTTTTTTTTAACAAAATTAAATATAGTATTTAATACTAAACTTAATACTAATTTATTGAGCACTAACAACTGGGGCCTTCGACTCGCAAAATGGGCTTCTAAGCCGATTATTCTATATATTTAATTTTAATGCTTTTGTAAAATTGAATATTTTTAATATATTAGATACAGTGGGTGTTTCAAGTATTTGGTATGGGGTCTGGGATCCGAAGAAGGTAGCTCTAATACTCTCAAGATATGGACACGAAACCAGAAGATGATCCACGGTAAGACTGTCTCCACATAGTGCGCAAAGGGGCCGAGCAGCGCCAGTTAATAGATATTCATGTGTGCATTGTGTATGTCCTATACGAAGACGTATAAACGTTCGGCAGGCAGGTCTGTTGAGGTTGGCAAGCAGAATGATTTTTGCGCAGCTGGGATTGATTGTTGAGAATCTATGATTAAATAGTCTCCAATTAGCCATTTTTTTTTTCATTAATGTGATGTATGGCGGTAGCGATCCACCGGCGATAATTGTATTATCGCTGTCGACGACGGCAATGGTAGTTGCATCCGCCGTTTTAGATCCGTTTTAGAATTCGTGGCTTGTAGTAAGGCGTTTGGCTGAGTTCCATAATTTGATGTTAATATTATCAATGTTGGAAGTCCAGTACGGTGGTGTGTTGATGGTATTGTCTTTAGTTGGGAAAGGCAGACCAAGAAGTGTGCTGTAGTTGGCGCAACGCCTTAAAGTTGATATGCATTTATATTTCCGCCTCTGTTTAAAGATGTCGGAGAAGTCTTTAGATAACAGACGATTGTGTGAGGTGTACAATTTAGGTAAGAGTTGAAGCGTTGTCTCTTCTATGCGATCCGGGATGCTGGGGAGGCCTGCTTCTGCTAGTATGCAGGCAATGGGAGATGTGGGAAATGCATAGCTCGGCGTATAGCTCCGTGGCATGGAGGAAGTATTGTTTTGATGTGGGACCTAGCGCACCATCCGTAGATCGGGAGGCCATAATCTATTTTTGAGAGTATTAGTGCACGTGTGATGTTTATGAGAGTGTTTATATCAATATTGGTATATTTTGATGTTAAAAACCAGAGCTCGTAAAAAACTGTCAACCAATTTTTACAGCGAGATTAGGTCAAGACCAAAACCGAGCAAATAATACACAAAGTGTTGCTCACTGAGCCGAACACTTTTTCGATTCGCTTTTCTGTTCTGGTCTGTGTTTTCGGCTGAGCAACACAAACGTGTCTCTCTTTTAATAACACTTATGTCGAGACACTTTGAGCGAGCGCTCGCTGAAAAACTCTCAACAAAAGACCGCGTTGCAAAAAGCGTCGTACAAAAGTGATGGTCTGCAGCTGCAATACTATCAGAACAACAAGAATCGAACCAATCACCATCAACTTTGTGTTCGTTGCATTTTTTATACCCTGTACCGTATGGTCCAAGGGTATATTAAGTTTGTGCAAGCCGAAAATGTATGTAACATATAGAAGGAGACGTCGGAGACACCCCAAAGTTACCTAATATATGATCAGGGTGAATAGAGAAGTCGATATACCCATGTCCGTCTGTCCGTCTGTCCGTCTGTCCGTCCGTGTGAACGCCTAGATCTCAGAGATGGTAAGAGCTAGAGTTACCAAACTTTCACATTAGATCCCATATTATTCCATAGGAGGCAAGTTTATTTTATTTTTTTGATATCGGGGATAAATTATATAGCTCCCATGGGGGTGTTTGAGACGACCTCGACAAAAAAAAAGCGTTTTAGATGAATAATTCGTTTGTTTATAAAGATATCGTAACCAAATTTGGTATTCGAAAGTTTTTTGTAGTTCCCAATCACTGTACCAAATTTGATCGAAATCGGTTGACTATATCATATAGCTCCCATAGGACCGATCGGCCAAAATAACTTTTTTAAAGAAAAATTCGCTATATTTCGTTGTTTAATAAAGATATCCTAACCAGATTTGGCGTTTGGAAATTTTTTAGACCATTTAAGCAATGTGCCAAATATGAACAAAATCGGTTGACTATATCATATAGCTCCCATAGGTCCGATCTTCCAAAAAATCGATTTTTTAACAAAATTTGCTGTGTTTCGTTTGTTTGTTAAGATATTGGGACCAAATTTGACATTCGTGAGTGTTTTATAGTTCCTAAGCACTGTACCAAATTTAATCCAAATCGTTTGACTAGATCATATAGCTCCCATAGGACCAATCGGTCCAAAAACACGTTTTTTATACAAAATTCGATGTGTTTTGTTTGTTTGTAAAGATATTTGAAATAAATTTGGCATTCATATCTGTTTTAAGGTATTTAAGCACTGTGTCAAATTTTATTGAAATCGGTTGACTATATCATATAGCTCCCATAGGAACGATCGGTCAAAAAAAAAATGTTAGCTTAAAAATTCTTCTGTATTTGGTTTTTTGTGAAGAAATCGGACTTTATTACAAGCTAGTGGTACAGGGTATCCTAAAGTCGTCCGCGCCCGACTTTACGTCCGCCATTTTTTTGTTTAGCTATTGGGATAATAGTGGCAGATTTCCATGTGTGAGGATAAGTGCCAGAGTCGAGCATGCAGTTGCAAATATTTTGGAGTTTTATTTTAAGAACGCACGGAATATTTTTTAGCATGGGGTATGATATCCTGTCCGAGCCAGGACTTTTCCCTTTGGCAGTTGCAAGAGCAGCTTCAATCTCAAAAATTGTCAATTGCCAAACTCTTCGGCAATGCAGTAGGCCCCGGTTACAAGTCCAGAAGCCGAATTTAAATATTTTAAAGGCGTAGGTGGAACACCGGCTAGCCGTTTTATGCCACTCCAAACTTTCTTTGAGGTAGATTGTGGACATATTTGCGAGGTAAAATTTTTAAGACATTAGACATTTGCGTTTGGCTGAGAGTACTGCTTTTTTGAGTAACGCATTGGCCCTTTTGTATCGGATTAATGAAATGGTGGACATAATAGGCTTATGTATATGTATGAAAGAGGTCTTGTTTTTCATTTCTTAGCTGCTGGAGTGTCGGGCTCCACCAAGGAACCTTGGCTTTGTGTTGAATTCGCTTGGTTTGTGGGATGCAACAGTTAGCAGAAGCTCTTATACATTTTGTGAGTTGGGCGACTTGCTGATTTAAGCAGCTACCAGTCAAATTCGAAGCGTTTAATTCGCATTTGTTTTTAAAAAGTTCCCAGTTAGCATGATCGGTCTTTTACTTTGGTCACTACCAACGGAATTGTATCAAAAGCGAATTGTGTAGAGAATTGGATTTCTATTGGGAAATGGTCACTTCCATGGAGGTCGTCCAAGATAGACCAATTGCACCTATGGGCAACTTGAGGGGAAATCATTGAGATATCGACATGAGTAAACGAGTTGTGCGTTGAGTGGTGGGTTGCAGAGCCATCATTTAGGACTGTTAAATTATTGTTGACGATTGCCTGCTCAATACTTTTGCCACGTGAATTTGTTTGTGGGGAACCCCATAGGGAACTCCAAGAGTTAAAATCGCCTAGCATTAGGAGAGGCCCATTGACTTGACTAAGAATGTTATTGATTTCCCAGCTGCCAAAGCCTTGGCTGGGAGGTATGTATATATGCATTTATTATGCTAATGCTATTTCCGACATTTATTTTTTAAACGGAGCAAAGAATATTAGAGTTGATACTATTGTAATTATGGGGAATATGTTTTTTTATGAGCACACCGATACCTTGCTTGGCCGATGTGTTTTGTGGGAGGTTGTTGAAATACCCAATATATGCCTTGGGACCAAGGAAATTATTAAAGTTGTGAGGCAAGTGAGTTTTTTGCAGACATAAGACATCAGGCGAATAATCTTTTATAATTAGAGTAAGTTCATTATAATTATTGAAAATACCATTTATATTCCACTGTAAAATTTTTATGGGCATTATAGATATTAAGGGGGATGTTTTATGCTAGCTAGAGTTAGATTATTCAAGTAAAGAGACTTGACTAGGAGTCAAGGTCGTCCATAGAGGTGTCAGAGTCGATTATATTATTTATTAAAGAGTTATGTTTGTGAGAGCGTTTAATGTGGTTAGAGTTATTGGAGTACTTTTGATTTATTATATAGAGAGATTCTTGTGCTTTCATATTGAGAGCACGACGTTTTGATACTGTTAATTTGTTTTCAATGTTTTCGTAAGAGAGTGAGCTTTGAAAAGGTATGTTGGAGCTAGTTTGTAATGCAAGGGGAGCCGAGGGGATTGCTCTCGGCGCTTTGGAATGTATTTGTTGCTTATTCCATTCGGGTGTGGGTTTATTTTGTTTTTTTGTGTCTCCGGAGAGCGAGGTAGAGGGAATCTGCGCTATAGCAGCGTAGGTGTTTGTAGTGATAGTTGGTTGTTGTTGTTGTTTTAATAAGATACGAGCTTCACGCATGCTGCACTTCTTTGTTGTTTTTATTTTGAGAATTTCTCTCTGCTGTTGGTATTTAGGGCAAGAAGGGGAAGAAGCGGGGTGATCCCGTTACAGTTAGCACAGCAAGTTTTTATGCTAGGTTCGGGGAGGTGAGGGGAAAGATTACATGTTACACATGTAGGTGGGTTTTTGCAGTGCTTCGCTGTGTGGCCCAACAGCTGGCAAGAGATGTCCAATTTGCTGGGGAGACTGTAACGATCGAAAGTGATTAATATAACGCCGGTGGGATTGGTGTTACCATCAAATGTTCTGGTGAACTTGAAGATGGAGTGCACATTTTGAGGTTTTAATTCGCTTATTATTATTATTTGTTCATCGGGTGTATTGATGAGATAGGGAGCATAAATCGTTCCTTTGACGAAATTGAGAGAATCGTGGAGCTTACATTCGACATCACAGATGCTGTTGCTGAAATTTATTGCTAATGGTCAGAGTTTTGGGACCACCATAACTCTGACTGGAAGCAACATGCAAAAATAACAGCAACGGTAAATTCCCCGTTAAATCATGTATTCGATCTCCGCTTTGTGCATGCTGTTTTTTAAAAGCTCGCAGCAACGCTTAGCGAGCTTTTGAAGTACAGCATGCAGATCTGACCGGCAGTTGCAAATAACAAAGCGAAGACAGAGCACGTAACTTTTTAAGCGCTTGCCAACCACGCTTGCCAGCACCCAGCACCGCTTGCCAGCACCCAGCACCGCTCGCCAGCACCGCTTGCCAACAACAATAACTTTGCACATTTACATACATACATACATAACATAAAATAACTTTGCACATTTAAACATACCCACACACACTGTACACATACATTAATAAACATATTAAAATTAAACTCATTTTTAAATATTGCGGCAAGTGCTCATAAACTACGTAAACAATTTTCGCAACATTTCTTTAAAAAAGTTACCAAAGTTACAAAGTGTCGCATCATTTCTTTAAAAAATTACTACGACACTTTGTTAATTTGCCCGTGCTACATTTACGTGCAAATTAGTTACTGCCGTTTGAAAGTCAATCAAATCGCAGTTTCACTAAAAGCCACTCAGCAGAAATCATAATTTCTCAAACGACCAAAACACACACGTGGTGCAAAAATTACGTAACATCCTGGTAGAATGGCACCTACTCACAGTTGTAGGTTATGTAACGCGCCCAACAATGAACACATGCTTAAATGCATAAAGTGTTCCAACCAGGGGCGGACCCAGGATTTTGGTAAGGGGGGGCCCAGAGAAATCTGTCCAGAGAAATCCATCTTTTAAATTTTTATAATTATTATTCAGCCCGGATATGTGAGCGCGCGCCTTGAAACTCGGTTCGCGCGGAAACGAGCGACAAGTTTCAATCTATTCCTTTCCTAGTATAAAAAAAGCATTCCGCGCACTGCTGCACGCTTTGTCATTGGTCAAAGAGACGGTGGTGGGGAAAAATACCGCGCGGTCAATATAAGGAAACGCGCTGGGAATTATTGGGACAATCCAAGCCTTTTTCCACTGGCCCAAGAAACAAATGGTTCTTAAAGATGAAATTTCCAAAATGACGACGAAAAGTGAGGGAAGACGACAGAAATTGAAATCTATATGTCCTACAAGATGGGCTCAGTCCCACGAAGCAGTTTCAGCATATGTCGAACTCCAGCCAGCTGTTATTGAAGCTTTAGAGGTAATAAAAATTTGGAAAGACCGTGATACTTCACAAAAGCCTTCTCAACTTTTGACGGCAAACTTGACTACAGAATTTCAAGTCTCGTGTCATATAATGGAATCCATTAATTCTATTGTTCTGCCTTTGAGTTGAATATTGCAGTTGAAAAATCAAGATCTGGGAGAAGCCACAAAATTGGCAGATGATGCTTTGGATGAATTCAAGAAAAAGCGGCAAAATGCTGACTCATGCTTTCATTTCATCTATGAAAATGTTGTTGGCACCTGTTCCGAGTACGAAATTCAAATCAAAAAGCCGCGTCGATGTGATCGTCAAAAAAAACTCCTCCAACGTTGGACCTCAAGGAATTGAAGATTACTATAGAATTGCATTTTATGTGCCATTTCTCGGCACATACATTTCTCATCTTCAAAGTCGCTTCGAAAAGCACAAATCAATTTTCCAAAGCTTTGGCCAGTTATTTATCAAGCAAGAATTTTATGAAGAATTATTAGATTGTTCCGATTGTTCATCTCAGAAGTCAAAATGTGGAGACAACGAATTTGCAACCAAAGTATTCAAAATGCGCTCGATGCGTTGTCGGTAAGTATTTTTTTTTTAATTGAAATCTCCATAGGAGAGAACGAGGAAAGTCGAAGTGGATTTCAGTCTCTATCTTTTCATATTATGATTGTGGTGAATATTTTGGGAGTAACCGCCAACTAGCCTCAGTCTTTCCTATGATATAACATTTTAATCAAACCCCTATAAGCTTTTGCTTTTTTTTCAGGTAATAAATGCGAATGCATTCAAAAATGTCAATACGTTATTACGAGTTTTGGCAGTATTGCCGTTTACAACAGCAACTCCAGAACGTTCATTTTGAACCTTAAGAAGACTCAAAAGTTATTTGAGGAATACGATGGGACAAGAGCGCCTTAATGGTCTAGCTGCTTTGAATATCCATAACCGGATTGATTTGACTGAAGACGAAATTCTGAAAGAATTTTTCAAAAAGCCTCGAAAATTAAAAAACGATTAATTATGGAATGAAACTATTCTGTAATGAAATTTTCAATGTTTTTAACCTTAATCAACATGAATTATTGATATTTTGTAGACATAAGATCAAATAAACGAGATTATATTCGTTTTTGATTTTAAGCCTTGTCTTTTTATCCTTGAATTAATTGTAAGTGTAAAGCAAAAAAAAATTGTGAATTTTCTGAGCCCGAAGGGGGGGGTCCGAACCCGAAAACCCCCCCGTGGGTCCGCCACTGGTTCCAACGAATATCATTGCACATGCTATGGAGTGGACAACGATGCCACTAGCAGTTCTTGGATGTGCACAGAATGCGATCCCAACAATCATTCTAACGAAGTTACGCGTACTAGAGGTGCACCTAACCTCACTTCTCGGCCACCATCGGTCATCGACGACGACAACGAGTCCCACGTGACCCCAAGCCGTCGTACGGAAGAGTTGGTGTGCGATGTAGCACGGTTAGATGATCGCTGCAACCAGCAACTAAAGTTGCAGCAACTAGAGGAAGAATTATGCATTGAAAAAGAATTTTTGCGCCGTAAGTATGCCTTACTAAGCGCACCCGTGCCATATTCGACGAGAGCAAATGAGCCTGCGCTCACCACCGACTGGGCACAACAACGTACAGTAACAACACATGCTCAGCTTGAAGAGCACGGCAGCAACGCCACAGAGGCAAAAAGAGGTTTAAATAACGACTTTACCATAACTTCCCAACAAGCTGCAGCCAGACAAACAGTACCACGTGATTTACCTACGTTCAGTGGTGACCCAAGGGAGTGGCCACTATTTTTCAGCTCTTACGAATTCAGTACTAAAGTCGCCGGCTTCAGCAAGGAGGAAAACATGATCCGCCTGCAAAGGTGCCTAAAAGGCAAAGCTCTAGAGGCCGTGCGGGATTGCCTGATGTTTCCGGACTTGCTGCCAGATGTCATACGGACGCTGCAGATGTACTTTGGACGCCCAGAGCATATCATAAAAGTACTGATAGAAAACGTGCGAAAAATGCCGGCACCAAAGGGCAAACTGGAACCTTTAATCGAGTTCGCATTTGCTGTAAGAAATATGTGCGCAACTATGCGAGCCAGTAACATGAGCGCACATCTTAACAATCCAACATTGCTACAAGAACTCATCACTAAGATGGGACCAGACATGATGCTGAACTGGGCAATACACTCAAAAAACATGGAGTGCCCAAACTTACAACAATTGGCAGACTGGCTCTATGAGCTAGCAGAGGCAGCTTGTCGTGTCTCAACACCAGGAGTAGCCCCTGAAGTCAACATGAAACCAACGCATAGAGCAGGACAACTTCATACTCACTCCAGTGAGGTTGTTAATCGGCAATACCAAAAATCTTGCCCTGAATGTGAAGGTCCGCACCATATAACTGGATGTGATATCTTCAAGCGAATGTCTATAGCTGCTAGATGGGACTTGGTTAAAACCAAACACCTGTGCAGCAAATGCCTTAAACGCCACAACCAGGCATGCTGGAGCAAAACGTTATGCGGAACAAATGGCTGTGAAGAAAAGCATCACAAACTACTTCACCAGGAGCCAATCACAAATAGCGTGCTTCATAATCATCGTAAGTTAGCATCTAATGTCAATGACAGCTATTTTCGTATCCTTCCAGTAACCTTGCATGGCAAGTCCAAGTCAATTGATCTTTACGCATTTATGGACGATGGTTCAACTCTAACACTACTAGAAGAGAGTTTGGCTAAGGAGTTAGGCAAAGAAGGTGTCGCTAGCCCACTATGCATAAGCTGGACTGGAAATACAAAAAGGTTTGAGCCCACATCCAAACGGCTCAACCTACACATTTCAGCAAGAACTCCAGGCGCCAAAATGTTCAAAATAAACGATGTTCATACTGTGAAAAGCCTGGGCATGTCTGCTGAAACAATGATAGTGGATCATGTAGTACGAAAATATCCACATCTCAAAGGCCTGCCTTTACAAAGCTATGATAAGGCAGTCCCAACGATAATTATTGGCATAAACAACCCAAATTTAATCGCCTCGCTGAAGGTACGCGAGGGCAAATGGCAACAACCAATCGCTGCCAAAACCAGATTGGGCTGGACAGTATACGGCGGTTCGCAGCACAGGCCAGGAATGGTCAACCTACACAAGTGTCCCTGCGACCGTGATCTACATGAGATGGTAAAAGAACTCATGGCAGCAAACGAAAGCTCTCCAAAAAGGAGCATTCATACAGCAGATGAGCAACGTGCGCTGCACATTCTGCAAAAAACTACTAGCTTCGACGGCAACAAATACACAGTTGGTCTACTCTGGAAGGATGATCAACGGGAATTTAAAAATAGCCTGCCGACAGCAAAGAAAAGACTAACATGTCTTCAACGAAAAATGGCAAATAATCCTGAACTTGCCACAGAGCTAAATGCTCAATTGAAAAATCTCATCAACAAAGGATACGCTGAAAAGTTAAGCGCTAAGGCAATAGCGGGCAGCACAGATGAGTGGTATCTACCAACATTCACAGTTCGAAACCCACACAAACCAGACAAGGTGCGATTGGTGTGGGACGCAGCAGCAAAATCGGATGGATTATCGCTAAATGATTACCTGATTAAAGGGCCTGATCTACTTGTACCTTTGCTGCGTATATTGTACAACTTTCGAATGAGAGCAGTTGACGTATGCGGAGACATAGCTGAAATGTTTCATCGCATAGCTGTAAATCAAACAGATGCTAAAGCTCAACGCTTTCTCTGGAACGACCCGGAGACAGGTCAGGCAGATGCGTATCAGCTCAACGTACTTACATTTGGAGCTGCATGTTCACCTTGCATTGCACACTATGTCCGCGATCAGAATGCTGCTGCGCATGCCAACGAGTTCCCAGCTGCTGCAAAGGCGATCACCAAGTATCACTACGTAGATGACTATATAGACTCGTGCCACACACCAGAGCAAGCAATCGCTTTGGCTACCCAAGTAAAGGAAGTTCACTCACGAGGCGGATTTCATATGCACAAGTGGTCATCAAACTCCAAAGAAGTCATAGCACCGCTTAATAACACAATATGTCAACACGAGAAGGGATTTATCAACAACGACGAAATGCACTCACACGAGAAGATTTTGGGTATGCAATGGAACCCAAATCGAGATGCATTCACATATGCTCTCAAATTTGTTCGACTTAAGCGCAACCTTATTTCGAGCAACCAAGTGCCGACAAAACGGGAAGTCCTACAAGTACTAATGTCAGTCTTTGACCCTATGGGCTTCGTGTCGTGCCTAATGACAAATTTAAAAATACTGCTTCAACACATTTGGCGGATCAAAATTGTCTGGGATGAAGAACTCACAACAGAACTCAACGACAAGTGGCGCGTTTGGCTCTCCTACCTACCAGTAGTAGCCAAAATAAGCATACCAAGATGCTACTTTACGCAATGCAGACCAGAAGATTGTGAAATACAACTTCATGTGTTCACCGACGCCGGAGAAGATGCCTACGCTGCAGTTGCTTACTTTCGAATCCAATTCGAAGGAAAGGTTCTTCTCCGTCTCGTTTCAGCTAAGTCTAAGGTAGCTCCTCTGCATCCACTAACCATACCACGCCTTGAGCTGCAGGCCGCAGTTACAGGCGCCTGTTTATGTGACACCATTAAACGGGAACATGAGTTGCAGTTCCAGCAATGCCACTTGTGGACGGACTCAGCAACAGTCCTGTCGTGGCTCAATGCCGACCCTCGCAGATACAAGCAATTTGTCACATTTAGAGTGGCAGAAATTCTGGAGCTCACGAATAGAGATGACTGGAGATGGGTGCCCGGCAATATAAATGTGGCTGACGTTGCCACAAAATCCCAACGAGGTCCAGATGCATACACGCAATGGTTCGCCGGGCCCGATTTTCTCAAACTGAATCCATCCGAGTGGCCAAAACCAGCTTCAAACTATGAAGATATCAACGATGAGCTTAGACCTAGGTTTCTGCATATGAGAGCAGAATCCAAACAATGTAACTACGAGTACTACGGTGACTGGAACCGACTGGTCAAAGCTGTCGCATACTGGTTTCTTTATAAGCAGAAACTTAAAAACAAAGTAACCAAGAAGGTGGACGCTATTCGTCTAACGGTGGATCATATCACCAGCGCCCAGTTGTATATATATAGAGAAGTACAACTGGAAAATTTCGCAGACGAATACGCCGCTATCAGCCAAGGGAATTCAGTCTGCCGCAGCAGCCCGCTGTGGAGACTGCAACTATATATCGACGACGGCGCTGTAATAAAAGTATGCGACCGAGCAAGGCGATACATCGGCATGTCCAAGGGTCTCATCGTACTGCCACCCACACATTGGGTATCAAAATTGATAGTACGGTACTATAAAGCAAAATATTATCATGTAAATCATGAAACCGCAATAAATGAGGTGAGACAATGTTACTACATTCCCAAATTAAGACCTCTATTTAAAACAGAACGTCGAAATTGCCAACACTGTAAGCTCCAAAAGGCTCAACCTGTACCCCCACAAATGGCAGCACTGCCCAGAGCCAGGATGGCAGCATTCCAACGACCGTTTACATACGTAGGCGTCGACTATTTTGGACCGCTTACTGTAACACACGGGCGACAGGCGTTAAAACGCTGGGGCATGATTATTACATGTCTCACGATGAGGGCAATTCACATAGAGATTGCCTACAATTTAAGCACTGACTCGTGCCTAATGGCTCTCCAAAACTTTATTGCCCGACGAGGAGCACCGCTAGAAATTTATAGCGATAACGGAACCAACTTCCGTGGGGCAGAAGCATTCCTGCGCGAATCATACACCCTCGACGAATCAAAAATACATCATGATCTCGCGCTAAAAGGGATCAAATAGAAATTTAATCCGCCAGCCGCACCTCATATGGGAGGCGCCTGGGAGCGTCTAGTGCGCTCAATAAAAACTGTACTCTACCGTATATCGCCACATCAAAGGTTCACTGACGAGAGTCTACGAACGGCTCTCATGCAAGTGGAGATGACGGTTAACTCACGCCCGTTAACATTTGTGTCCCTTGATGACGAGGATCAAGAGGCCATCACACCCAATCACCTTTTACTGGGCTCGTCGAACGGAGCAAAAACTTTCTGCGATACTGACCAAATTAATTACAGGTGGTGCCTACGCCAAAGCGAGACATTTGCAAATATGTTCTGGAAGCGCTGGGTGATAGAAGTTCTACCTATAATTACCAGAAGATGCAAATGGTACCAAAAGGTCAAGCCAATCACAGTTGGCGATATCGTCTTAATAGTCGACGAAAATCAACGCAGAAATACCTGGCTGAAAGGAAGAGTTATCGACGTGGTCACCTCTGATGATGGCCAAGTCAGACAAGCAAGAGTACAAACCTCAAACGGCATGTTACTTCGTCCAGCAGTCAAATTAGCAGTTCTAGATGTCAGCAATAATTTTAAGTAAGCTCCTGCGTTTGCTTACTGGGGGGAGAATCTTGCTGAAATTTGTTGCTAATGGTCAGAGTTTTGGGACCACCCTAACTCTGACTGGAAGCAACATGCAAAAACAACAGCAACGGTAAATTCCCCGTTAAATCATGTGTTCGATCTCCGCTTTGTGCATGCTGTTCTTTAAAAGCTCGCAGCAACGCATAGCGAGCTTTTGAAGTACAGCATGCAGATCTGACCGGCAGTGGCAAATAACAAAGCGAAGACAGAGCACGTAACTTTTTAAAGCGCTTGCCAACCACGCTTGCCAGCACCCAGCACCGCTTGCCAGCACCGCTTGCCAACAACAATAACTTTGCACATTTACATACATACATACATAACATAAAATAACTTTGCACATTTAAACATACCCACACACACTGTACACATACATTAATAAACATATTAAAATTAAACTCATTTTTAAATATTGCGGCAAGTGCTCATAAACTACGTAAATAATTTTCGCAACAGATGCCGTACAAATGCGTGAGCTTGGTAAATTTTTCAGCGACTTGCTTAGATTTTACCAACATTAACAAATTTCCATCGCGGAGGGTGGAGATCGATATAATTTCTTTGCTGATTATATTGAGAGCTCGGTGTACAGAAAAAGCACGAGTAATCAGCAATGGTTTTGTTTGTGTTTTTTGCTGCTATAATTACGAATATTGGATTTTGTTGAGTAGGTTCGGGCAATTCAGGAAAGTCCTCTGGAAATTTTTGGAATGTTTTTTTTTTTTTTAGCTTTGAGTCTAACGCTAAGGCTAGCGAAGCGGTTGTCGCCTAAATTAGGTGGCCCAGGGGCCATGGTGATTATTTTAGAAACACAGAGGTTAAATAATTCGCACACGGAAGAACACTTATAATTTGCCACAGTCGTGGTCTTGTCCATTAAACGTTAAATGATGTGAAATATATATTATATTAATGCTTCAAGTAAAAATAATAAATTTTTTTATTAATACTTTAAATAAAAATAATAAATATCGGCCCTTGGAACTATCGAAACCTCAACTTTTCCATATCAAACATAACCTCATACACTGAGCCATCGACACCCACGATAAATGCACATCAGAATCAGAAACCAAGCACTTTTATTGCACATTGAACGAAAGCTTGAGTTTTGCGTTCTAAAGCGGTATTAGTCACTATGCGGCCAAATCACCTGTATTCATGCGCTAACTACACAAATTGCAATACCATACGGATTTACCAACTACTCAAATGCGCTATATGACCGCATGATTGAAAAATGAAAATGCGGTATGACCGCTTGATTGAAAAGTTAAAATACGGTAAAATTAAGTCAGTCAAAATATACCACAAATGACCGAATGATTAGAAACTGAAAATGCGGTTTGACCAACCTGAGCAACCTGAACGCATTCGGAAGCATTTTGTTTCAAGCGGTACATTACATGAACGTTTGTAACTTATGCAATTTTATGTAAACAATGCTATAAGATTGACATGCATTGCAATTGAAATGTGGGATGAAGCAAAAAAGCGACGAGTGGGAAAACCCCAAGAAAAAGCAGAGTGTTCGGGTGAATCCATGTTTAATGCGATGGGCTTAGTGTTGACGAATTTGTATAGGCGTATTTTAAAGCACATTAATGTAACAATTGAATTACTTTAGTATTATAGCTATTTTTTCATAATTTCCCGACGATCAGCAACGATTTTGTAGTCCAGCCTTAATTTATCGCGTACAATATAATTACCTGCATATAAGTTTTGCTTGTGGCGCCAGAACCAAACAGCTTATTGCGCCATCTATGGTTTACTATTGGAATCAATAAACAAAAAAACAACCAACACTGGTCTGCATCCGACCTTCAAAATCGCTTTGTGACCAAACGCGGTGTTTTTTTTTATATGAAGTTTTATTGTTTTCTGTCTGCGTCTAGGTCTTAAAAATAAAACACATAATAATGAGAGAGTGAGCGTTCGCACGATATTATCTTATTATTTCACCACGTTAATCAAAATCTTGAACTAATTTTAGTTCACAAAAGTAACACAAAAGTTAATGTAATCCGACCCTCAAGTGGACTTCCACTAAAGGGTCACATAAAAGTCACTTTTACAGGACAGGAAACAACACCGTACACCGTATTTTTATTTGCTGTTCGACTGACATGCCAGTAGCAGGGTACAAAATCAAAATCAAATGAATAAGAAATTTGTTTATTGAATAATTTTAATTATTTGACACAAACAAGCAACGGTCACCTTTTTTTCAATAAATAAATTCAAGTTTTTTTTTGAGTATGTATACTTTGGCTTGTACTTGCAAATTGTATACACTCAATATAGAAAAATAATATTCGCTCTTATTATGTCTTCACATTAGTTTTGGTAGATTTTTTTTAAAATTCGAACGTATTAATTTTTTTATCCTAATTTACAAAAGAGAAATTTAAATTATGTTGAAAATATAAATACACTCGAATTCCAAATTAACTACAAACTTAGGTGTTGCAAAAATCCCTAAAACTCGATTTAGCATTTTTATAAATATAAAGAAGTTACATACTAAAAAATTAAATGTCTAATTTTATTAACCTAGTTATCATATCTAAGACACAAATTTCTTAAAACTACAAAACAAGTTCTTTTCAATTATCTCATTGCCCAAAAAATTTTTTTTAACAGAGAATGATTCAGTAATATTATCGAGGGCCAAGACTATATATGTACAATATTTTATTGGGTATTTTATGTATATCGGTGATATCAGGTACTGAAATACATTGCTATGAAAAATATAATTTATATAAATTATAAAATTACACTCGCATAAGTAAAGATTAGTTGGATATTGGCCTTTTAATACAATATAATTTACTTCAATAGCCTTTGGACATATTTACTCAGGCATACTTTTTTTAACCAAAGATTTAGAGGTGTTTGCCAATCATGGTTCTATTATTATTTGATCCTCATTAGTAGTTTCCTAGAGATATGTTAAGCGTGAAAAACTATTTTTATAAAGGGTTTTGCTCAAATTCCTTAGCATGGGCTTCGCACTGCATTTTTTCTCGTAACCTTGTTATGTCTTCCTCTATTCGAACAATAGCTCGTATTTTCTGCAAAAAATTTAGTTTTATTCAAAAAAATTTTAATTATTTTAATAGAAACAATTTACGGAATTGAAGTATTACATTGCTTTAAAACAATAGTAACAAAACGCATGCATATGTGTGTAATTTTTGTAGTGAAATACTCTTAGAAAATATTCTGGCGTTGCTACGTTTTGTGGCTTCGTACTTTTTGGATGATACGCTAAAAATCTTCGAATTGTCTTCGTTACAGTAACTTGAAAATTGTAAATCGGAATAAAGTTTACGATTATTTTGTATAATATCAGCAGCGATGGAACACCATCGTAAACTAGTTAGGTATCATAGAACATAAGGACTTATTAGATGCATAAAGAAGTTGGCTTGGAAAAAATGTTTACGTTGGATCCTACAATTCGACAATTGGTTTTAGTGCAATTTGTTTACACACTTAAGGCATAGTAACTTAGAAAACAATGAAACCGTTTATGATAAATTATAGTTTTTTTTATATTCCCGAAATATATGGATCTACCTTAGTACACGGCATTGTGAATACATTAACAAGCTTAAAAAAATAACAAATTAACATTATCATTTTTTATATTAAAAGTGGTTAAAATGGTTAAATTTCTGTTTCTACGGACACAGCACTCTATCAGATGGCACTATGCGCTTTCCTGGATAAATAGGATGCTTTTAATAATGTCTTCGACGCGGCTGTCAACACATCACTGGCCAGAAGTGGCCTAGACACAACCACCAGCAGATGGATAGCTTCACTGCTATCATCCACAAGCTACAGCAACTATTGGGGGATCCACCACAGTAGTAACAACAAGAGGCTGTCCTCTTATGGAGCCTACTAGTAGATGAGTTGCTGGAGACTAACGAGCCGATGCAGACTATGTCAAGGCTATGCTGATGACATCGTCATTATGGCAAGAGTCAAGTATAGTATGAAGAAATACTCCGAGACATTGTCCAGCTAGGTCTCAAGGAAATAATGACTGGTGTAAAAAGCAGGGCCTGAGTCTTAATCCTGCCAAGACTGTCATAGTACCCTTTACAAGGAGGTAAAAACTTGGAAGAATGAGATATAACCCCATTGGGATGCAGTGTAGAAGCGAGCAAAGACGTTAAGTATCTTGGAGTAACCATTAATTCCAAGCTTAACTTCAAGACTCATGTAGATAACACGATAAATAAGTGCTCAAGGGCTCTCTATACATATAGAAGTATCGCCGGGAAGGCGTGGCACAGATCACAATGAATATTAAGATGGCTCTACCTCGTGGTTGTCAGACCCATGGTAACGCATGGGGCCATAGCTTGGGGCAGCAGCTGAGTACAGGTTCAATCAAAACTTTGAAACCAAACTCAGCAATTATGAAACCACATACAATAAAGTAGTACATAGACGGATCTCTCACTGATCAAGGAAGTGGCTCGGGGGTAATAGGATCCAGGACCAAATATTACGAGCCACTAGGCAGACACCAGCATTTTCGAAGCTGAAGTCTGTTCTATTGGAAGGTGTGCAGAATTCAGTCTGCAAAAGAACTACCATGACAAGGATATTTCCATTTTGTCCGATAGTCAAGCCGGATTAAAAGCATTAAGCAAAGCGACGATCACAACTAGGCTGGTCAAAGAGCTGAGAATGTCATTGAATAAATTAGGATCCTGGAATAAGCTCACGATTAGATGGGTTCCAGGACATAACAACATTTCTGGAAGTGAGCTGGCGGATAAACTCGCAAGGATCGGTGCAGCAGCACCGCCTATTGGTCCTGAACCACAATGTGGGATTGGTAACCACGTGGTATGATACCTACTGAGGATAGAGAAGAATAACAATCGAGTTCTTTACTGGGCACAGATACCTTAAAACTTAAACAGTCACAGTCAGGTCTTCGTGCGACCTGCATCGTTTTGTGACCAAACTTTTGACACGATTTTTTTATATGAAGTTTTGTTTTCGTGTTTGCGTCTAGCCATTAAAGAAACATTTTTGTGGATAATTCTCAAAAAAATACAGAATAAAATCCTTTAATGAAAAAGTGATTTGATTAAAATCTGTTGATGCATTAACAACTTACGAAGTTACAACTATCTATGGGAGTGACAGTTCGATGCCACACATTCTATGATTTTATAAATAAAAATAATTGGACCTCAAAAATTTCCCAAGATATAAAAAAAAAAATTAAAGTTAAAGTAAGTTAAAAAGTTGTCTTTTTTCGACCACTTATTTTTCTAAGATGCTTTTATTTGTTTAAAAAAATTTTTTCTAGTTTCGCTGTCGTATCATTACTTATTATAATAATTATGAAAGTGAAATTTCAAATCGGGAAAGATATTGACATGATTCAACAAACTTCATCTTCTGAGGAAATATGCGAACCCTCTGTAAATTTTGGTGTCTCTAGCTCTTCTAGTCTCCAAGACGAACCTGGTTCAATCGCTACCCGAGGTAATGATAAGCATATAAATGACATCCTTCTAACCGTTACATACATTGCACAAATCTAGTATACCCTTTTTACCAATAGGTATAGGGTATAAAATTGAGACTCTTGTTAAACTCTTTGCAATTGCGTTTTGTGCTACTGTGTCACCAACTAAATAGCACCAAAGCCATGGCATTATCAGCTGGAGCGTTTTAATTTAAAAATTTCAAAGTTACTTCCTTCGAAAGTCACAATGCCGCATAAAAATCTTTACTTCAAAAAGTTTCAGACTTTTTAACCATTACAAATCATATAAAATATTTATTAGTGTTGATCTTACTTCAGATAAATCTCCAGGCGTCCGTTTCCATAGCCAAAACATGTATGCCGGAATGTAAAGCATTGACGACAATGCGGTAAACCATCCAAACGCATGTGCCCACCAAGGGTAACTGTAGTCCAAGTATTTTATTGGCGTCCATTGTACTATATTAAAGAAAAATACACCCTACGAGAAATAAAAGGTAAAAAATAATAAGATATAATGTACATGTATAAAGTACAGCCAAAAAAAGAGTTATGATCATGTTTTATCGGCATGAATCCACTAAACAAAATAAGCAATCGAAATTTCGTACGACGAAAATACTAAAAAGGACAATTTGATTTTCTAATACAATTTTTTTTTTTTAATTTAGGTTGGCATTGTGTACATTGTTAGTTAATAGTTTTTGTCGAAAGGAAACAAAAAAATTATAAACGTTATAAATTTTATTTTATTGAGGCACACAAAATTTCATGAGTATCGGTCCAGCCGTTTCGGAGGAGTATGGTAACTAACATTGTGAAACTAGAATTTTATATATAAGAAGAAACTTATGTTTTACGTGCTATGGGTGTTCTCATGAACGAGTCGATGAATTTAAAATCTGATTTTTGCGTCTGTTAGAGGTCAATGCGGAGGTTTTAAGCCTATTGCGATGTGTTTGTGTGAATTGGTTTGTGAGATATACGCATTTTTGTGAATATTGGTTTTTGTGTGAACATACTCCTCCGAAACGGCTAGACCGATTCTCATTAAATTTTGTGTGCTTATTGGGCAGGCCTGAGAATCGGCCAACATCTATTTTTCATAAGGGTTGCCACTCCTAACATTCCTGGCAAATCAAGTGCATTTAAAAACTCGGTAGGATAATTTACAATTTCATCAATTTTAGAAATTAATTCTTAAGAAGAAAGGAATTCTGCGATTTTTGCTTACAATTCATGTTTTGATTTCTGTATAAAATACATATGATCAGATCAATATTTGCACATAATGCAATTTCGTGAATTCGCCACAAAAATAAGTCATTGGAAGAAAATAAAGATCTAGACGAGCGAGCGAAGCGAGCGTGCCGGAGGCCGGTTAGTATTTCTATAAATATTTGATTTATTTCGCACTTTTTTTGGCATAAATTCGAAAAATGATGTTAGAGACTTGAAATTTTGTACAATTTATTGTAGTGATATTTATAAAAAATAAGATTAATTTCAGATCGATCGGACAACGCCCACCTTTAGAGCTAAAAATGTGGTAAAGTCGAGGCGGTGCCCGGCAGTGGAATACCCTGCATCTTTTCTCTCGTAAACATTTTTTCTGCATATTCCAACTAAGAACTTTCCAATTGGAATTCATTTTTTTTGGTGAAATTCGATAT
Source organism: Chymomyza amoena (assembly GCA_037043745.1). Taxonomy (NCBI): domain Eukaryota; kingdom Metazoa; phylum Arthropoda; class Insecta; order Diptera; family Drosophilidae; genus Chymomyza; species Chymomyza amoena. The sequence continues at coordinate 102,105 of JBAMAX010000356.1, forward strand.
TTACATCTATAAGTTCCGTAAATATTTACCAATTGTGATTTAACTCGAAAGTTACGTCAAAGAAGCTATTTTAAAGTATATTGGGTAAGTTAAAAGTTGAGGGGTGTGGGAGAAAACAAGGTAAATCGATTGCGGGGGGTGTGTAGTCCGGATGTGAATTTGTTCATTAGAGCCACATGAATCAGTTTACGAAAAATTGCCATTTGAGGTCACTTGTAACCATAATTAAGAATATTGACGCAGTTTATAGGCAAGGGCAGGTGAAATTTGTATATTTTTGACTATAACTTTTATTGTATGTGTCCGAATTTGTTAGTTTTTGACACACAGATGCGGTGGACCATAACGCATTAATCTGTAAAAAAATATATGAAAATATTAAACGGTGTGAATCCACAAAAATCTACTTCGAGAAAATCAAACTTCATCTTCTGAGGAACTAAGCGAACCCGCTGGTAAAGTTTGGTGTCTCTAGGTCTTCTAGTCTCCGAGATCTAGGCGTTCTTACGGACGGACGGACGGAAGGACGGACAGACGGACATGGCAATAAAGGACTTGGGGTCTGCCACGTCTCCTTCTGACCATTATGTGCATTGCACAAATCAAGTATACCCTTTGTACCTATAAGTACAGGGTATAATTAGCATACAACTATACACATATATTTATAATGTGTACATATTTCTATATACATATATTTGCCACGCCCCTTTACCCTCATAAATCATAAAAGTACAATTTTACATCTGCAAATCATAAAGGTTTATTTATTTATAGTCCTGATATATCGGATAAATAGGGTGGCTGTGTTTTTTTCTGTTTTTATACCCTGTACCGTATGGTACCAAGGGTATATTAAGTTTGTGCAAGCCGAAAATGTATGTAACATATAGAAGGAGACGTCGGAGACACCCCAAAGTTACCTAAAAAATTATCAGGGTGAATAGAGAAGTCGATATACCCATGTCCGTCTGTCCGTCTGTCCGTGTGAACGCCTAGATCTCAGAGATGGTAAGAGCTAGAGTTACCAAACTTTCACATTAGATCCCATATTATTCCAAGTTTATTTTATTTTTTTGATATCGGAGATAAATTATATAGCTCCCATGGGGGTGTTTGAGACGACCTCGACAAAAAAAAAGCGTTTTAGATGAATAATTCATTTGCTTATGAAGATATCGTAACCAAATTTGGTATTCGAAAGTTTTTTATAGTTCCCAATCACTGTACCAAATTCAAAATCGAAATCGGTTGACTATATCATATAGCTCCCATAGGACCGATCGGCCAAAATAACTTTTTTTAAGAAAAATTCGCTATATTTCGTTTTTTAATAAAGATATCCTAACCAGATTTGGCGTTTGGAAATTTTTTAGACCACTTAAGCAATGTGCCAAATTTGAACAAATTCGGTTGACTATATCATGCAGCTCCCATAAGTCCGATCTTCCAAAAAATCGTTTTTTTAACAAAATTTGTTGTGTTTCGTTTGTTTGTTAAGATATTGGCACCAAATTTGATATTCGTGAGTATTTTATAGTTCCTAAGCACTGTACTAAATTTAATCCAAATCGTTTGACTAGATCATATAGCTCCCATAGGACCAATCGGTCCAAAAACACGATTTTTATACAAAATTCGATGTGTTTTGTTTGTTTGTAAAGATATTTGAAATAAATTTGGCATTCAGATCTTTTTAAAGGTATTTAGCACTGTGTCAAATTTTATTGAAATCGGTTGACAATATCATATAGCTCCCATAGAAACGACCGGTCAAAAAAAAATTTTTGCTTAAAAATTCTTCTGTTTTTGGTTTTTTGTGAAGAAATCGGACTTTATTACAAGCTAGTGGTACAGGGTATCCTAAAGTCGTCCGCGCCCGACTTTACGTCCGCCATTTTTTGTTTTTATACCCTGTACCGTATGGTCCAAGGGTATATTAAGTTTGTGCAAGCCGAAAATGTATGTAACATATAGAAGGAGACGTCGGAGACACCCCAAAGTTACCTAAAATATGATCAGGGTGAATAGAGAAGTCGATATACCCATGTCCGTCTGTCCGTCTGTCCGTCTGTCCGTCTGTCCGTCCGTCTGTCCGTCCGTGTGAACGCCTAGATCTCAGAGATGGTAAGAGCTAGAGTTACCAAACTTTCACATTAGATCCCATATTATTCCATAGGAGGCAAGTTTATTTTATTTTTTTGATATCGGGGTTAAATTATATAGCTCCCATAGGGGTGTTTGAGACGACCTCGACAAAAAAAAGCGTTTTAGATGAATAATTCGTTTGTTTATAAAGATATCGTAACCAAATTTGGTATTCGAAAGTTTTTTATAGTTCCCAATCACTGTACCAAATTTGATCAAAATCGGTTGACTATATCATATAGCTCCCATAGGACCGATCGGCCAAAATAACTTTTTAAAGAAAAGTTCGCTATATTTCATTTTTTATTTAAGATATCGTAACCAGATTTGGCGTTTGGAAATTTTTTAGACCACTTAAGCAATGTGCCAAATTTGAACAAAATCGGTTGACTATATCATATAGCTCCCATAGGTCCGATCTTCCAAAAAATCGATTTTTTAACAAAATTTGCTGTGTTTCGTTTGTTTGTTAAGATATTGAGACCAAATTTGACATTCTTAAGTTTTTTATAGTTCCTAAGCACTATACTAAATTTAATTCAAATCGGTTGACTAGTTCATATAGCTCCCATAGGACCAATCGGTCCAAAAACACGTTTTTTATACAAAATTCGATGTGTTTCGTTTTTTTGTAAAGATATTTGAACTAAATTCGGCATTCAGATCTTTTTTAAGGTATTTAAGAACTGTGTCAAATTTTATTGAAATCGGTGGAGTATATCATATAGCTCCCATAGGACCGATCGGCCAAAATAACTTTTTTAAAGAAAAATTCGCTATATTTCGTTTTTTAATAAAGATATCGTAACCAGATTTGGCGTTTGGAAATTTTTTAGAGCATTTAAGCAATGTGCCAAATTTGATCGAAATCGGTTGACTATATCATATAGCTCCCATAGGTCCAATCTTCCAAAAAATCGATTTTTTAACAAAATTTGTTGTGTTTCGTTTGTTTGTTAAGATATTGGGACCAAATTTGATATTCGTGAGTTTTTTATAGTTCCTAAGTACTGTACTAAATTTAATCCAAATCGGTTGACTATATCATATAGCTCCCATAGGACCAATCGGTCCAAAAACACGTTTTTTATACAAATATCCCATAAAAATTCTTCTGTTTTTGGTTTTTTGTGAAGAAATCGGACTTTATTACAAGCTAGTGGTACAGGGTATCCTAAAGTCGTCCGCGCCCGACTTTACGTCCGCCATTTTTTATTATATAAACGGACATTTGTGAAGGCTAAGTAGAAAAAGTATTTTTTTTATTTCAATTAAATTTTTTTTGTATTCCAAGCTTTTAATTTAATAAGTAATTTTTTCGACATTTAAATTATTTTCGCCAATTTTTATAATTATGTGCTGTAACAAAATCTATTCGTTTCATGATATTCAGCATATTTTGGTTAATAATATGCCCTACAAAAGTACTACTCCACAAAAACCAACTATACTTTTTAAGGTTAGGCTTAAAATACACATGAACAAAACACGACGCAATCACACGAAAACACACAAAATTTACAACAAAATTGACCAAACTACAATTTTTTATACCTCTACTGGGGTTTTCCATCAAAACACTTTATATTTTATGTTTTGTTTTTGTAAAATTAAACAATTAATGTTGCAATGCGTTTGCCGCCAAATTTACAAAAACCATGCTCTACAAGATTAGCTGACTTTGAGAGCGTCTAGAAAAATCATTTTTGGCGGAAATTTGTATGTGGTGTATAAGGTCAAATTTATAATTATAAGCAATAAAAAAATTTACTTTATTCCAAAAATGTGAGAAATAAATCACTGTGCAACGGTACAATAAGTTTCAAGCCCGCATATACTACAGTAAAGATCAATCATATAGGTAGGAAAAGATTGCACACTGGAATTTCTCTTGTTTAATGTTGTAACGACCAATTAAAAATTCTAAATCCAAAAAGGTGACCTGAACGGTAGTGTTTTCCGTTATGTGGATAAATGATTAAGATCATTTATTTCGAATTCCACCAGTAGTAGAAGAAAACTATTAGGACCAGAGCTCGCAAATAACTGTTGACCGATTTTCCCTTTGCGGTCTACTTCCTAACATAACCAAAAAACCATGCACGCTTGCCCTCTCTCTCTGAGCACAACGCTTCGCTTCTCTTCATTTCGGGTTTCAGTTGAGTGTTTTCAGTTGGCAATTCTTGTGACGATTAAGCGCTCACACAAAGATTTAATCTATCTACAAAAAATTTCCAATTGTTTTTACTTCGCTCTATTGCTCGAAGTTCGCTGGCGAACTCGAAGTTAAGAGAACTTCAACATAAATTTGATTATATTTAATATTTGAAGCATTAATAAAAATATTTATTTTTTAAAATACATTTTTCCTATAAGCAGTACTAAGATACTAACGTATCCTTTTTAACAAAAATATATGATATTCCACAAAAATAAAAAACATCAAATAATAAATTAAGGTATGTAGTGTCCTTTTCGGTTAAAAAAATTCACTGCAACAAAATTCCAAAATATATCTAAAAGTTAATTTGAAGTTTCGTATTAATAAATGTTACCTACATCTATCTTAGCAAACCCGTTTTCACCAATATAGTCAATATCAATAAGGGCAATTTGTAGATTTTCTTATGAATCTTGTATTAGTTAGAGTATATACATACATACAAAGTGCGATGCGCCGTCTAAAAAGATTTAGGAAGGCGCGTGAAGTTATACTCCAAAAGAGTTAAGTTTGATATTCATTTCACTGTATAACATTAGATGTTTTAGAATACTTATAATAAACTGTTTAAAATACCATTAAGTTTGCATTAGCTTGAAAGTCTTCTCCATTGTAACGATCTATAATATTAAGAATTATTAGCATTTTATTTTGTAAGTTTATTTCTTGGACTTAATACTTAGATTTAAATTTCAGACACATTGTAATTAATGTTGTCACTCAGAAAACGTTTTATTAGCAATGTTGTTCGCCAGAGATAAAACATACTCGACTTAGCTCTAATAAAAATTGTACTCCAACATGTGGAACATCCGATACAACAGGAGTTTCTCATGAAATTTTAATTGCAATTCTATATGATTGACTTGAATAATAATAATTACATATAAAAAAATAATATTGTAGCCATGGTAAAGATATAGAAAGTAGACTGCGACAGTCAACTGCCATCTGAGCCCTCCTCGCAATTGGATACATTAATTAATTTTGCCCTTATCATTTGTTCTTTTGGTTGGCAAGAACCACTTAATTTGTTTTGCATCATGAGCAAAGCTCTGCAATCGGACTTAGGGCTTCTAGCCTAGCAAAACCCACCCACCTGCCCTTGAGCTAGGGTATTAAAGGGTCCCGCCGTCCTTTTCGTCTCTCAAAGATACCCTCTCAACATCCGTAACAAACCCATACACACAAACGATTTTTTTTTGTGTTACGCAAAATTAAATAAAATAAGATATAGTGTAGATCCCAGATAAAAAAGAGCAAATTTTTAGCACAACATAGATTTCATCATGTTAATAATATTGTCTTGTCGAGCGAACATTAAAAATGAATTAAAATTTCATAGTTTAATTTTAAGTCAAGAACCAAAAAAAAATTACTTTAATTTTTAAACCCTGTACTTAAAGGTACAAAGGGTATACTAGATTTGTGCAATGTATGTAATGAACAGAAGGAGGATTGAGCCATGTCCGTCCGTCCGTCCGAATGAACACCTAGATCTCGGAGACTAGAAGAACTAGAAACACCAAACTTTACCAGCTGGTGCACATATTTAATCAGAAGATGAAGTTTGTTGAATCATGTCAACATCTTTCACCGATCATCGCAGTAGATTTTCGCGTTTTTTGGGCACACCAACAGAGTGATGCGTTATGGTTCCTCGCATGTGTGTGTCAATTAACCCCGATATCAAAAAAATAAAACAAACTTGTACCTATGGAATAAAAAGGGATCTAATGTGAAAGTTTGATTACTCTAGCTCTTACCATCTCTCAGATCAGGCGTTCATACGGACAGACGAACATGGGTATATCGACTTCTCTACTTACCCTGATCATACTTTAGGTAACTTTGGGGGTCTCCGTTGATGCCATCTGTATGTTACATACATTTTTGGCATGCACAAACTTAATATACCCTTTGTACCATACGGTAATGGGTATAAAAATATTTTTATTTTTTTTAAGCTTTAAATTCAGCGTAGGCGTGATGTATCAAACATATCGATAAAACATTTTGTTCACAAGGAAATTACGGATATGTAAAAAAAGGTAAACAAAAACGTGTTTTAAAAAAAAAACTTAAAAAAGGAAACGGTAATTATCGTGTTTCTCGACCCATTTCTCTAAGGTTCGTTTTTCGTAAGTCACTTTAATTAAGTCGTTAAAATATGAAACACACAAAAGCGTCACAGGAGCCGTTGTAAACGTTATATAATATAATATTGTAATAAAATAAGAAATAATTAAATTGTAAGAAATTATTTTTCTTTATGTCGTCTAACAAACTTACCAGGCATATTGTGGGAGTAGTAATACACCAACAAAACTTCCACCATGCCATTGGATAGTAGCCAATCATATCTTTTATTCCATCGTAGAACCGATCCACTCCATAGCACCAGGAAATCGAAATGCATTCGAAAAAAATTAGCCACAGCAAACAAAATCCGCTTACAGCGTATGAATCAAGTATTTGAAAAATGTACATTCCGCCCTAAAACAAAAAAAAAAGTGTATTTGGGATTTACTTTGAAAATATATAGTCACTATAATTAACAGAGTGTATAAAAATCTTTTCAACGGAAAGAGAGACATTTTTAAAGTTAAGAATATAAATTGTAAGTGTAATGTCGTTGTGTATACAAAGAAAAGTAAACATAAAAACCTTGGTACAAAAGAAAAAAAAATATTTGAATTTAAAAAATTTAAAGCAGTAAAAAATTTGGTTAGAGCAAGAGAACATGCCTATTAACGGCAAAGTGCGACTTTCAAGTCTCAGAAACTGATCTGTTTAAGAGCAAATTGCTGGCGACGAAACCATAACGATCTTAAAGGAATATGTATATGCATGTTATTAGAAGCTAACACTAATAATATTATTATTATTATAATTTCCTTGACACACAGGTACATTGCAATCAAATATATAGTCTGCAAGAACATTATAACTGTAGTTGTCGCTCTTATACAGAGCATATGGCGGAAATAATAATATTACATTACATTATTTTTAAACTTAAAAAAAATTGGTTAAAAAATATTCAGTAGTTCAACTAGTAGTAACTAGAAATGAGAAGTAGAAGAAATAAAAGCAAAACACACGTAACACGAAAGACTTATTTGTGGAAGCTTTAGGGCTGTACGTAAATTCCGTGTTTATTTAGAGCATAGGCCATTTAAAATCATTACGGAATGTAACGCTCTTGTTCAAGCGCTCAAAAATGACTTATCCATTGATTGCATGCTGGGTGGGGAGCTACAGCATTAATATGGTACTCTTATTTATAGGCCTGGTGCAAGCATTGCGCATGTTGACGCCTTGAGCAGACAATTAAAATCTATTGCGAGATGGTGATGATATTGATGATAGGGCATTGGAATGTAGAAATTGTTTGAAGATGAACGTTGAGAGTAGTGACCAGAAGCGTAGTCCAGAGACAGAGCATTTTTCACGGCCACGCGCGGTCGTTTTTCGTGTTTCTGCTGTATATATTTTATTACGTTGTCAATCTTTACGTGTTTTTCCGAAAGTCGTCTTTTTAGAGGTGGGTGAACGTATTCCAAAAATCTGCCTGACCGATTTTGTCATACTAAACATTTCTATCATCAGAAAACATGTCGCAACAGATATACAAGAGCTTTTTTTAAAATTTTGTCCAAAAATTTTGAACAGCCTTGAATAGCAGAAAAAAGTGTAAAAAAATTTTGTTTTTTTCAAAATTCATTATTATAAGAATTTTTTGAATTTTTGAAAAAGCTCGTGTCTATCCATAGCCGAGGGGATGAGAAAAATTAATTTTAAAAGTTTTTTGGTTTCTGATAATCTGATCAGTCAAAATCGTTCATGATAACAATACAAAAAACTGCTTCCCGAAATCATTTGTAGTTTTCTAGTAATCAATTTTTGAATATAGCGCTCGGAAATGAGGTATTACATAGTAAGAACCACTTAAAACATTTTCATGAAATAAATTGTATATTAAGAACAATTTTGAGGCTTTACGACATCTAAGAGCTTTAAAATATGCAGTGGAAGTTCGATGTTGCTGCTGTTACAATATTACCCTTTAAAAATTAATAGATATTTTTAAAGATAAAGAACGTTTAATGAGCGAGTGGAAAAGTACTAAGCGGGCTCTAGTAAGGAATCGTAGGTACCTCACCTTAAAGCCGACTACACTCTCCCATTAACATTAAAAAAGAGTGGAAGACCAGATAATGTTTTAACCAGGATTAATTTTCAAGTGCAACACCAGTTATGCGACTGTCCTGCACTTTTTAGGAAATGCACCCAGTATCCATTATGCCCAGCAATAATACCATTAGTTCCTTTTTGTAGCCTCTAGAGCTAGATCTTATTTCTTGCCAATAGCTTCAAGTTTTTTTTGCAAAAACTTTAAAGAATGCAAATTAGATAAAAATGTCAGTGTACTTAAAATGTTAACTATACCTTCTTACTTGTGTGCAAGAGTAAAATGTAGCATATAGAGAGACGTCAGAGACCCTCCAAAGTTGCACAAAGTATAATTATTATGAATAAATTATTAAATCCCTAATTAGAAATGTTTCAGGGGACCTCAAAAAATAAAACAAAAGCTTTAGATAGACAATTCGTTTGTTAATGAAGATACCGTAACCAAAGGCATTCGACATTTTTTTAAGTTCCTAAGCACTGTACAGAATTTGATGAAAATCGTTTGACAATATTATATAGCCCCCATAGGCCCAATCGGTCGAAAAACGTTTTCGTTGGAAAATTCTATAGCTATTTGTTTACATCTGAAGATATCGTAACTAAATTTCAAAATTTATTTGGAGCACGTAGCAATACACTGAATTTAATTTCTATGAGATGGTTCAGAGTATCTTAAAGACGGACAGACCGACGGACATGTGTATTTCGGTTCTCTACTTAATTTGTTACCCTGGGGGGTCTCTAATGTTTCCTTCTTTTAGAACTTAATGTACCCTTTGAACTACAATATAACTTACAAGTTATTAATTCCCGACTACGAAATATCGCGGTCTGAAAAGTATAAAACAAGAAAATTTTCTAATCATAAACTTTAATGTACAAACTTTAATGTACAATATACATTTATACATTCAATTTTAAATTTCGTTCAATTTTGCTGCAAGAGGCAGTTGATCGCGGAGAGTAGCACAATACTGAAGAGAGTTTTCGAAGACTCAGAATTTTAGGAATTGCTTGACGAAGAATCGTGCTAAATGCAAAAAGATATGGCAATATCATTAGAATGTATTCAACAAACGATTTGGAAACGCCTTAAAGCCTTCAGGGCGATTCAGTAATCAAGGGAATTGGGTTCCGTACGCCGAAACTAATTTCCTTATATTCACAACGATAAGGCTATGCTCTTAATTTGGTTCGATAAGCTCGTTGTTGTACATTATGAGCTTATGAAACCATCGCAGGAGATCGGTCATTCAAGAAAAAACAGTCACAGTACCCGATAAAATCATTCTCCAGCATGACCGGTCTGAAATTTCAATAATAAACATGGTACCACATAGTACAATAAAGCCTCAAAAATTGGAAAAAACGGCGGAAGCAGAGTTGTACATCTAATAGATTCGAAGTTTATTTACTTACTTGCGATATGCACGTTAATCCAACTAAGTAGCTCAAAGCACATACAATAGCTATAAATATTTCCTTGCGTTTTCTTAACAGTTGCGGCCATTCATCAATAATAGCGGTAATAAAACCCTCCATTGTGCAGAACTGCGAATCGAGTCCAATTAACAATAACATGAAAAAAAACAAACAAGACCATAGAGGTGATCCTGGAAGCTGCAACACTGCTGACGGATACACTAGAAAAGCCAAGCCTGGACCTGTGTAAGAAACATTACATTATGTAGCCAATTATAAAAAAATAATTTATTTAAAAAAATGTGGGTATTCATGCTTGTTGCAAAAGCCAACAATCCAAAGCGTGAATGGCCTTTTTGATTTTTTTTAGTTGGGCTGTTGAATTATATTCTTCTTTCCAGAGTTGGTTTACGTTTGTAAATTGGAATAAATTACATTAAAATTCAAAAATTTGAATTCAAAATGCCAATTCAAAGTCTAAAATCTATTTTAAATAAGCCGGTAGCTGGAGTAGCTATGTATTACATCGATTTTACTTATTTTATTATGAAATAATTTCTGCGAGAATAAAATAACTTCAGAAAACCCAAATTATACTTCTTTCATGTGTTTGTGAAATGCTGTAAATAATTATTGAAATTAAAAATTTTTATTTAAAAATGCCGAGACTAAGCGTAAAGTGTGTTTTGACTTAAATTGTTGCTAAAGTGGATGAAATTGATTTTATTGAAGATTCGTCTGCTAAAACAAATTGATCGAATAAAAACTAAACTTTGTTTAATAAAGAGTCTGGCCAAATTGATGAAGTTCTAAATAATTATCTAATGAACATGAATAATGAACAGTAATACTCTCGCGTCGAGGTAACCACTTTCACATCTCTAAGTCACTTGACTGGCACCAGAATGTTCTCAGTTCCTTGGACGAAAAAACATTTGTTTAAATGCTGAGGGTCTCCAAAACAGTTCAAACATATATTAAGCCTAATCGTTTTCGAAATCGCCTTTATTTTTATACCCTGTACCGTATAGTACCAAGGGTATATTAAGATTGTACAAGCCGAAAATGTATGTAACATATAGAAGGAATCGTCGGAGACCCCCAAAAAGTATATATGTACATATATACTATATACGAGGTGTGTTCAAAAAGTAAGGTGACTTTTCAATTTTTTTGTTTTGTTGTTTTGGTACACTCTTCCCGAACATCTGTACCAAATTTCAAGTGAATGGCATATTTTGTTTGGTTGTGAGAGGCGTAAAGGTTATAAGTGTTTTGCGTGCTCGGCCATTTTTTGCTATCGAAAATTATGGATCAACGGATTAGCATCAAATTTTGTGTAAAAAATAAAATTAAGTGCTCCGTAACACTTGAAATGTTGACAGTAGCTTTTTGAACACACCTCGTATATACATATATACAGAGACAGCTAAACGTCAAACCGATACGCAAAACATATGTAGAAGGAAAGTACATATAATCTATACGCAAGAATAGTTGAGCCATACAGGGCCACATAAAGCTACTTACAACATTTTGCGACTTTGGGCCATCTATAGTAATGCTTATATATGAATTGAAATGCAGTTTTATTCATTCAATTTTCACCTTATGTAGGGGCACTCGCAAGAGTGGTAACAGGTAGCATTCGCTACCTCGAGCAGATAGTAACTATAGTACTAATCTTTCGGTTTTCAACGTAAAAAAGGCCAAACGGCAAGGTCTTACTGCACTTACTTAAGTGCAGTAATCGAGTGCTAGTAAGAGGAGTAGAGGCGTTAACGGGATTTTTGGGTACTTAAAGGCAAATTAAGCTGATCCAAGCCACTGTTGGCAAGAGGTTTCTGACGAAGATGCTACGGAAATTTAGTTTTTCTTTAAATAAACGAAAAAAAAAAGTATAAATTAGGGTTTACCTGATGCAGCTACTTCGGCAACTGGACGTTGTTGTTCGTGCGCCATAAATCCAATAACTGAAAATATAACAAATCCAGCGAACATGCTCGTGCTGGAGTTCACTGTACAAACAATGAGTGCATCCCTGAGTAAACACAAACATTAGTGAAACTATTTACATTTGTAACTTATATATGATTATATTACTTGTATACGTTGTTGGTAAATTTGTTGTAACTTCCTAATGCCACAAGAGTTCCAAGTCCCAATCCATATGAAAAAAAGATCTGTGTGACTGCATCAATCCAGACCTATAAAATAAAATGGTGCTTATGAAAATAAAAAGTATTCAAGAGGCACTGCAATAGCTTAATCCATCTATATCGATACAAAACTTTAAAATTCACAAGTGGAAAATTAAGTAGTTACCGAAAAGTTTTTAATTTAAGTCTGGCATACGTTTAAGACAGGCGTGGATGACTTTATGAAACCGTCTACAAACACAACAAACATATGTACATATATGACACAAATACAAATGTTGAAAAAAAATACTTATCTCGTTGGATTTTTGGTGAATATGAGCTTTTATCCGCTTTAATGGCAACCAAATTGGTGCGAGTTAGCAACTGCTTTCGATTGATGCCAAAAATGTCACAATTAATTCAATATACATAAATGTATTTGCATGGAAAACAAGGTATTTATGATCAATATGAAAAAGAACTGCGTGTCGCTTCTGCATGTAGGTTTGTGTTGTTCAGTGTTTTTTATTTAAAACTGAGGCTATAGCTATAACCCAATAGGTAAATTAGACAGTTAATTGCTACTTTTACATTAAATTGCCACAACCATTTCATTGGTTTCTCCAAATTTACAATTTTTTTTTTTTTTTTAACTTGTTAGTGCTTTATATACGAATGGCGTAGTCTTTTTAGCCTTCGCCTTGGCTTACGACCCGGAAAAGCACAGGCCAACGAATTTAAATGGGTTTCCAATTTACTCTCATATCTCCCGCTCAGATTGTTTATGGTGTCCCATGATTTAAGGCCTCGATGTAGATTTCTATTCGTAACATACTAACGTAACGAATTTAAATGGGTTAACAATTTACTCTCATATCTCCCGCTCAGATTGTTTATGGTGTCCCATGATTTAAGGCCTCGATGTAGATTTCTATTCGTAACATACTTAGGAGCATCTGCTATTTAGCGTAGAGCTTTTTTTGGATTGTTTCCTGCCGTCGACTTTTACCATGAACACTTTCATTCCGTACTGTAGATATATGTATATATATATGTATATCTACAGTCCGGAAATGCAAGTTGCACATGCCTGAATGAATTGATAAAGTGTCCCAAAGACGGTCGATTTAATTCTCCACTTTGGATTTGTGACCTTGAAGGTGGAGCTGGGTGTTAATCAGTTTTCATTGCCTAGATTGCGACTGCCGCTGCCTGCGTCGTCGTAAGGAAAGGTAAAATTTCGCTTTATGTCCCGCTTTCGTTTCGCTTGCGTCGGTTGGTTGGGAACTTCGTTCGATGGCACCTGGGGCCGATACGGCGGCCTTTATAATTTGCATTATGCGGTCAATTATTGTTGGCGCGTTTGACGGACGCCTATTGATTGCTTATAAAATAATATGATTCTCACGCCTATTCCTTTACGGTTTGCTCTATTAAACTCAAATCATCCTGACTATTGTAAATACCATATATATACAATTCTTTCAAAATGTTCATCCTGGCCATTTTTAAAATACCCCGAAACAATGCAGGAATTATAATCCCAATCCCAAAGAAGTTTTGACCTCAATAATTCTAAGCAAAATTAAAGATCCAATCGAAATACAACTGGCGGGAATAAAATGGCTTCTGACCACAAAGGTCGTGCACAGATCACATTAACACTATAAGAATAATAGTGGAAAAATCCGCAGAGTGGCAGTCTGCCCTATATTTCCTGTTTGTGGACTTCAAAAGGACATTCGACACGATCAATAGTGATGCGTTAGCTCAATTAGGAGTACCCCACATTTGATCCGCCTTATAAGCGCCATACACGCAGAAGTGCTTTTTAAGGGCAAACAAAATATCTTAAAATTAATCGATCCTGTCCCCACTTCTGCTCCTGCTGGTAATTGATACTGTAGGATTGTTACATGTATTAACCGCTGTCTACGAAGAATACTCAAAATCTATTGGCCGAACACAATAAGCAATGATGAGCTGCTGCGGAGATAGGTCATACTCTTCATAAGAAAGACTCCAACCTAGCCAAATGTCAATATGGCAAAACCTACAAGAAATTAGAAGTCGCGGTAGACCCAGATACAAAATGGGTTCGAACCGTTTTAAACGAATCGCAACGTTCATGGCAGCAACTAAGATAGAAACCAGAATTTATATCCACCCTATACTCTGACGAATAGCAGCGACTGTTAAGCACTTGCATATTATTGTACGATATTTTCTTTGTTGTGTTCCTTTTTGTAAATAAACGCCAAGGCAATAATAATAATAAAGAACAACACAATGTTTATTTAACATTTATTTATTACTAAAATCAATATCAGGGGTGCCACAGAAAACCAATTCGATTCAATTTCGATGCAATTCCAATTCTCGGTGCCACAGACATGACAAACAACGGTTTCAAACCGTCGACAAAATTTTTGGAGATTTGATTAAATTCATTAATAAAAACTAATTTATACAATTAACCCCTTACTTATTTGGAAAGTTTATTCAATTTCTAAAATATCTGTGTCTTTATGTTTTGCTAAATCTAATGTTTTAATTCATGATTTTCATTTTTACAAAAACGATATCAAAATCAATTGTTCATTTGCCATTCTGTGTCAACGTTCAAAATCGATTCTACAAAGGAGTTGCCACATAGTGCGGTACTAAATAATAACATTTCGAAGTAATTATTTTGGCGTATTAATAAATGATTTTGATCTTAAATGATAGTTAAAAAATTGTTTATTTTATTTAACCTAAGTTGCCTTTATGAAAAGCTACGAATTTAATGGAAAGTTACATAAATATGTGCTGGGCACCTTTATCCTACAAAGTGGCAATGTACAGCATGTTAGGCATGGCTGTGATTGTCAAAAGTTCAGCAGTTAAGGCTTAAATGAAAATATCAGTAAAGGTTCTTCGACGCCTTCGCTTGACTTTTCCTTGTAGGGGGTTTTTTGTAAAGCCTTAATGGCTAATAATTGTGCAATTGGCATTTTAAACATTAATTTTTATTTTTGTGCAAATTTTCAAATGTAAACAAACCGATTTTGCCATTCTCAATGCTGAGCACAGCTGTTGAGTCGGGTTGAGTAGGGTTGTCATACACACTCTTGTATTGGGCGGGACAAATTTTCAAACTTAACATAAAGTTATTTTGCACAAATGGAAAGCAAAATGATACAAAATATGCTGATAATTATCGTTTAATGTAATAATGAATAAACTTTATTGGATCACTGTTAATAAACATGTATTTGAATAAGTATCTAAATGTTCTAAAATAATTTTTACAAGGCTGCAACCCTTTGCTGGCATTCTAGCAAAAGCGTAAACATTCGAAATAAATTGTTCGAAAAATGAAATCAACTAGATTTCTGTGGCACCTACGGATTTTTTGGTTGAATTGGTTTCAAACCGTTGCCAAAAGCAATATCGATTTGTGTGGCACCCCTGTATAACTAACATGAAAAGTGAGAGCCTTAACTTTTCCCCGGCTCACCAACTGAAGACTTATTGATGTCTGCTCTACCTTATCAATTGTATTTCTCTTCGTTCTTTCTTTTTTCTTTTCATCGCTTGCTTTTTTTCCCACCAGCAACTTGTCATATAAAGGTTTATTTGGCTATTCTTTTTTTTACTTTTTGACGTGACAACGTCTTAAATTAGGTTTGTATGGGTGGCACCATTGAAAAAGTCTAACGATAACCGTAACGATAAGTCTAGCGATAAATAATCGTAACGATAAGTGGCATTTTTATTTTTGGTTTGCGCTCTGCTCTTATCTATAAACGAACCAGCGACTTTTTGTGAATCGCAGCAGCAACAAGCAACGCACAGCGTCAGCCGCACCGCTTAGCGCTCAGCACCAAACTGGCACTGCTCAAAGCGGTGGCTATTTTTAGTTTTGAGTGAGCGCAACTGAATAACTATTTTATTTTTGGTTTGCGCTTTGCTCTTATCTATAAACGAACCAGCGACTTTTTGTGAATCGCAGCAGCAACAAGCAACGCACAGCGTCAGCCGCACCGCTTAGCGCTCAGCACCAAACCGGCACTGCTCACAGCGGTGGCTATTTTTAGTTTTGAGTGAGCGCAACTGATTAACTGTTTGTATTTTTTTTGTGCTCTCAATCTCATTATTTTATTGTTGTATTTGCGATGTGCGCTACGCGAAGCAGCGAGTAAACGTGCTCTTAAATAATTAAAAATCAAATTAGTGTCTGCATGCCCAGTAGGAAAATTGAGAAAGTGACTGCTTGTGTAATATAATAATACTTTTTGTAAGCAAAATGGTGAAATTAATTTTTGAAATTATTTTTTTAACGCAAATTTGTGTTTAATAATTATTATGTCATGCAATATTAATTATTATGGTTAGATATTTTATTGAAATTAATAAAAATAAAAAAATTTAATAGCAGCTTACATCGGTTATTACATACATATAATTAAATTGAATGTGTTTCAATTATTATACCTTCAATTGTGTAGTTTAGTAACAATATATTGTGCTTTAATAATTACACCTTAATTGTGTAGTTTGGTAAAAATACATATTATAAAAAAAAACAAATATTTTATCTATTATTTATTATTTATTATCTACTGCCGAGAAAATTTTATTTTATTAAGAGATACGAAAACGTAAAGTCTGACAACTCGTTTCTTAATTTCATGAAATATACGTATAATCTTGATTGCGTATCAAACGTTTGTAAGTCAACTACGGTAAAAGAAACAACCATCGACTTGACTTTCGCAAGACACATTACAGCAGAAACACTTCCTTTCATTTCTTATTTCTCCTATCATCGTCCTATCCTCAACAAAATCACTCAAATAGGAATTAGTTAAGTTTTAGTTTACATGTACGATGTTTTAGCAAACAAAATATATTTCTATAGTTACAATTTGTGCAATTCTTATTTTCATTCAATTCCTTGTTCCTATTGTGCAATTTTATAATATTCATATCAATAAATATTCTACCGAGAAAAGGACGTTGTCACGTAAAATCTTCGCCCGTAAAACCGACTTTACAGGCACCAGTTTTTATTATTTTATACACTTCATGCACTTGCAAACACAACGAGCAAACAGCTGATTTTTATATTTAGTCTTTGGCGCCATTATTAATGTCAATTGCCCACTGTTTGGTCACAAACTATATACGCATGCAATTTATTTTTGCACACAAAACAAGTATCGACTTTTTTCTTTCACGCGATTTTACACTGCTGAGCCTTAAGTCGAAAACTAGAGCACCGAAAACTGGAATATGACTGAATGTCACCAAAGAATATGAAACTAAATAGAATGCGCTCAAATTCAGTTTAGCGCTTGTTGGTACGGTCGTACGGCCCCAAGCGAAGGGAAATGTTGCTTCTATTTTTGGAACTTGCAGACTCGGTTAATTTGCAAAGTTGTTTTTCTTCCAAAATGTACAAGAACTAAAACTAATTAATTGCGAGTTATCGATGTGTCAGTGGAATGTGTGCTTGAGTGGCGTTAAAATATTTTGAGTTCAACTCCAGAGTTCTGATTTGGTAAAATTTTTTTTTATTTGTAATAATTTTTAATCAGACTCACATTTTTAATTTTTGACTTGATAGGCTTTATTATTTTATTGCGTAAAAAAATATTTGCCAACGCAAAAGCAGGTGCTGCCCTTTTGTTCTGTCCATTTACAATGCTGATTAATTAAAAATTATATTTTATTTTTGTGGTCTTTGCAATCACCAAAGAACAATATATTTAGAGGAATCATTTTTATGAAAATTAATTAATTATTAAAAATAATTCTAAGGCTTCTGTGGAAAATAAGAGAAAAATAATGTGCACATTGCCGACAGACGTTTGTTGTCTGCACGCTAGCACCTTAGGACTCGAAAATGTTGCATGCACGTCTTAGTATATACATACATATATTGTCATAGGGAAAATTGTCGCAAGAAAGTCATATCCCTTATTTGGTCAAAATACGAAAATAAAACATTAATTTTCTTACCATAAGAAAAAAAATTAAAAAAAAAAAAAAAAAACAGAAATTATGGAAATGTAGGTAGGTAGATTAGAGCGTCAGTTGGGACTTAGCGTAATTTATGCCAAGAATAGGCCCGTTGTAATACCGATAATGCAATTCATAAGTTCTAATATACAGGAAAAACTAGGGGGAAAAAAAAATGGAAAGTGCAGCACCATGCTTTTCGTGGAATTTGAACCCACAACCTCTGGGATGATAGTCTAGTGCACTGACTATCAAGGCCGCATGATGGTAAAAAAAAAGTAAAAACTCGACACATTTTTATGTACGAGATACGCATTCCATAATATATAGTTCTACATTCTTTGCTATCACTCATGCATGTTAAAAAGATTAAATTCGGGTGCGAACGACTAGAGATACCCTGTACCACTAGCTTTTGGATCTCCGACGTTGTCGTCTTGCACTAACTTTGTACCAATACCGAAAATATCGAGCTAGAAAGTTGGCAGCTTCACTTATTTTCTCTGATATATTGATTAATTAATTAATAATTGCTCTACGAAAAAAAAAAACAGGTTTTGCTGATTTTTTTTTTAAGAATTCTTCCATGTGCCTACAGTAGCAACTATTTTACAGATAAAATTCATATTTTTATTATGAGAGAATTATTTTGTGAGAATCTTACCTCTGATTGGGAAAGCTTTGAGAAGTTGGGAATGACATAAAATTTGATTCCTTCAAAAGCACCAGGTAGTGTTATTCCTCTTACAAGCAATACTGTGAGTAGCACGTATGGAAACAATGCTGTAAAATAAACAACTTTGCCTGTCCACTTTACGCCTTTCCAAATACAAAAATAACAAAGTATCCAGACAAGTAACAGAGTCCCAGCAAGTTCCCACCGAATATTTCCCATTTCTTCAATGCCAGATGATATTTGTAAGGCCCGACGTCTTAATAGAGAAGAAGTCAAGTATTATTAGAATTATATTATGTGGGTGTATGTAAACAAAAACAGCATCCTTACTCCCAAAACTCCTTGACTGGATCCGTAAGCTCGGAGGCCGAAATATTTACGGCAGCTACAGAACATATTTTCTTTGATGTTCCATTAATGAGTTTATCCCAGCAATACAAGTTTTTTCTTTCATATTGATTAACACAGTTTACAGTATTCCACCAGTTATTACAAGTACGCCAAGGAACATCTACGTCGGATTATTTTTTTAAGCTTTGCTTTTATAAAATAACACAGCCCACCAAAACAAATTTTGTATGGGGCTGTGTAATATAATAAAGAATAACTAACCTGATCTCATTGACATAAAAAAATAAAATACGGCCCAGGCTAATATAACAATGTAATAAACATTCATCCAACAAGACATTACAGCAGCAGCATACCCAATACCTACATATATAAAATGTTTTTATTTTTTAAAAATAACTTTTATTAACTACATTTATTACAATTTTATTTGATTACACTTACCTTTAAATATCGGGGCTATTTTAAACACCCCTAATCCGCCAATAGTTAACATTTGACCTAAAGCTAATTCCATAAAAAACATTGGAATACCAGCTAAAAAGAGTGTGATTAGATAGGGCAGAAGAAATGCTCCGCCTCCATTTTTATAGCACAAATAAGGAAATCGCCAAACATTTCCTAAGCCGATTGCAAGACCAACAACAGACAATATAAAATCTAACTTTGAAGACCATGATCCACGCTCTGGCAATTTATTTACTTTTATCAACTGAAAATACGTAAAATTTATGTAAGAAATGCAGAAAATATGTTTTGAATAAACAATGCTAAAAACAGTACAGTAAATAAAGAGATTGTGGTATAAAGAAATGAAATCAGATTTAATAAGCATAGTTGAAATTAAATGTTTTTTCTTTTTGGATCCAAATATTGAAAAGGACTTCACAGGACCCAAGCCCACCAGTTTTATTATTTAATTATTCGTAAAATTTGAATTTCAAACAATAATTTCTTGTGCCTTTTAATATTTTGCACCTCATCAATCAATTTAGAAAATGTTGTGTAATTTTTTTACACGTGAATGACCTTCAGAGTTCATCATTTGCGGGACTCGAAAATGGCAAGTAAAGATTACTTAAGATACTATAGTCATTTCGAAAGAGATGAAATTACAACATAGGACACGAAAAGGAAGTGTAAGGGGCGAAAATTATTATTAACTGTTAATGTTACCTTATTAACAAGTTCTATGTAATCTGCAACACCAATAAGGTTGTATGGGATGGTAAATAAAAACCTGGAATTACATATATTTACAATGTTGTAATTATGAATATCAAATTTAATATGGTGACAACAGAACACCAACTACAGAAACACTCTGGATGCTTTCAGAGAAAGAGGAGTCTATAGTGTAGATAGCTAAATTCGAAACTGACCGATACAATAACACCAAGTTTTCATTTTTCCATCATGATGAAGAAGTAAATGCTTATCATAACTAGAAATGCTTAAACTGCTAATTTTACTCAAATTTTTACGCATACTATTTGTTTTAGTATTAACTAATTTTTTTTTCTTGCTAAAAAGTAAATTTTTTTTCTGAAATATATTTTTATAGCCTGCAGTTATTTTGCGTATATTGATATAGAAAAATAAAATAAATCCAGTTGCATCATTTTACAACTATGTATTCATAATTTTCTATTGCTTCCGATGCATATATAGAACTATTTGTATAGTATATTCTTTGCCCATTCATATACATATACATATATACATATGTATGTATGTAATTCATACAAAGGAATTATACATACAATATGTGTGTACCTAGCAGAAGCAAATTACCAATATTGCTGAACTTCTTATAAAGCACTTTGTTAAGCAATTTAATTTATGTGCGTTCATAGTTTGTGTGCAAGTGTTGAAGTTTTGTTAATGAAGATGCTTAAAAAAACTGAAATTAAATAAAATACACAAATTGGCATTTTCATAATTTTAACTAAAATTTTTACTAATACTATTTTTTTGTAGTATTAACTAAATTTTGATTATTGCTAAAAAGCAAACATTTTTATTATAAATCCTTTATTGCTATTATATTTTCCTATTGTTGATAACGACCCTTGCTTTTGTTAGGGCAGCACGACGAACTTCATATAGCAATTGGTTGCAATGACACACGCACACTGTGTTGTTGTTGTGCTCCAAACCTTCGGTCGACAATCTAAATCGGAGCTATCTCATGCTTGATTGATTTGCTTGCAAAGATTCATATGCAAGCAATAGCGAGACTTGGGTATCAACACCGTGATACACAAAAATACAGTAAAAGTATATTTTATGACGAATTAGCCGTGTAACAACAAAAACAAACCTATTTATCAAGTTTGAAAAACTACAATATGTAACAACAAAATCTTTCATATGTATATTCAATATGAGCAAAATGATGGAGCTCTCATCTTTTTGAAACTCGAAGAAAAGAGCAAGAATTTTACGTGAGCTGCCAATTAAACTCGGCTTTAAGCTTCGTTGTTTAGTTAAATTTGAAAATGTTGATATTACAATTTTATAATTTCTTAATATGTTATTGTTTTAATGGTTGTAAATCACGTTTGTCTTTATATTAACCAATTCACGTATGAATATGAAAAAGGGTGTTTAGCTATCGACTCTTATTTTGTTGAGTGAAAAATATTTACACAAGCCTTTGTGTTTATAATTAAATTTAATGTCACAACATAACTAAATAAACATAAACTAAAATTGTGGAATCTAATTGTGTTTTATCCCAAGAAGATAAGTTATTTGTAATACTAGTAGGAAAATGTAATTTTTACTAATGTGTTTCGAAGAGCCTGTGGATAAATGATAAATGAATGTGTTTTATTGCATTTTTTTAGCAAATTGTTAAGACTTAAAAATAAAAATATTTTAATCGAAATTTTGAAAGTAAAAATGCATGTGTTTTACCAAAGAATATAGAACTACATAGAATGCGCATCTCATACAAAAAAAAAATGCTACGGGTTGAATGCAATTTGTTCATTTGCTTGTATACGAAATTTTGCAAACATATTGCACAAAGTGTTGATGGTTCAGTGGAATGCGTGTTCGACTTATAACCTAATGTGTCGAAGTTCGATTCTCAGGCTAGATGTTAAAGTCAATCATATTATTTTTTTATTTTACATATATATATATATTTTTTTTTTGTCATAAAAATGTTTGATTTTTCGTATTTTGGTAATTTTTTTCGCTATTCTCGAAGGTACAGCACGCATTCTATGCATTTAATTGCATAGTAAAATACGCGCTTTTTTAAGAGGTATAATAAGGAGGCAGCGACAAGACAAAATAAGTGTGTATTTCTTGCCGACAACTGTTTTCCCAATGGCAATACATACTAAGATGTGTATGCAAAATGTTTGAAGGTCTATGGTGCGGGAGGGCGGAGAGCAAACGTCTGTCGGCAATGTGCACAATTTCAGCCTCAACCAAATTTGTCAATTTTTAGTTTTTGAACCTCACGCCCTTTCGAAGCATGTGACTGGTATGACACTACATAATCGCGTTTGCCTTCACACTAACAAATTCATGTAAAAAAGGGGAAAAATGCGAAAAAGGGTATTTCGCTATCGATTCTCTGTTGAAGGGTTTTTCGTCGTGTACACACAAACTGCATTCTCATCCCCGTGCGCGAAATGTTTAGTGCTCTTGTTTACTGGCTGATAGAGGAAACGGGAAAATCTAAAAATAGAATAGGCATTTCACGAGCGTTGGAAATTGACCTCGGATTGAACTTCGTTTTTGGTTGTCTGCGCTGTTTCATATTTTCAGCCTCAACCAAAATTGTAAATTTTTAGTTTCTGAGCATCAATGCCCTTTCGAAGAATGTGCTCGCTATGACACCTTTCAACCACGTTTGCCTTCACACGATCAAATGCATGTTAAAAATTAGAAAGATGCGAAAAAGGGTATTTTGCAATCTACTACCAATTTGTTCAAGGGTTTTACCGCATGCACATACAAACATTGATTCAGGCATTCGCATGTGGGTGTTATGTGTGCATATCTTTTTAGTCAATGGTAGAGAAATAGGTATGCAGATTCGCATCTAGTCAAAATTCGAATTACTTTTTGGGAATTCCCCCTGCCATACATTTTGTCAACCTTTTTATTATATTTATACCTGCACAAATGAAGGAAAAACCGCAAAAAAATCAACCAAACTTTAAAAATCAGGTACCCGCATATTAAAGATCATTCAGGTAATACATTTTTTAATTGCTTTAGTTTTGATTGGCTAAGTCAGTAGTAATAAAAAGGGAGTGACTTGACTTTTCACAGGTACAATTTTTTCCAGTACAAAAATTGGGATAACCCCATTTTTTCTGATTTTCGAATGATGAATTCCAAAAATCAGTACTATGATCTTCAAAGAATGGTTATCGGGACTCAGTTTGTCTGGCCAATATCAGTATATGTTTGGTGATTCAACAGTGAAGTACTGATTGAAAATAAATACATTATTTGCGACTTCACAGTGACAATCGTATTAAATATTAATACAAAATTCGTGTATAGTAAAACAGTGTTTATACAAGTTTTTAGAATAATTCAGATAATTCTGATAATAATTCTGACTAGAGTGACGATATAGTGGTGAGTCATGAGTGCTATACGACATAATATTTTAAGAAACAATCGACCGTCCGGCACACAATTTTGTTGTATATGCCGTAATTCTAGACGAGCACAGAGTAATATTAAATTATTTCGGTTTCCCGATCAGGACAAAATTATGGGCCAAATTTGGAGGGAAAAATGCAAAAATTAATATTGACGATTACGAGAAAACTCTTTTCATTTGTCAGAATCATTTTTGCAGTACATATCTGGGAAAAACAAAATTAAAATCGGAAGCAATTCCAACTTTAAATTTGCAAAATGATTCTGATAATATGGATTTTGATTTTCCGTCGCAAGATCTTCTAAGTACACACGTGTTTCTGAAGTTTGCAATAATTGCGAAAGTAATTTGAAACTTATAAGATTTTATAAAAAGAAAGTAAATGAGCTTTTAAAAAATAATACTGCACTCTCCAAAAAGTTAAAAATTAGGAGAATCATAAAGAAAAAAGAGGCTTCCGTTAAAAACTTAGAAACAGCTATTGACTCAACAAAAAATGTTAGTATCGAATCGAAAATATTTTGCAAGCTTTTAATTCGCAATAGACCCAAAGAATATTCTGAAGAGGAAAAAAGTATAGCCCAGAATATTTTTTATAAGTCTCAATCAACTTATGTTTTTCTTAGAGATAGGCTTCATTTAAACTTACCGCATATAAGCTCTGTAAACCGTTGGGCACCAATAAAAAATCTTCAGCCGGGTTTAAAAAATAGTGCATTTGAGTCTATGAAGCAGATGTTCTACGAGCTTAAAGAGAAAGGGGATACAGAAATGGTACTGTCAATGGATGAAATGGCACTTAGAAAAGAGCTCCGATATAACCAATCATTAGACTTGGTTGACGGTTTTGAAGTAGATTGGAATATGCGAAATAATACAATTGCAAAGCAGGTTTGCGTTTTTATGATTAGATCCGTTTTTTCAAGTTGGAGTACAATTTTGAATTATTTTGTTTCGGAAAAGGGCAATCAGCATATCATTCGTCTTTGCCATACTGCAACTCCCGAATGGTTCTTTGGTGACTGCAGAGATCACAAAAATAAAATATTAGAATTTTTAATTTTAGTTTTATTGCGTAAGCACTGTAAATGGGCTGTAGAAAAGGGCAGCACCACCCAACGTAAAATAAATATTATTTCTACATTAATACAACATGAATTTATAATAAATCCTATAATGACAAATAAAAACGCAAAACCGGTCAAAAATTAAAAAAAATAAGTAAAAAATAAAAAAAATTTTATCAATTCCAAGCTCTGGATTTGAACTCAAAATAATTGCACGCCATCCAGGCACACATACCACTGACCCATCGGCACCAACACAGTAATTGTGTTTAAATTTGTCCCTTTAACATTTTGGAAGTAAAACAACTTTGCAAATTAACGGAGTTTGGTCTTGTTCTAAAAATAGAAGCAACATTGCGCTTCGTTTTCTGTCGCCTGCTCGTTCGGCAATCCGAGCATTCGTGTAAATGCACTATTTTTTAAACCCGGCTGAAGATTTTTTATTGGTGCCCAACGGTTTACAGAGCTTATATGCGGTAAGTTTAAATGAAGCCTATCTCTAAGAAAAACATAAGTTGATTGAGACTTGTAAAAAATATTCTGGGCTATACTTTTTTCCTCTTCCGAATATTCTTTGGGTCTAATTGCGAATTAAAAGCTTGCAAAATATTTTCGATTCGATACTAACATTTTTTGTTGAGTCAATAGCTGTTTCTAAGTTTTTAACGGAAGCCTCTTTTTTCTTTATGATTCTCCTAATTTTTAACTTTTTGGAGAGTGCAGTATTATTTTTTAAAAGCTCATTTACTTTCTTTTTATAAAATCTTATAAGTTTCAAATTACTTTCGCAATTGTTGCAAACTTCAGAAACACGTGTGTTTCTACTTAGAAGATCTTGCGACGGAAAATCAAAATCCATATTATCAGAATCATTTTGCAAATTTAAAGTTGGAATTGCTTCCGATTTTAATTTTGTTTTTCCCAGATATGTACTGCAAAAATGATTCTGACAAATGAAAAGAGTTTTCTCGTAATCGTCAATATTAATTTTGCATTTTTCCCTCCAAATTTGGCCCATAATTTTGTCCTGATCGGGAAACCGAAATAATTTAATATTACTCTGTGCTCGTCTAGAATTACGGC
The DNA here is from genome assembly GCA_037043745.1 of Chymomyza amoena. NCBI lineage: Eukaryota > Metazoa > Arthropoda > Insecta > Diptera > Drosophilidae > Chymomyza > Chymomyza amoena. The sequence goes on from JBAMAX010000356.1 coordinate 128,062, forward strand.
ATATTACAACAAAATTGTGTGCCGGACGGTCGATTGTTTCTTAAAATATTATGTCGTATAGCACTCATGACTCACCACTATATCGTCACTCTAGTCAGAATTATTATCAGAATTATCTGAATTATTCTAAAAACTTGTATAAACACTGTTTTATTATACACGAATTTTGTATTAATATTTAATACGATTGTCACTGTGAAGTCGCAAATAATGTATTTATTTTCAATCAGTACTTCACTGTTGAATCACCAAACATATACTGATATTGGCCAGACAAACTGAGTCCCGATAACCATTCTTTGAAGATCATAGTACTGATTTTTGGAATTCATCATTCGAAAATCAGAAAAAATGGGGTTATCCCAATTTTTGTACTGGAAAAAATTATACCTGTGAAAAGTCAAGTCACTCCCTTTTTATTATACCCTGTACCGTATGGTCCAAGGGTATATTAAGTTTGTGCAAGCCGAAAATGTATGTAACATATAGAAGGAGACGTCGGAGACACCCCCAAAGTTACCTAAAATATGATCAGGGTGAATAGAGAAGTCGATATACCCATGTCCGTCTGTCCGTCTGTCCGTCCGTCCGTCCGTGTGAACGCCTAGATCTCAGAGATGGTAAGAGCTAGAGTTACCAAACTTTCACATTAGATCCCATATTATTCCATAGGAGGCAAGTTTATTTTATTTTTTTGATATCGGGGTTAAATTATATAGCTCCCATAGGGGTGTTTGAGACGACCTCGACAAAAAAAATAAGTTTTAGATGAATAATTCGTTTGTTTATGAAGATATCGTAACCAAATTTGGTATTCGAAAGTTTTTTATAGTTCCCAATCACTGTACCAAATTTGATCAAAATCGGTTGACTATATCATATAGCTCCCATAGGACCGATCGGCCAAAATAACTTTTTTAAAGAAAAGTTCGCTCTATTTCGTTTTTTTAATAAAGATATCGTAACCAGATTCGGCGTTTGGAAATTTTTTACACCACTTAAGCAATGTGCCACAAATTTGAACAAAATCGGTTGACTATATCATATAGCTCCCATAGGTCCGATCTTCCAAAAAATCGATTTTTTAACAAAATTTGTTTTGTTTCGTTTGTTTGTTAAGATATTGGGACCAAATTTGACATTCGTGAGTATTTTATAGTTCCTAAGCACTGTACTAAATTTAATCCAAATCGTTTGACTAGATCATATAGCTCCCATAGGACCAATCGGTCCAAAAACACGTTTTTTATACAAAATTCGATGTGTTTTGTTTGTTTGTAAAGATATTTGAAATAACTTTGGCGTTCATATCTTTTTTAAGGTATTTAAGCACCGTGTCAAATTTTGTTGAAATCGGTTGACTATATCATATAGCTCCCATAGGAACGATCGGTCAAAAAAAAAATGTTTGCTTAAAAATTCTTCTGTTTTTGGTTTTTTGTGAAGAAATCGGACTTTATTACAAGCTAGTGGTACAGGGTATCCTAAAGTCGTCCGCGCCCGACTTTACGTCCGCCATTTTTACTACTGACTTAGCCAATCAAAACTAAAGCAATAAAAAAATGTATTACCTGAATGATCTTTAATATGCGGGTACCTGATTTTTAAAGTTTGGTTGATTTTTTTGCGGTTTTTCCTTCATTTGTGCAGGTATAAATATAATAAAAAGGTTGACAAAATGTATGGCAGGGGGAATTCCCAAAAAGTAATTCGAATTTTGACTAGATGCGAATCTGCATACCTATTTCTCTACCATTGACTAAAAAGATATGCACACATAACACCCACATGCGAATGCCTGAATCAATGTTTGTATGTGCATGCGGTAAAACCCTTGAACAAATTGGTAGTAGATTGCAAAATACCCTTTTTCGCATCTTTCTAATTTTTAACATGCATTTGATCGTGTGAAGGCAAACGTGGTTGAAAGGTGTCATAGCGAGCACATTCTTCGAAAGGGCATTGATGCTCAGAAACTAAAAATGTACAATTTTGGTTGAGGCTGAAAATATGAACAGCGCAGACAACCAAAAACGAAGTTCAAACCGAGGTCAATTTCCAACGCTCGTGAAATGCCTATTCTATTTTTAGATTTTCCCGTTTCCTCTATCAGCCAGTAAACAAGAGCACTAAACATTTCGCGCACGGGGATGAGAATGCAGTTTGTGTGTACACGACGAAAAACCCTTCAACAGAGAATCGATAGCGAAATACCCTTTTTCGCATTTTCCCACTTTTTTACATGAATTTGTTAGTGTGAAGGCAAACGCGATTATGTAGTGTCATACCAGTCACATGCTTCGAAAGGGTGTGAGGTTCAAAAACTAAAAATTGACAAATTTGGTTGAGGCTGAAATTGTGCACATTGCCGACATTGCTCTCCGCCCTCCCGCACCATAGACCTTCAAACATTTTGCATACACATCTTAGTATGTATATTGCCATTGGGAAAACAGTTGTCGGCAAGAAATACACACTTATTTTGTCTTGTCGCTGCCTCCTTATTATACCTTAAAAAAGCGCGTATTTTACTATGCAATTAAATGCATAGAATGCGTTCTGTACCTGCGAGAATAGCGAAAAAAAATTCCAAAATACGAAAAATCAAACATTTTTATGACAAAAAAAAAATATATATATATATGTAAAATAAAAAATAATATGATTGAATTTAACATCTAGCCTGAGAATCGAACTTCGACACATTAGGTTATAAGTCGAACACGCATTCCACTGAACCATCAACACTTTGTGCAATATGTTTGCAAAATTTCGTATACAAGCAAATGAACAAATTGCATTCAACCCGTAGCATTTTTTTTTTGTATGAGATGCGCATTCTATGTAGTTCTATATCCTTTGGTTTTACTTAACTTAAGTTCATTACAGCACCTAAAAACAGTTATACAGGGGTGCCACAGAAAACCAATTCGATTCAATATCGATGCAATTCCAATTCTCGATGCCACAGCCATGACAAACAATGGTTTCAAAACCGTCGACAAAATTTTTGGAGATTTGATTAAATTCATTAATAAAAACTAATTTATACAATTAAACCCTTACTTATTTGGAAAGTTTATTCAATTTCTAAAATATCTGTGTCTTTATGTTTTGCTAAATCTAATGTTTTAATTCATGATTTTCATTTTTACAAAAACGATATCAAAATCAATTGTTCATTTGCCATTCTGTGTCAACGTTCAAAATCGATTCTACAAAGGAGTTGCCACATAGTGCGGTACTAAATAATAACATTTCGAAGTAATTATTTTGGCGTATTAATAAATGTTTTTGATCTTAAATGATAGTTAAAAAATAGTTTATTTTATTTAACCTAAGTTGCCTTTATGAAAAGCTACGAATTTAATGGAAAGTTACATAAATATGTGCTGGGCACCTTTATCCTACAAGGTGGCAATGATAGGCATGGCTGTGATTGTCAAAAGTTCAGCAGTTAAGGTTTAAATGAAAATATCAGTAAAGGTTCTTCGTCGCCTTCGCTTGACTTTTCCTTGTAGGGGGTTTTTTTGTAAAGCCTTAATGGCTAATAATTGTGCAATTGGCATTTTAAACATTAATTTTTATTTTTGTGCAAATTTTCAAATGTAAGCAAACCGATTTTGCCATTCTCAATGCTGAGCACAGCTGTTGAGTCGGGTTGAGTAGGGCTGTCATACACACTCTTGTATTGGGCGGGACAAGTTTTCAAACTTAACGTAAAGTTATTTTGCACAAATGGAAAGCAAAATGATACAAAATATGCTGATAATTATCGTTTAATGTAATAATGAATAAACTTTATTGGATCACTGTTAATAAACATGTATTTGAATAAGTGTCTAAATGTTCTAAAATAATTTTTACAAGGCTGCAACCCTTTGCTGGCATTCTAGCAAAAGCGTAAACATTCGAAATAAATTGTTCGAAAAATGAAATCAACCAGATTTCTGTGGCACCTACGGATTTTTTGGTTGAATTGGTTTCAAACCGTTGCCAAAAGCAATATCGATTTCTGTGGCACCCCTGATACATTGCGAATAAATTATTTTCGTCAATACGCTCAACAACTTTATGACAATGATTTCTTAAAAGCGGGTAGACCAAAAAAAGGTCAAATATAACCATTGACATTCCTCAACTGATTCACGTTCAATAGAAATGCGCAGACAAGACAGAGCCAACAGGAACTACTACAACGAGCAACAACAACTAACACCTGCATCAGCATTAACGGCACCAACAACAACAAACTGCAGAGAATATGTTAACACAATTCAAATCCTAATCAATGTGATTTATAAAATTTCCGCAGCATACCCATATTTCTTTAGCATCAACAAAATTAAATTTAAAATAAATTTATAAAAACACAAATGTGTAATTTTTTTATTTTATTGTTTGAAATTTACATTTTTAATATACATATAAGCATTGTCCCGCCAACCTTTTACATGTGAAATTCTCATAACCGGACACTCACCGTCGCAGTGTTTTTGTCCGGTTATGAGAGATGTCCGCTTATGGGGGGGAGGCACAAAAATTATGTTTAAATCGCATTCATGTGGTTCGAAGTTATCGTTTATTTAATTGTTTAAATAAAAATTCCATATTTAAACATACATATTATTTCTTTTACATATATGTAGATAAATTACATACATTGTCATACATACATACAAGTCTTTACATTTCAGTACTACTTTGGTTGAAAAAATGTTGTAATGGTTGATTACTTGAATATTGATTGTTTTAATTTAAAATGTTCATTCTCAAAATGACTCTCGATATTTTTGATGTGTTGAAAAGCTACTAAATCATTTTTGGCAAATTGTTTCAAACGCGCAACAAGTTTTAGTCTTCATTAGATTCTTCTTCTGAATCGGTAATGTCCATAACATCGCTTTGTTCTTCAAATTGAATTTCTATATTGTTGTCTTCAGTGCAGACGTTTTGATCTATTTGGAGAAAACCGTCGAAATCATTTGCCAAATCGAGTCCTTCGTGAATTCTAGCATAGATTGCCAGCGGAATGTCATCTTCGGGATCAAAATCGGAAAGACTCTCATCAATTTCCGAAAATCCTGCTTTACGGAAGCAGTTTTGGATTGTTGTTGCTTCTACTTTATTCCAAGCTGCTTTGCCGCCAACACATTTTTCGGATTTAAGAGCGAGAGTTCTCTCAGGTAATGCGCGAAAAAAAAGCCCGCTTTCATCTGCGTTGTAAATGTCATGAGGCTTGTATCCGCGCAACAGAGATGGCAGCTTGGCCCTGAACTGCTCGACATCCTCCTGGTTTACATCTGCAGCTTCACCAGATATGCACTTGAAAGCAACATTATTCCTTATGCGCCATTTGTTTAACCATCCATCTGAAGCATTAAAATTAGATACACCCAATTTGACTGCTATTTCCATTGCTTTTGCCTTTACAATAGGGCCAGATAGAGGAATTTTTTGACTTCTAGCCTTAGAGAACCAATCAAAGCACATTTTGTCTATTTCAGAGCCGCCTTCTTTAAAAAAACTTCGCTTTTGATGCACATTAACTCCAGACTCCCATTTAGAACGAATTGTTTCTCTATTTTTATTGATTTCTGCAGCTTGTGTTTTGCCAATATTGAATCTTTGAAAACGAAAAATTTAACACAATTTCTTTTTTATTGAGAATTAAGCTTTACCTTTTTGCAATTTCTCGCACAGACAATTTATCTTTTTCGAAGACATTAATAACTTCCATTTTTTCTTTAATAGACAGTACTTTCTTTTTTGGTGCCATGTTATTACGAGTTTTGCAAAAACACAATTCACATGCAACTTGTTTACTTAGCAAACTGAATGAAAATTCTGCCCTCTAGTTGAAACATACGGCATGAATGTGTGCATACATGTTAAAAGGGGAATCACCAAATTCGTTTTGCATACATGCTAATAGGGGAATCACCTATATCGTTTTTATTAGCACAAATACGAATGGCATTTGTTTTATGGGGATTTAAAAAAATCTTGTTTGGGATTTTTTGTTTTGTTTTTAATTTTGTCCGTTTATGAGAGATTTTTCGATCAAAATGGTTTGAAATATACTGTCCGCGTTCGGTTATTAGAGCATCCTGTTATTGGAATGGTATTTGTATGGAAAAATTAGTGAAAAAGCTGTGTCCACGAAATTTGTCTGGCTATTGGAGCTGTCCGGTTATAAGGGCTGTCCGTAATGAGGAATTTCACTGTGTATATTGCATTCGCAATTATTGGAATAACATTCAGGCATGTTCTAGATTTCGATTCAGACAAAAAGTGTCGGAATCGAAATGAAAGGTGTTCTAGATTTTGATTCCGACAAGAGTTTACTCGTTATGAAAAGTTTGGCTTGCAGCTGTCGAAATGAAAAGTATTTTGCTTTGTTTGCTTAAATAAACGCTTTAATGCCACCAAAATTAATTTTGTATTATTTTTTAATGTTTTAAGAAAATTTAGATGGGCTCAATTCAACGAATCAAGGTTAATTTTCATTATATATTCTTATGACAAAAAATGTCTATTAAAATTGTGTATACATGCAAAACCAAAACGAGTGGAATGAAAATAAAGTGTTCTAGATTTAGACAAAACAAAACTTCGAAATGTGTATTGTGTAGTCGTGTTGTCGTGTTGCACAAGTAAATTCGAAGATAATTTTATTAATGGATGGCTTAAAATATGTATATAAAATAAATTGTACAAAATTGGTAAATAAATAAAAAATGTTTGTCTGTCAGAAAGATGTTGGTAGAAAGAAAAATTAAATTAATAAAATGGATGTTCGAAAACTTGAGGTAACTCTACAAGTCAACTTATCGATGGGTGATCAGCTGATCAGCTGGCAATTTGCTTGAAATTTGGCGCACTTTTTAAACAAACAACAATGATCCGCTTTTTTTTAGTTAATTGTAGTAATACATTTTTGAAGGAGCAAAAAAGGAAGTGCTAAGCAAAACACAATACCAACGTTGTCAAATGTTGGCAAATTTGCAAGCACCAACGATGTCAACTAAAGGAAATATGACTGTTAGAAAGAAATGTGCCTGTTTAAGCGATGATAATTAACCGCATGACCAATGCAATTGTGAAATGCTTATGGAAAATAAACAAACAACAATTCAACAAAGCGGAATGTAGCAGAGAAGTAACTGAAGGTGGCTCTGAAACTGCTGCTTAAAATAATTTGCCGACTAAAATAAAATAAACACATAGAGTTGGAGAAAAATTGTACGTTATACTTTTAAAACTAAAATGCAAACTACAAATTGCTTATGTTTTTACTACGTGTCCATTTTTAAAAGACGGCTGCTGTATGATGCCGCTTCCATTTCAATTTAGCGCCATATAAACAAACATAAACAACACAGCTGCTCTGCACAGCTGGTCTAAATGAAAACGATTCGAAGTGGATTCGAACTCGGTCGAAATCTAGAACACCATTTGTCGGAATGCACTCGTTATGACTTTTCAAAACGAGTCGAAATCTAGAACAGGCCTGATTATTTTTAAACAATAGAGTAATTTAAAAAATTTAGTGTTTAGAAGTTTTATACCTGTTCAACTATAACATACAAATAATTATAAAATTAAATACATACATATATTTTATATAGATTATTAGCCAAAAATCATGCTGGAGGAAAAATGCGAAAAAAACCCATATGAACTGATAACTTAAACTAAAACTTCTAAAACGGGGAGCGAGTTCCCGAATATGATCGAAGTCTGAGTTTAAACACTTATCATGAAATTTTCGAGTAGCTTTTTCGATTGTGTCCCTAACCAGATCAACATTAGCTAGGCTGTGTAATCTTTGCGTTGCATAATCCCTTGGCAAATTGTACACTAGTTTTAAAATCTTGTTCTAACAGACTTGCAGTTTTTAACGTGACTATTGGCAGCTTCTCCCTACACTGCGCAGCCGAAATAAATAAATGCGAAGAAAATTAGTTTCATTTAAAGTGCTTTATTATCTAAACTTAGTAAGCAATTTCAGTTTAAAAATTGTTAGTGTTCTGGAAAGAATGTTGATCTTATTGGTAACATAAGATACATGTTCCTTAAAAGTTAATTCAGGATCAAGGACAATGCCTAAGTATTCAACTTTTTGGTTCCAATTTATATATACTTTCATTATCAAAAGTTAAAAAAGACTGATGTAGATAGTGTAGTTTCTTCTTCTAAATAGCCTGTGTTTTGGTGGTATTAACAAGAATTTTCCATTTCCTAAAGTTATTCAGCGAAGCGTTTAATGCATGTGGAAGATTGTCAATGACAATTTCGGGCGACCGATCTGAGGTTAAAATGGCAGTATCATCAACAAAAATGGATGCTGTACATGTGTATGGCTCAAGAAAATCAGATGTGTACAAATTGTACAGTATAGAGGAAAGACGGAGTGATAATCTCTATGTAGTTTTATACTCCGTGGTTTTACTCGTTTCGCACGCACACAGATAAAATTTACTCATAAGAGCTCGCAAAGTAGCCACTGTGTATTTTTCAGAAGTATCGAGGGTTCTACTCTTTATAAATTTTATACTCTTGCACACGCACATTGTGTTGTTAACTTCTAAACCTTCGGTAGAGAATCTGCTACTGAGCTATCGCAGGCTTGATTGATTTGCTTGCAAAACTTTACATGGAAAGTTCTATTTGACGTTAATAATTTCTAAAAATGGACTACAAAGCAGTAAGAAGCCATTTATGGACCAGTGGTCGGCACGGCCCTTTTCCAAAGGGCCTATGGTTCACACGTTTTGCGATGAACACAAAACGCATGCATGTGTGGTTTTAGTATGAACTACTCTCAGAAAATATTCTGGAGTTGCCATGCCCTTGTGGAAAACAACAGACCAGAAACTACTTGTGCATGACTTCGGCCCTTGTTGAAAGAGCGTGCTGCGGTCACTTTTACTTATTTAGTCTTAAAATACTAAAGCGCTCCAGCATTAGTTTGCCGTGGCTTTAGTTCTGTGTTGCAGAAAACACAAAATCAGTTGATACTTAGTCCTCTACAAGCTTAAGCTTAAACATCGTGCACAAGTAACTTTGTGTCTGTTGCGTATTTAAGATACCTCAAAACTATCAGTTGACGTTTAGTCAAAGTGAAATGGATAAGGTTTGCTACGCCGATGCTGCACTATCAAGCACAGAAGCGGAATATACTGCTATGTCTAAGTACGCAAAACATACTATACAGTATCGTCATAGTATACTTGCTAATGAAAATGATGGCATATGTTAAAGTCGGGCGCGGACGACTTCGGGAAACTGTGTATCACTAGCTTGCAATAAAATTTTTATTGCCAAATTAGCTTCCTTAATAAGCAACCAAAAACAGAGGAAATTTTTACCAAAAATTACCGATTGTTCCTAAGGGAGCTATCTGATATAGTCTACCGATTTTGATCTAATTTAGTACAGTGCTTGAGACTTATTAAAAATTTCCGAGTCCCAAATTTGATTACTATATCGTCCTATGGAAGCTATATGATATACTTTACCGATTTTGACAAAATTTGATGTAGTGCTTAAGAACTTTAAAAACTTTCGAGTGAAAAATTTGGTTAAGATATCTTCATAAACAAACAAAATATACCGATATTTGTACAAAAATCAATTTTTTGGCCGATCGGTTCTTTGGGAGCTATATGATATTGTCAACCGATTTTGATCAAATTTGGTACAGTGCTTAGGAACTATAAAAAACTTTCGAATACCATATTTTAATACGATATCTTCATGAACAAACGAATTATTCATCTAAAACTTTTTTTTTGTCTAGGTCGTCTCAAACACCCCTATGAGAGCTATATAATTTATTCCCGATATAAAAAAAAAATAAATTAAACTTGTCTCCTATGGAATAATATGGGATCTAATGTGAAAGTTTGGTTACTCTAGCTCTTACCTTCTCTGAGATCTAGGCGTTCAAACGGACAGACTGACATGGGTATATCGACTTCTCTATTCACCCTGATCGTATTTTAGGTATTAGATATTTTGCATACATTTTCGGCTTGCACAAACTTAATATACCCTTTGTACCAAACGGCACAGGGTATAAAAAAAAAAAACTATCCTTGAGTAGGACAATAAAACTCATAAACTTCCTAAACTTCTGCACCAACCGGAGATTGTTAGACGGCCTTAGTGGTGGTAGTCCAACAGATTACTGATTCATCTCATGCTCACCAATTCAAACTAGTTGAAACAAATGCCCAACGTCAGTATATTGAGAAACACTCAACCACCTCAACGAAATCTAAGCTCTTCAATCGAAAAACATGCTATTAAGGAGTCCCAACGGCACCTGACTCCCCCTCGACGAAGAAAGAGAAAAGAAATTACTCAGCATGTGCAGCATGCACAACTCCATCGCTCCGATTAGCTGATTTGGTCAACTGCGTTACATCAGAAATTAGCACTGCATTTAAGCAGTGCTCGGCAGTCTTTATTGATGCCTCACAAGCATTTAACTGAGTCTGACTGAGCTCACTCATGTACAAAATAACAAAGCTGCAGCCACAAAACACGCCCACACTGATTTATTTAAAATTAACAAAATACGCACAAACTGCTTAATTAATATTTCGACAATAGAGTCTTCGCAATCTTCGGACATCTCACTGACTACTTTGTTGATGACTCCGCGACTCTCTCCCCTAAGCTTGGAATATGAAGTCCTACTGTATAACTCCGTAATGGATCCTACTTAGACATAAGGCTACGACTTATGGAGAGCCATGGGATCTCAAGAACGAGAATATTCACAAAGTCCTGCAAATCAATTTCGTAAAAAAGAGAACACAGAAAACCAACAAAAACCTTAAACCAAGAGCGCCTCTCATCCAAGTCCTTTTGTAAGATCTCTCTCCCGAGTTTACAGTCGGCAACGCACGACTAAAAGGCTAATTTCTTAATCTACTGCACTATAATCGGTAAGTTAAAATACAAAACACTAAGCATGTAACTTACCTGCTTATTTTTAGCAGTCAATGTTGTTCCAACTGATACTTGTGTAGTGGTGCCTCCTAATTCTTTTATGCAATGCAATTTTCCCATTTCAATAGTGTCATGGTTTTCAGCCGTCTTACCAACGGTGCCGCAGTCACTTGACATATCCTTAAATATTGCGATTGCTTTTCCAACTGCTTATCTACTTTTTTACTTTTATTATGAAACTTCTGCAAGAAAAACTAAAAAAGAAAAGTTTATTTAAGGTACAAAAATTCTATTTCGTGTTTCGGTCGCCACATTGGTTTTATGAAATTCAGAATTCGCAGTTCAAAGATAAAATAATCACATTCGTTTGTAGCAATTGCGGATTTATAGGTGGTTCGAACTCCTCCATGTAGAGGAGTTCCACTTTTATTGATGTTTTAAACAGATACACTCCACCAAAAATAATAGGAGTGAGCTTTTTTTTCAATCGTATATTGTTTAAATATTCTTTACGGAACTATATATTTAACATAAACCAAAATAAACGTTATTCAAATAAATCGTGAAATTTGGTTCTTTACAAAACATACCAATCTTGGAAAGCAATAATAATAGATGTGCCCAATAAGCTTTTTACCTATCATATAAATTTTGTTACTTTTATTTACTTTTTAAATTAAATTAGCTTAAACCCCTAAAAATTATTCTACAACTATAATTTCATATTATATCTTCTTAATTTTTTTCCGGCATGGGCCGAGTTTTCGCAAAATTTCTGTTTCAGAAAAAATTTCGAATTTCAAGTATTTTGAATAGTTAATTCGGTTTAAATTTTTACATTTCTATTAAAACTGTATCAGTTAATGCAAATAATTAAAAAATCATTTGTTAGGCAAAGTTCATATTATTATATTTAACTACCTAAAATCAAATTTTGTTCAATATTTTTAACCCCCGACGCAAAAAGAGGGGTGTTATAAGTTTGACGTGTCTGTTTGTCTGTCTGTCTGTCTATGGCATCGTAGCTCCCGAACGCATGCAGTGATTTCAATTTAGTTTCTTTTGTATTAAAGGTGAATTATGTGCGAGTGTTGTTAGACATGTTTGATGAAAATCGGTTGAGCCGTTTAAAAGTTGTGGGGAGAAAACATCAACTTTGTCCGATTGGCTTAAAATTTGGTCCTATTGTAGCTGACGACGTCACTGATTCGAATCTGAGGTTATTTTTGCCCTATCTCTTCTCGTTTAGAAGTAATGGCCATTTGAAGTTAAAAACATAAACTTTGTCCGATTGGCTTAAAATTTGGTCCTATTGAAGCTGACGACGCCACTGATTCGAATTTGAGGTTATTTTTGCTCTATCTCTTCGCGTTTAGAAGTTATGGCCATTTGAAGCTAAAAATACAGCAAATCTATTAAATACGATAATGATGCTTGTCAACAAATTATGCAATTAGATGTACGTATAGCCATATGAAATGCCAATGGGCTTGCCAATCATTTAATGTCTGTCTGTCTGTCTGTCTATGGCATCGTAACTCCCGAACGCATGCCATGTTTGATGAAAATCGGTTAAGCCGTTTAAAAGTTGTGTGGAGTGAAAGTGGGGAGATTAACCGAATGTCTGCAAATATACAGCTTTTTCAACTGTCGTCCTTTGCAACTTATGTGCTGTAACCGCCCAACATAAAATGATAGGAAACATTGTTCGTAAAACTTCATAAAACGCCATATATATTTCGTCTATCACAAGTCCACCAAAAACTTCTTGAGATATTTTTAATTCTTGTAAACGTAGATGAATACTTCGTAAAAATTCATAAAACACCATCGATATTTCGTCTATCACAAGTCCACCAAAAACTTCTTGAGATATTTTTAATTCTTGTAAACGTAGATGAATACTTCGTAAAACTTCATAAAACACCATCGATATTTCGTCCATCACAATTCCACCAAAAACTTCTTGAGATATTTTTAATTCTTGTAAACGTAGATGAATACTTCGTAAAACTTCATAAAACATCATATATATAGTTGGTTGCTTAAAGCACCAGCTGCCCTTAACAGGTGGCAATTGCATAATATCTCCGAAAACTACAATATTAAGTCCACCAAAACTTCTTGAGATATTTTTAATTCTTGTAAACGTAGATGAATACTTCGTAAAACTTCATAAAACACCATCGATATTTCGTATACCATTTTGAAGCGTAAACAAAATTTTAAATAAGATAATTTGTTACAAAAAGTTAGAAAGGATCTAAGAAATAATTATTAAACCTTTTAAAAAGAAAGAAATTCTCAACCAATATATAAAACTCAAAAAATTTTTCGATGAAGGTTGGCAGCGCTAACACGTGTTCTGTCAAAATTTGTTTTCATTTTATTGTGTGTACACACTCTTTTGAATAGTGTGAATACACTGAACTTATAATAACAAATAAAAACCGCAAAAACAAAAACTATTTTCCCAAAAGTGCAGTTGCTTATTTTAAAAGTAGAATTGCAGCGGTTAAGCTGCAGCAAAGCAACAACAACATGTGTGACGACGAAGAAAATGTTACTTCAATGTAATCTATACCTTAACAAGATTCTAAATTATAGTAAGTATATTATAATATACTAAAGTCTAACTTAACCTAATCTACCTATAAAAAGTATGAAATAAAAAATTAAATTCCAAATTTAAAAAACCTCCGACACAAGAACTTAAGTAATTTTCATTTAAAAAGTAAAAAATAATAAAAGAAACTTAATGTTAAAGTACCTAAGAATCCATTAATAATTCTAAAAAAAATACGTCGCGTTGGGGGACCGCTCCTAAGCTAACAATTTAAATACAAATAGTCTAATTAAGCAACAAAGATGAACTTAAAAACAAAATTAAGAAAATACTTCAAAAACTTTCATACAATTACTTGAAAAAATGTGCATGTAAGATACGACCGTCAACGAAGTCTGCCCTCGCGGTCCCCAACGCGACGTATTTTTTTTAGAATTATTAATAGATTCTTAGGTACTTTAACATTAAGTTTCTTTTATTATTTTTTACTTTTTAAATGAAAATTACTTAAGTTCTTGTGTCGGGGGTTTTTTAAATTTTTAATTTAATTTTTTTTAACATTAGAACATTCATAAAATAAAAAGATAAGAAAACAAAATTAGTTTAAAGACTGACATTTTGCGAATTTTTTGCCCTTTGGACTGCATCATAACTTTTCAAATATTATTTTTTTTGTCATGACGCCATTTTATTGTGTCTGACAGGCACCTTACCATAAAACATCATTATCCAACAAATTTCTCGTCAATTCATTACTTTTTTATAAACCAATAATGCCAAGTTTTTCCCCCATTTTCAGCACAACTGTGCAGCTTTACGGTTTCTTATTGTCGACAAACAAATTTAGTTGATAAAAAACTGCCAATTTGGATTGCAATTGACATTTATTTATGTGCTCACCATGGTTAATTAAGGGTGTCTAAGTTTAAGAGAATAAGTAAAATAAAATCAGGCTGAATAATATTTCAATGAATTTTCGTAATTTTGTAAAATCTTACTTCAGTAGCTAAATAATTTCTTAAATTACTTTAAATTTTTTAACTTGTTTGAATACTTATTAAAAGTTTTTTTTTTCAAAATTTGGGCTTTAAATACTCAGATAAAAAATATATATTATATTTATGTACGTCAATAATCCAAGCTAATCCCCCTTCTCACACCTAAGTCGAAAAATCTTGAATGCACTGTATTATTAGTTTAGTAGCATTGATCAGACTTATAAATATAACATTTTCTTTGAATCTGATTTTCCTAACGTAAATTACGAATTTAAAGTTTTTCACAAGGATAAAATAAATGTTTTTGCTTTTTCAATATCACAATATCACGTGTGCGAAGGATTTTCACGCACTCACCCTAACAAGCCAGTTGCTATCAATGGACTGATTATGTGGCTCTGGCTATCTACTGATATTCTACTTAATGTTATTTAAAGCGTCAATCAAAAAACAAAATGCAAACAATGGAGGCGAGGTTTAAACACTTAACAAGACTGGCAGTCCGTTTTACATACGATTTAATTTAATAAAGAGGTACTAAGGGGTCTCTGAAAAATCATATGTAGCTATGGCTATGTACATTCATGTACAAGCTGTATGCGGGTATCACATAAATGCATTTATTAGTAATTACGCAGACAAGCATCCAAGCGGGTTAGAGAGGTCCAATAGAAAAATTCCAGTAATGGATATGGGCAGTGGTGGGCACGAAAAATAACAGAAAGACCATAACATCAAAAATAAAAGTCCTGTTACGGTCGCACAAGCACACTGTGTGTATTTTGTTTTTATAATTTCCTGCGGGATGAGTGATGGCACACAGTTTGTGTGTTTTGATTTTGTAAATTTTTGTTCAATACATTAACATAAAAACACCGGGTCTTTTAGTTGCCAAATTAACTATATTGCTATGCTCAGTGTATTTGTGCGAAGTTTTTGATAGCGATAGTCGCGTTATGGTCGCCTAAGCATCCTCGAGTTGAGCGAATCTAGCATATTACATGTGTTTAGTTTTTGTAAAACTTTCATGAAAGGTACAAAAGTATAACCCCATAAAGTAAATATATTCTTGATCAGCATCAGCAGCCGAGTCGATATACCCATGTCTACCTTTATTAACAAAACGATTTCAGAGAACATAAGACCTATGGAGGTGAACAAGATGAAAGCAGATAACTTTACCCGTTCCCACGTAGCTCAATTTTGCGACTTAAACTTTCGAATTGGAACATTTTTTTTTTTGGTCAAAAACGATACTTATACATATAAATAGATATTTGTCCAATTTTGCTAATTTTTAACACACAGATGTATGTAACCATAACGCATTACTCTGCTAAATTTCATTCTACAATTGCATAATTCTAGCGGCCTCGATAGTTTAGCGATAGTGCACTAGACTACCATCCCTGAGGTTGTGGGTTCAAGTCCCACTTTAAGCACTTACTCCTATTATCGGTATCACAGGCCTGTTCTTGGCCTAAGTGAGTTGGGTCGCCATGTCCTAACTGCTGCTTTAGCCTAACCTACATGATTCTACAAACTTAATCTTCTGAGGAAATATGCGAATCAACTGGCAAAGTTTCGTATCTTTAGATTTTATACTCTTCGAGATCTACGTACATACAGAGAGATGTACGGACAGACGGAAATGGATCAATCGCTACTCGAGCTTAACAAGGCATTTTGGTGTAAAGAACTTGGGGTCTGCCACGCCACCTCCCGCCCGTCAAATACATTGCACAAATCTAGTATAAATCTAGTACCTAAAGGTACAAGGATATGGTATTCAAATTTATGACGATTATACGATCATCAAAAATAGAATGCCTCAAAAAATGCACCACCAAACTGCAACTGAATTAGTGGAGTTTTCTCAGGGTCCCGGTGTAATTACTGTCGTATTTGCAGAATAAAATGATTCAAGATGAAGGTGTGTTTAACTTAAATAAATATTTTTCAAATCATCAAACTTGTATCCAACACAAAAGCAAAGAACTGGTCCTTTTTCAAATTGCCGCTATACTAGCTTCCCCATGGAGCGATGACTACTTTGTTTTTTGGGTTGCTATATCTTGGAAAACGTTATTACACACAACAAAACATAACTACATTAAAATATATAGTTAAATTTACTTAATTTTTAAATTGCCTGAAGGCTTAGCAAGTCAGGTTTATTGCAACACTACGCCGTCTCCCTACCAGCCACACCACACCTAATGTTAATAATCTTATTTCTTGTAGATATTTTTATTTTCGATACATTTGAATATTTCCCTAGTTTTTATCGATAAATTCACATATGTAACCAGCTGACCGCGTTTTGTTAAAAATTGTTAAGCATTGAAGAAATGTCATTTATTTTTTCAATTGTTTTGAAGCTAAAATTATAGAATTAAGGTGTAATAAGCATCTGAGAACCTATTCGGAGTCTTTAAAAATTTCAGAGAAACGGTACGTTTAATTCTAATACTGCTGCCGTAGCTTTGCCGTAGCTTTGCATCTTTTTATTAGAACATGTTGTTTACATTTAATTTTCAATAATATATTGCTAGTTCTTTCTTATTTTATTTTTTTTTAATAAAATACACAAAAATATTAATTTGGCAACCGAGTTTATTAAATTTAAAGAAGATTTAACTATTCTTGCTACAAGGGAAATTTGATTTCTGTAAAGCGAGAATCCTGTTGCATTTATCGGCCATGTGTGGTGCATGCATAATACGAACCCATGCACCAACAAAACAAAATTCGGTTTTGGTTTTTGGTATTCGGTTGTCAGAAAAATAATTGTAAATAGATGTTCAACTTAAAGTTAGTATAAATAGAATCTGAAAATATCAAAGAATATTTAAAAAATGATTTCAGTATAACATTTATGCTTTTTTAATACTATTTTAACGATTCCACTGGCAACAAAACATTCGGTTTTGAACCACATGAAAAATTCGGTATGGTGGATATAGGAGCACCAAACATTCAGTTTCAAAACTAAGCCGAATAAATTGTTCTGACTCGGATTCCGGGGAACGGCTGAATGGTTCAAATTTCAATATTTTCAAGCTGCACCTCGCTAAAATGAGTCGGAGGAAACAGTTACTGTTTGAGTGGCATACATTGGTATAGGAATTCCAATTTCCGATAGCTTGTTTTTTTATTTATTATCATATGATCACTATATACACCACACGTTGGCATAGCAGCCAAAAACGGCTTGCAGAAATTATCTCACTAATAAACTTTTAAGTTTGTGTTTCAAAGTAATATCTTGAGGCTTATAATTATTTTATATAAAACGGCTCGCAATAATGAAAAACAAAATTTTTTATTGCCACATTTAATTATTTTTGTATATTTACAAGCAGCACAGGCAGATCAACGGCAGCGCAGCTAAACATATGTATGAATATTGAAGTACCAGCGATGATAAATCCCTCGACTGAACTTCGATCATAAATTTAAATTTACTTCTTGTTCAGTGGTGATTTTTGTGCAGCTAATTCATATCTTACGCATGCTTAAAGTTCCCAAAGTTACCTAAAATATGATCAAGGTGAATAGAGAAGTCGATTTCCCCATGTCCGTTTGACCGCCTAGATCTCAGTGATGGTAAGAGCTGGAGTAACCAAACTTTCACATTAGATCCCATATTATTCCATAGGAGACAAGCTTATTTTATTTTTTTGATATCGGGGTTAAATTATATAAAATTCGTTGTGTTTCGGCTGTTTGTAAAGATATTTGCACTTAATTCGGCATTCAGATCTTTTTTAAGGTATTAAAGCACTGTGTCAAATTTAATCGAAATCGGTTGACTATATCATATAGTTCCCATAGGAACGATCGATTAAAAAAAAATTTTTTTGCTTAAAAATTCTTTTGTTTTTGGTTTTTTTATGAAGGAACCGGATTTTATTGCAAGCTAGTGGTACAGGGTATCCAAAAGTCGTCCGCGCCAGTTTAAGTTTTTCATTTCATTATACATTACATTTTTAGTTGATTTATTTTAATTCGATGCAATTTTTTGACAAATTTTATTTTTAAATAAATATATTATTAAACTTTAGCCGAAGGCCTATGCTGCCAGTGCTGTAAATAAACAAAATAAGCTACGCTTATAATATTAATATATGTAAGTATATATAATCCTTTATTCATATGGTATAAAAGTTTGAGCTGGTTCCATATCATATGTTGACTAGCTCCTTCATTTCGGGATATGCTTATACAGGTGTTTCGGTTTGTTGAATCATGTCAATATCTTCCGCCGTTCCCCCATAAATGTACAAAATTCACTACCCCTTGCAAAAGGCTTTTTGTAACAGTTTGTCTGCTAGTCACAACGAATTGATAACTATTTTTAAAGTAGTAAAATATTTATTTAAAGTCGAAAAAAAATAAAAATGTGGTACAGTCGAGGCGGTGCCCGACAGTGCAATACCCTATACTTTTTTCTCGAATTTTTTCTGCATATTCCTTCTGAGAACTTTTCAATATGAACCCTTTTTTTTTTGGTGAAATTCGATATTTATACCTATAAGTTCCGTTAAGTTTTACCGAATGTAATGACACTCGAACGTTACATCAAAAAAGCTATTTAAAGTATATGGGGTAAGTTTCAAGTTGATATGTTGAGGGGTGTGGGAGAAAACATGGTAAATCGACTGCGGGCGGTGTGGGGTCTGCATCGATAAAATTTGAATGCTTACCAAAAATTTTTATTCGAGGTCACTTGTAACAATAATTAGGTAGTGTCAAATATTGACGCAGTTCGCATATTTTTGACTAAAGAATTTCATCCCATATTATTCGTATAAATGCTTCTGACTATTCTACATCGCATACAAGCATTCCTGAAGAGATTTTATCATTACCTGGGGCTCTTCGTTTGCGGAATGTCGATACCTCTAGTCTACAAATTGAAGGGTCATCAAGTCAACCTTCGTAAAAAAGTGTTTTTGCACGTAATTTTGGGTCAATAAAAACAAAAATGTCAACCGTTTTTTTTAAAGTACCGTGTTTGAGATATTTTCAAAAAATATGTTTTTGGGCACTTATTTCAGTTATTCGGCAATAATGAACAATATTTTGTATCGATAGTAAAAATGATTAGATCGAAAAGTATTGATGCGCTCTTTACAGTGATATATGTAGGCAGGTAAGGGCGGCTGCTGGCTGGAAAAGCCAACACAATGAGGCCTAAACTGGCCCATTGTGATACCGCTCATCTCTCTTTAACCTTTCTCCTGAGATGGACCCCCTAAAGAATTCCCATCCCGTTGCCGCGATGTAGCTAATAATCCTCCTCGGACATATTGATGTCCAAGCCATTGTACAGTGATCGCTCTGACAACTGCAGAGCACTGCGGCCCATTGAGTAAATTTCTCCTTTGTTTGTTGCGTGAAAGTGGCGATAGGCATACGAATATCCTCCTTATCCGTTAGGAGGGTAGAGGTCGTGCCCTGCTTGGTCAATTCATCTGCTATTTCGTTGCCTTTTTATATTTTGGTGTCCAGGCAATCAAATGATACTAATAACAAACTGCTGTGCCATCTCTTGAATAGATTTGCGGCAGTTGTTGACTGTCATCGAGTTGGAGTATAGTGCTGGAAGTGACTAGCTGCCTGGCTATCCGAAAATATGTTTATCGCACCGGTTTCCAGGCCGGTGTTGCGCAACAGTTCAAAGCCTGGTTAATGGCTTTACACAGTCAGCTGTAAAATTGGACATCGACGCCATTGACAAAATTTTGGGCACATACTGGGACAGCAAGTCTGATATATTTTTAAATTTGACTAGCCGGCCTCCGCTGCGCTCCGGAACGCTCACTTCGCTCCCTCGTCTAGATCTTTATTTTCTTCCAATGATTTATTTTTGTGGCGAATTCACGAAATACTATAATGACATGCAAATTTATCGGTCGAAATGCATTGGCACCTCCATACAACAATGCCATTCCTACACAGTATATGGTGTATAATAATTTGTTTGTTTCATTTGTGTATTTATACCCTGTACCGTATGGTACCAAGGGTATATTAAGTTTGTGCAAGCCGAAAATGTATGTAACATATAGAAGGAGACGTCGGAGACACCCCAAAGTTACGTAAAATATGATCAGGGTGAATAGAGAAGTCGATATACCCATGTCCGTCTGTCCGTCCGTGTGAACGCCTAGATCTCAGAGATGGTAAGAGCTAGAGTTACCAAACTTTCGCATTAGATCCCATATTATTCCATAGGAGGCAAGTTTATTTTATTTTTTGATATCGGGGTTAAATTATATAGCTCCCATAGGGGTGTTTGAGACGACCTCGACAAGAAAAAAGTTTTAGATAAATAATTAGTTTGTTTATAAAGATATCGTAACCAAACTTGGTATTCGAAAGTTTTTTATAGTTTCCAATCACTGTACCAAATTTCATCAAAATCCGTTGACTATATCATATAGCTCCCATAGGACCGATCGGCCAAAATAACTTTTTTAAAGAAAAATTCGCTATATTTCGGTTTTTAATAAAGATATCGTAACCAGATTTGGCGTTTGGAAATTTTAGAGCACTTAAGCAATGTGCCAAATTTGAACAAAATCTGTTGACTATATCATATAGCTCCCATAGGGCCAATCTTCCAAAAAATCGATTTTTTAACAAAATTTATTGTGTTTCGTTTGGCACCAAATTTGATATTTGTGAGTTTTTTATAGTTCCTAAGCACTGTACGAAATTTAATCCAAATCGGTTGACTATATCATATAGCTCCCATAGGACCAATCGGTCCAAAAAAACGTTTTATATAAAAAATTCGATGTGTTTGGATTGTTTGTAAACATATTTGAACTAAATTCGGCAATCAGATCCTTTTTAAGGTATTTAAGCACTGTGTCAAATTTTATTGAAATCGGTTGACTATATCATATAGCTCCCATAGGAACGACTGGTCAAAAAAAAATTTGTTTGCTAAAAAATTCTTCTGTTTTTGGTTTTTTGTGAAGGAACCGGATTTTATTGCAAGCTAGTGGTACAGGGTATCCCAAAGTCGTCCGCGCCCGACTTTCCGCACGCCATTTTTTTTAATTGTGTATGAATTTCGACATTCTGACATTTTGACATTTGTTTGAGAGAGTCGCTGATGGAAAAGGAATCGTATTTTTTAAAGCAAGAATATTGAATGTGGTAAACGCAAATAAATAATTATTATTTCATTAAATTTGCTCAAACTGGAAGGAACATCATAATTTTGGTAAAAAATTTTAATGGCATATTAACTTTTCAGAATGATTTAGTTTATTTGATTGTTATTTCTTTTGGTTTACTTTCACGTTGTTCAGATCTAAAATGAATACACTAAGAGTGTCGATGCCAGACGAAGAGGATGTGCCATTTGATTATTTTGAGCAGTTGAACATGAAATATCCGACAGCTGAAACGTTCAATTTAAATTGGAAATGCAATCTCTTTCACGATGATGTTCGTTCTTCACTCATAAACTTTCAAAATGTGAAAAATTTCAATTTGTTTCTGGAAGACAATTTCAAGGAAATACCGGCTACGCCACCATTTATGTTTCCAAACCTGGAATCTTTCCGATTGGAAAACATCATCCGATTGACCGATCAATGGATTAATTTCATCATAAAATTTTCAACCATTCCACTATGGTTCCAAAACCCTTTTTTTTTACATAAATTAATAACTCGAGAATTACACAATTTTTTTAGTATGGTTTTTTGCATTTAATTAAATAATACCAATAGAATTTTTGACTGTTGAAAATAGGCGTGGCACCGCCTGCAAATTTTTTGATTTCATAGCTTTGTCAATAACATTTTTTTTAAGCTTTAAAAATATATAAATAATAATATAATATATATTATTTATCACAGGCTCACAAAAAAAGAGGTGTAAGCTTTACATGTGACAGAGGCACCCCTTGTGGACTTTGGGCAGAAGAATTGTTCTTAGATTATACCTAAATTATCTCGTTTTATGGGATTTTTTTGTGGTTATCCATAACCCATGTGTGGAGTTTTTTGGAATTTTGTTTCGACTGCTCAAAATCTATAAAGGATGGCTCTGTCACCTGTTAAGTTTACACCACTTTTTTTTTGTATAACCTTTTGGATTAATATTTATTATTTCTTTGCTTATTTTTCTATGAAATGTAATTAATTTTGAAATAAATATTTTGAAAACATAGTCATCTCTTTTGTTTGTTAATCCATTTTTGTTTTGCGTTTGTATATAATTTTTTTTTTTGCTGTTAAATATTTCGATTAATACTTCGGCTCTTGTTGAGAGAACACGCTTCATAGACTCCAGTCGGTTTTACTACGAAGACGTAAAAGCGTTTCATAAAAAAAATTAAATGAAAAAATAAAAATTATAGTACATTTCTTTATTTTATTTTTGTACACGTTTAGTTGTTATTTTTACTACACACGCCACAGCTACTATTAATTTCTGGACGTTGCCTTTGATTCATATATCTTAAAGTAAATCGCAATTCTTCAAATATTTCTGTCCACAGTGATCGTGGTTGTAAAATGGAAGTTTTTATTTCAGAGATTGAGCATGCTGGGTCAATTAGTGCATTTTTGTTTTGATGTTTACGGAAGTTAATCCAGAACTCGAAAAATGCAATTAGCATCGCAAGCATCGTTCCAGCTAACAAAACAACAAATATTCCCCCTGCATAATAGAAAAAAAAGTAAATATTTATAAATAATACTCACTCTTACTAACCTATACTTTCAAGCCCTAGTGCATTTGCTTTTGACTGTTTTTTTTTGCTTCTTCTAGTACAAGTCTCGTCTGTGTTCTTCCACCATTTATTATACAACATTTGTATGTCCCCTTTCTCTTGAAGCTCCAATATGGCAAGGGAAATTTTGTCTCGCCATGGCGAGCCCTTAGGCGTTGCGATTCCGTAACCTATAATAAAAGTATATGTTGTTATTAGTTGATTATTAATTAATATACACCACGAACTAGATACCTTTGGTATCAAGTAAGCCACCTATTTGTGTTAAATTGCAGTCACGTTGTACAATGTAATCAAGCATTGTGGACTCCATCAAAAATGCGTAGTTGCCTTGATTAACTCTATGTATGCCATCCTCATAGGTTGTTGTAAACACTGATGGTTTTTTGTTTTCCATACTCCTCCACATCTTCTTATACGTCTCAATCATCGAGTCCTGTGCAATTGAAAATATTTATATCATTACGATAGTGTATGTTAAATCAAATAAATTAGTTACGGAATGGGGAATTTTAAAATCCATAAAATAAATAAGTTTGTGGATTTATTGAATTCATCATCATCATTGTTGACTGTACAACCCGTGCTGAGTCTTCTTCTGCTGTTTAGTTCATTATCTAAACAATGAATCCATCTAAACCTGTCTAAAATGTCTTCCCCCAGCGCGGTTCTGATAACATCTAGTAGTAATAATATATTTTGTGCTGGATGACCTCTCTTATGGTGTAGCCCGCAACCCTTTTTTTTCCCCCATTTAGTACTCCTCTAGGGAGCTTAGGACTTCAACAAGATCCTTCCACCGGACTCTGTTTGGCGCAGTTTGCTTTGCTGTGTCCCAGCTGATGTTGCGTTGGGACAACTCGTTGAGTGTTGTACGACGCCAGGTTGCCTTTGGCCTTCCCACTCGTCTGCTTCCTTGTGGGTTCCATTCTAAGGCCATCCTGACGATTTTGCTGCGGTCCTTTCTCAGTGCATGGCCAATGCAACGCTACTTGCGTGTCCTTATCTGGTTACAGATAGGAACTTCACTAGTGTAGTGCCATGGTTCCGCGTTTGATATTCTGTTGGGCCAGAATATCCCACATATAATCCTTAGGCACTTGTTGACGAATGACTGCATTTTCGACATCATTCTTTGTCAAGATGGACTTGACGCTCGCATTGAAGATCCTCAGCTTTGTTCTTCTGCTTATTTGCTGGTTTCTCCATATGCGGGATAAGCGTCCAAACGCTGATCGCGCTTTGCTTAGACGATTCGCTTTATCCTCATCCAACCCACCACTGCTGGAAATTGTGGTGCCATGGTATGAGAAACTATCGACAAAGTCGATAGTGTTCCCGCAGATGGTTATGCTACCTTGGCTGGCGTGGTTGAGGCGCATCGCTTTGGTCTTAGTTGCGTTTATAGAGAGTCCAACTTTGCTGGCCAGGATCTCGAGATCATTCACTTTGGCTTGGATATCGCTTAGTTTATAAGAGATAAGACAAATGTCATTCACGTAATCTAGGTCTTCCAAATGACGGGTGAGACTCCACGTATTCGCACGCCTAGACCTGCATACATCTCTCATAACCTCTAATAATTTAATATATAATAATTTTTAAGGAATTAGCTGATTTGAAATTAAGAATATTTTATGATAGTTTATTTAGAATCTAGAATGAAATAATGAAAAAAAAAAGTTTGCACATAATAAAATAATAATTTTTTTTACAAATATTGGTGGATTTTGCAGTATATCAGGAGTGCCACAGAAAACCAATTCTTGTAATTTTCTTTGCAATTCCAGTTCTTGGTGCCACAGACATGACTCGCAACTGTTACAAAACCGTTGACAACATTTTTTGAGATTTGATGAAACTCATTATTAAATACAAATTTATACAAATAACCTTTCACTTATTTGGAAAGTTTATTCAATTTCTAAAATATCCGTATCTTTATGTTTTGCTAAATCTAATGTTTTAACTCATGATTTTCATATTTACAAAATCTTTTTTAAAATCTTTGATGCATTTGCTGTTGAAATTGTAATGTATGTAAGCTACATATAATCTGAATAGAAATATTGTTAAGTGTAACATAACAGACTTGAGAGCTACCGCTGTGAATTTGCCATGTTACGTTGTTGTAATTTCAATAGTTCAGCAGTTTAGGTTTAAATTAAAATTATCAGTAGCGTAACACAAGGAGAAAAAGGCCCCAATAGTTTATGGTAATTTAAAAATTAAATAAATATAGAATAATCATTAAATAAAATAAATGAAGTAATTTGTCTAATCTAGCGTTTTATATTAAAATTGCACTTCATTTGTTTAGCGCAGTGCCCTGCATACATAATTGGTGCTACCTGTGCTGGGGCTGTATAACATTGAAGCGATCTAGAGGTTCTGCGACGCTTGTCATACACACTCTTGTATTGGGCGGGATAAATATTTAAACTTAATTTAAATTTATTTTGTACAAATCGAAAGCAAAATTATATGCTGGTAATTATTGCTTAAGGGGGTCTTACTATGTAATAGCTCAACATTTGATTCCTAGAAAACAACAAATAATTTCGAGAAGCAGTTTTTTGTATTGTTATCATTTATTATTGAACTTTACATCGTTTTTTTGGTTTTACATAAAAATGACGTATGTGACCGCTACACGTCCTTCACTGCGTCCTCGTCAAAAGTGTCCAGGGCGCACAGGATGAACGATTTTGATCGATCAAATGATATGAAACCAAAAAATCTTTAAAATTAATTTTTCTCACCCCTTTGGCTATGGATAGACACGAGCTTTTTCAAAAATTCAAAAAATTCTTTTAGTAATATAATTTCGAAAAAAAAAAAATTTGTCACTTTTTTTCTGCTATTCAAGGCTGTTAAAAATTTTGGGACAAGAATTTCAAAAAAGCTCGTGTCTATATGTTGCGACATGTTTTCTGATGATAAAAATGTTTAGTATGACAATATCGGTCAGGCAGATTTTTCGAAAACGTTCAACCCACCTCTAAAAAGACGACTTTCGGAAAAACACGTTTAAAGATTGACAACGTAATAAAATATATACAGCAGAAGCACGAAAAATGACCGCGCGAAAAATGCTCTGTCACTGCCAAACGAGCCCGTCCACAGTTAAATCCTTTTACCAGCGTATTTCTAACACTATTTAGATAAAAAAAATATTTAAAAAAAAATCGATTTTTTGAAACTGTTACATAGTAAGACACCCTTAATGTAATAAGGAATAAACTTTATTGGATTACTAGCAATAAACATTAATTTAAATAAGTGTCTAAAAATAAAATTTGAAAAGTAGCAACGCTTTGCTGCCATTCTTGCAGAAGCGTAAACATTCGAAATTAATTGTTCGAAAAATTGAATCTATAAGATTTCTATGGCACCTACGGATTTTTTTATAGATTTGATTTCAAACCGTTGTGACTCGCAAATATTTTAGTAGTCCTTCTCCTAAAATAGTCCCGATAGAAGCATTCTTATCCCGTTGCCACGATGTAGCTAGCAATCCTCCTCAGATATATAGATGCTAGCTCAGCTAGGTTATACGTCTACTAAGAGCCTCACAGGAACAGAAAATCACGGCTCGGAATATTCTGGTCGCATGTGTTCTGACAATGACCACTGATTGATCCCTCTGACAACTGCCGAACACTGCGACCGTTCGAGTCTGCAATTCCTTATGGATCTTTTTGGGTCCGAAAGTTGGAAGGACTGCCGAATATTTAGTTCCTCAGAGGTCTACTCGGTACGTCTTTCCAGTCTACTGCTACTAGATTTGCGTGAATTTGGCTGACCAAATAGACCGGTTATATTGTGCTTGTTGTAGCACCTTGCTGACTACTCAGGGTGACAGGGGCCTCCGAGGTAGCTACAGTTTTTTTACTTAACAATGAAAGCTTTCTATATCAATTACTTTTAGCTGTTCCTGCTGTTGAAAAGAAGATTAATATTATTATCAAATTAAAGAATGTGTTCCATTGCATTGTAAGGCATTTGTTTGGTCAATTCCACTACAAGAGGGCAGCTTATAGTTATCGAATAATTTGACCATCAACATACTGATGAAGATGAAATTGACACTTTTGTTGCATATTTTAGTAATGTACTGAAGGACAATATTGGGAAATGTTTGGTTTACATGCGAACGATTTTTGTGAACTTCGTTTTTAATAACATCCAAGAAAAGACAGGCAAATATGTGCATAAGACAATCTTTTATATTTGATTGGAAATGAGCCTGAGCTGTGTAGTGGACTGTATATAATTGTACGTGTTGTACGAATTAATGTCACTTCAATACTGATTTCTCTTTGTTACAAATGGTGATGCTTAAGTTGTCGATAAAATTTTGCTAACTATCGATTAATGAAACTGACAAAGTAATGAGAAAAAATTAGTGATATTCCATAATCGGCGCGAATATGCAGCATGCGTTCCTCAACATCCTCGGCCGCCCTGAAACACAGTTTCTGAACCGGGTAGCACAGCAACCTTGGTGATAGGCTAGATTAGCTCTCCTGAATCGGTCTATGCTTGACCGCTCGAACCAGTTGTGAGTGATTTTCCGGATGAGATTAAGAGCGCCAAATATCCAGAACCTTTGCCTGACACCAACAAAAAATGCAAAAACACCCGGGTGCTGGTTCACTTGTTGTTCATATTCCATTATAAGCCTTGTAGCACAATGATCCTTGGGTAACAAAATTGGATGTTTTACTTACCTCTGTTGATAATAATACAAACGTCCGCCAACTCGTAGTAAATTGTCCTTGTCAATGATTTGAGAGAGTTTTGCCAGCTGGGATCGCCTTCGTATTGGTTTGTTGGCGAGAAGCAATTGGTAATCTTTGCGAAAGTTTATCTGCGCATGCCCTAAGCACTGAATGCGTGCCTCTTTTATTTCAACATAAGTAAGACTTGTAGAATCCTTTACTTGGAATGAACCCCTCAAACGTTGGATAATCGTGTAACATATATGAAACTCGTTCTATAATTTCATCAATCGAATGCGTTGTAGTTGCCTTAGCCAGTGAAGTAAATCAATTGGTTTTAACTTCCGTGTACCTCTTCTTGTGTGGTATGCGCCGTAATTGTGATACCAATACCAGTAAAGTTCGACTATACTCTCCCCGTGAGGGCGGCTGGAAGCAGGTCCTTGGTAAGGTCATGTCTCTGCCTTGGATGCTTACCAATTGTAGTCGGGCGAAGAGAAGAACATTCATTCAAAAATTACCCCAATCTAAGGTTGAACATCATACGACGAAAGATGCATGATCGAGGGAAGCTCGGTCTCTAGTATGCGGAGTCTAGACTTCCCACGGCATCTCGGGCCAACCCGTGGACGGCATCCCTGCTCCGAGTATTCATTACATGTATGGATATTTTAAATAATTCTGATGAGTTTGAAGGCACTCCAAAAGCATAACCACAAGAGGAAGTCTACACGACAACCTCTATTTGTACCGCTACGGCTGATGTGCCGCAACCAGCGACCTCCCCTAGTAGTGCTGTTAGGCAGACAGAAGGGACTCGGGTTTAGCCACCTGAATCTGTTCAGGTACAACTGGTACTCATTCAACCGAAAGCACCGCGTCTTCATCGACAGCTCGAGGTATCGGCTTCTAGCTCTGAAGATGAACTCCTGGTCTCTGACGGAGATGACAAAGTGAGTTTAGTCTCACAGAAGTCGTCTGGCACCAGTATCGGAGCCACCCTCTAGACCCTCGATATGGAGACAGAGCCTTCCTTTGTAAGGCTGAACACCGACGAGAAGAGACTCGTCACGGTTGCTCTGCGCAAAGGACTCTCCAGAGCAGAAGCTCTGGGTTTCATCAAATCGGCACCCCCTGCGACACTGGTCAAGAGAAGCCGATCTGACGATAAGTCGCCACATACGGCGACAAAGAAACCCAAACAGACTCATGTCGAGTCGCACAAGATGCGCTTGACTCACCAGTCGAATTCGCTGGTGATGCGACACCACAGTTCGAAGGATGTGTCCTTCGCTCGAACTGGGTGTTGTTGATATGTGCGAATGAAGGGTGCTCCAGGCGAACCTGTACTACGCTAAAGGAGCGTCAGCCACCCTGTGCCGGACCTTCGGCGAAAACAAAATCGACCTAGTGCTCATTCAGGAGCCTTGGTCGGTGGGTGGCCTATTTCAAGGATTAAATGTCAAAGCAAGTAAGTTGTTATATGACTGTCAAGTGGTTACGCCTCGCACTGCGATGCTTATTGACAATGGAATCAATTATCTTGCCTTAACGAATTTTATTTCCAAAGACTTAGTAGATCCGCTAGTCCAAGTGGTCACGGACACGGCACGCCACTATTTCCCTGGTGACACAGCTGAAGTCCCACCAACAGAGGTCAAGCGGCTCGTTGTCCACTGCAGTCAACGAAAGATGCAGTTTGTCGTCGGCTGCGACGCTAACGCTCACCACACCATCTGGGGTAGTAGTGACGTCAACGCTAGAGGCGAGTCTCTTTAGAATATTTATTGTGTAGTCAAATAAATGTTGTAAATAGAGGGAATAAGCCCACATTTGTAAATGCTATCAGAGAAGAGGTATTAGACCTTACCCTGGCTAGCAACTTCTTATAAGCAACTGGAGGGTAACTAATGAGGCCAAGCTTTCAGACCATCAGCATATTAGGTTTGATTTGCCGGGCCGTTTAGAGTTATGGCAGAGGGTCTTTAATCCAAAGAAGACCAACTGGACTTATTTTCAAACACTGGTCGAACAAGCGGTCGACTCGTTAGTCTCCAACATCAACTCGGTAGACGAGATTGATTTGGCTGCAAACCAGCTTGAAGGTGTGCTGATCTCCTCTTTCCAAGCCAGTACGATTGAGCGCTCTTACCTGATGAAACGCGAAGTTCCCGGGTGGAATGCCAGTGCTCTCACTGACTACAACAAGGACTTCAGAATCTCTAAAGGCGAAACCTGGAAGAACTTCTGCAATAATGTCCAAAACCTTACAGAGGCGGCTAGACTTCAGCGAGTCATGGCCAAAATATCCTCAAACGGGGTGGGTCTGTTGAGCAGGAGTGATGACGTCTTCACTTCAGACTGTAGGGAAACTTTGGAGCTTTTACTCCAATCTCACTTTCCAGGCTCTTCAATCTGCAGCGGGGATGCCCAACTCTCAGATTGGATCGAGCCAAGTCTCCGAGGGGCTGGTAGAATATCTGGCACTATTTTTGATCCCGAAAAAGTAAGATGGGTAATTGGCTCCTTTGAACCTTTCAAGGCACCAGGTGGAGACGGAATTTTTCCAGCACTTCTCCAGCAATATCTGGATTTCATCCTAAACCCACTGATTTGTCTGTTTAGAGCAAGCTTTGACTGGGGATACATACCTCACTCTTGGAGGAGAGTACGGCTTTTCTTCATCCCCAAATCTGGCAACAGGCCAATAGACAAGCCCAAGTCATACAGACTAATCAGTCTAAACTCATTCCTTCTAAAAAACAGTAGAGAGACTTCTCGATCTGCACATCAGAAACAAACTGCACGCCGCAAACCCGCTGCATCCAATGCAGTTTGAATATTCCAAAGGGAAGTCAACAGACGTTGCCTTACACCACCTAGTCAGAAAGATTGAAAACGCTTTCGACTCCAAGAACATAGCTTTGCGCGCATTCATGGATGTCGAGGGAACTTTCGACAATACTGACTTTGGTTCTATTTCTAGAGCGTTGGCCCGTAAGAACATACAGCCACATGTGACCGCATGGATTGAATATATTGAATGGATTGAAATAACTTCATCTCTAGACGATACAACAGTCAGCATAAGAGCTGTAAAGGGTTGTCCACAAGGAGGTGTGTTATCTCCCCTGCTATGGTCTCTCGTAATCGATGAACATTTAATTAAGCTGACAAGGATGGGTTATAAAGTCATTGGGTACGCAGACGCCCTGGCCGTCATTGTGACTGGTAAATGCCAAAGCACCATCAGAGAGATGATGGATAATGCTCTTTAAATTACCCTTAACTGGTGTAGGTGTTGGAATCTTTGGACCCAACACCAGAATCTCTACCGCAATGGGCATCTGGCCCAGCGTATTTCATGCGGAGATTCATGCCATAGAGATCTGCGTCCTTAGTATCCTTCTCAAGTGAACTAGTGGTGCAAACATATGCATTTTTTCAGATAGCCAAGCTGCTATTAGGACATTGTCATCCTGGAGCATCTCCTCCAGGATGGTTAAAGAATGCCATAACTACCTCCAAACCCTGACCGCCCGGAAAAAAAGTCATGCTATGTTGGGTGCCTCGACATTCGGGAGTGGATGGTAACACGATCGCTGACGATCTACCACGACAGGGTGCCTCCACCCTGACTACATCTACTGCGCCGTTTTGTGGTATTGGTTGCTCCACGATCAAAACCATGATAAACAAATGGGCCGCAGGAGAACATATGGTATACTGGTTCTCCCTTCTGGGGCTTCGTCAAGCAAAAGTGCTTGTCAAACCTCTGGATGCAATTAAGACAAAAGGTCTTGGCAGAGCGGACCTAAAGCTCCTGGTAGCTTACCTATTTGGCCACCACACTGTTAGATATCATCTACAGAAAATTGACCTATTGGACTCTTCAGAGTGCAGGCTCTGTCTAGAAGACGATGAAATCACCAGACATATTCTCTGTGACTGCCCAGCAGTATTGGTATTGGACAGAGCATGTCACATGGGAAAGGAACGGATTAGTCCCTTCCATCTCAGGTCGATACCAACAAAAGACCTACTGCCATTCATGAGGAAAGCGGAAAGTCTTTTGTTTTAACCCTAGGGTATGGAACAAAAGACCTTTTGGTCGCATTGCCCCACCTCTCTGTGAGGTACCCTTTTTAGGAAAAAAAAAAAAACTTCCGTGTTTTCGCATTAATCTGCAAGAGATAAGCTGACTTGTGAGTGGTTTAGCCTTAACAATAGCTGATCCTTATCCTGACTTCATGGCGGACGTTTCCACCACAACTGAAAGTTGGAAAGGTCAGACGCCGACATGCCTCTGGACGCACAATCAGCTGGATTTGATTTTGCCTTGGAATTGCATCGAGAATTTCGGAGGTTCGATTTACCACAAATGATTTTAGTTGAGCTGGTATACCCATATGATAAACAAGAGCTAACTATTGTGGAGTCGCACCAAGCAAAAATGTAAATGTTGCTGTTCCTTATTGAATCCTTAATTGAACTGACGAGTTTGCTCAAAAGCAGTGCACCACAAAGTTCCAGACGTGGCGAAGATTGCTGCTTTAACGGAGCCACCCTAGGTTTCGCTGCAACGATTGACGGAAAAATGGAGCCATCGTTGTGTGTTACTCTGCTGTAGAGTACAGCAGCGTACACCTTGGCAGATGCGTCGGAAAATGCATGTAGCTCAATGTTATTACTTTCATTAACAAAACGTGGTATTTGAAATTGGTGTGTTCCTCCACCTGCAGATCATCGGGCTCTGCCTTGGTCGTAGTATTGACCTCCTCCTCCAGCTCCCAGAATCTTTGAAGCGAGGCATCAATATCCAATGTTGTAGTTAGTATTAAAGAGTTGCTTGCGTGAGATGCATTGAGTGACGTTATGACCCATCCAAAAATAGTTAAAATTGCACTTGTATTGCCCTTGTTGTCGTACATTTCCTCCACGGTCAATGTATACCATACATAATCGGAGCCCAACAATATATCCACTGGTGTTTTAGATGTAAATTGTGAGTCAGCCTCTTTTAGATTATTGAATATTTGAAGCGCAGATGCGTCAATGACATGTCGTTCCAACGATGAAGTGATTTTGGTCATAGGGTGTGCCAACTGATGTTCAGAAATACGGGATTTGATATGAAGCGTTGTGCTTTCCCTTGTAGTACCAGCCTTTACGGATGCCATCCCAGTAACCAAAAGTCGTGAGTGTGAACGTGGCAAGCCCAGAGAATTAAGGCAACTCTCCGATATGTAAGAGATCTAGGGTCCAACAAAAGGCGGCAAGTTATGAAATTCCCTTTTGCGTTTTTGACATTAACTTTGGCAGTAGGTAATGTTAATGTTTACTCCATTAGCCTGAGTGGATTGTATTGCCGTGCCTTGTGCACAGACAGTTGCCTGTGTGCCAAATGCATGGGCACTTGCCACCGCAATGTTTTGGGGAACATTCTGATTGCGCTGATCCTCGCCTTCTATTTTGGCATCTCCAATAACCTGTGATTGGTTAACTTGTTTATGTAAAAGTGAGTGATGATGACCTTGCACTTATTGGCCACATGACCATGTTTTAAGCAATTGTAAGATAGTAATTTATTCTTCACTAAAGATCGCCGTTGATCAACTGTCATATTCAAAAAGTGTTGACATACATACAATGGGTGTTCTGTAGAATAGCATTTAGAGCAGCTGATGCCTTCTAATGCAACTAACGATTGTGTTACCCTTCTAATGCAACTAACGATTGTGTTACCCGTGTGGGTCTGTCTCCAATTCCTCGCAGCTGCAGTCCAAAAATTTAAAGAATTCATCTAGAGCCGGTGAATCTTTATCCATAATGCGCTCAATCCATATGCGCCGCGTGTCAGCATCAAGTTTTTCAATTGTCTGGAATACAATCCAGCAATCGCGTCCCCTTTGTTCAACTGCATCCAGACCGCGAACAATCCCATTTACGCCGTCTGCCACTTTACGCAAAATTAACGCATGGATTTTTGTAGTTGTTGGCAAGCTCATTAATTGCTCCAAAAATGAATTGACGATATGCCGTGGAAGGAGATTCAGTGACTACCAAATGTCGCAACAAGTTGTCAGCCTGATCAATAAGTAGTGTTTTCAAATGGTGCAATTTCTTTGTGTTTGACAAATGTTGCTTGTTATGAATTGTACTTTCAAAAAAATCTCGAAACGCTGCCCACTCTGTGTAGTTCCCAGCGAACTGTTTATACGAATCCTCGGTAAATCGCTTTGCATTGTTTGCGTCGCTTCGCCGCCATCGCGCTTGACCATGTGGGTTGTTGTTGTCTGTTGTTGCAACCAGCCGCTCTTATAGTTGTTGTTGTTGTAGCACATTTATAATTGCGCTGTTGTCTTGATGATGCCCGTTGCTCTCTTAGTTCATCTCGCTCAGCCCAAGCTAATATGCGTGCCATAGAAGCCTTGAGTCTGCCACGAACCTTAACCAATGCCTTTAATTGTCCCATAGCAAACAATTACCACTGACTATTACAAACAAAATTCGTTCCCTTGTATCCTAGGATCCGCCTCGAAGGACCAACAAATTATTGGAAATGAGCCTCAGCTGTGTAGTAGACTGTATATAATTGTGCGTGATGTACGAATTAATGTCACTTTAATACTAATTTCTCTTTGTTGCAAATGGTGATGCTTAAGTTGTCGATAACATGTTGCTTAAAACTATCGATTAATGGAATTGACAAAGTATGAGAAAAAATTTGTGGAATTCCATAATCGGCGCGAATATGCAGTGTTCGTTCCTCAACAATACTATTACTTTTTCTTACAAATACAAATTTTAATCTCTGCGATGATAATGGTTGATAATTCGTTTTCCGATACTTAAATTTTTTAAAGATCTATGTCAATTTCATCATCAATATCGTTAAATTCGCTTTCCGGTGGATCAATTCTTTACCTTCCCATCTTTATGCATATATTTTATTCTCAGTAAATGCTCTATTATCTAATTCAAGAAAATTCAGAGAATCCCACTTTACAAGACGAGTCGGAAAACGGCGAACTTCTGGTTCGTTTGTCCAATTTATGGGACGACATGTTTTGAAGTAGCCACGTTGTACTAAATTCAACGATTTTTTTTTTAATTTTAAACTAGACAATTCTTAAAATATATCCATCAACTGTTTATTCAATTCCCGTGATTTGCATTAAAAAGTAGAGAAAACAAAAATATCCCAATGGCTGAAAAGGTTAATATAAAAATATAAGGGTTTATATAATGATAATATGAGCAAAAATAAAAAGGAACTTCCCTCACGGGCTCTGTTGAACATTTTAAGCAAGAGTTTTTTGTCGAACTTTATCACTTCCTTTTAAACAAAGCTTTACAATCTCTTTTGTCTGTAAGATTATCAGCGCCCCGCTTATATTCAATGTAGGAATACTGGAATTTGGAAGGTAGAGAGCTCTGCCACAAAATGACTCAATAACTAACGAGTAGAGAAATGCGAAATAATCTTGGTATTGTTCATCCGATCTTCTATGTTTGATAAAACTAATGCTTTAGCTGACATATTTAGACAATCGCGCCTCGCATTACTTGTATTGAGTAGATCGCTTTCCTTGCAAATAATAAAGGAAGTTAGTGCCATGAACTATTGCAAAATTACGCAACACAAGTGCATCGCTTGGATGGCCGTTTATTTTTAAAAACGGTATCCATTTGGTCCATACAATCAAACGCCAGCGGCGGCTTTAATTGCTTTATAAAATTGCCAGATTATGTTGCATAATGTAGTGTGGCAGGTAAACAGACCCAATTATTAGACCCAACTATTAATTATTTATTTTTATACTGTATCCATAATATTGTATATACATAACCAAAACAACCTTAATTTGTAGGTCATGATAAAACAAAGCTTAACCAGAGCAGCTTCAAAAATTTGAAGTTGTGTGATGCATCATAATTGCAGTTCTTCAAGACGCACCTCCAGAGTACATATGTTTTCTTCGGATGGGGCGGAGCGGAAGTTGTGGAACATTAAGCCGACGTCTAAGAATCACTCCCGGCTGTACATATGTTATAATCATTTTTTTGCTGATATTTAAAAAAAAATTGAAAAGAAATGCCAGGCCATTTATGCAAATATACATTGATACACGCACATTGCCAGTTCCAGACAATAATGAGACAGTTCAGTATAATGGGACGATCGGAAAACGAAAAACAGAATGAAGATATTGCCCTCGTTGCAAAATGTACTGTCGCAGCGAAATATATGTAAGTAATGGCGTTCGAAATATTCGAATTGCAAAAAAATCGGACGAACTAAAAAAGAAATGGAATTTTTGCAAAGCAAATTGATACAAAATATTCCTGAAGAAATACCCGGAATACAATGTTACTACAGACCTGATAGATGGCTTTGTGGACTTAGGCAATAAAAAGAACGAAAAATGTTACCAATTCGTTTCTCTTCTTCCAAATAAAAGGGATAGTACAACTGGGAAAATACGAATTATTTATTACTGCACTGACTGTAGAGTGGGAACAAGAAAATGTACGTGCCCTAACAACAGCCTACAAGTCAGAGCCAATAGCAGATTTCGTTTTAAAAATAAGCAAAGCATTTGAACTCCTTAACTGCCGATCTTTCAAAGCAGGTCAAAACAGGACTTGTTCGGCCAATAATAATGTTAAGGAGAAATTAATTGAATTTGCATCGTTCCTATAAAACTTATTATGTCTCGAAGGCCTAATCGCTATAGTACAAAATATGACCACGCAATGCAAACAAGGGAGCTCTTTCAGAAGGATGCGTCAGAAGATTTAATTGCAGCAAAAAAATTTTCTGCATTAGTGATCTATTTAAAAAATGAATCGGACACATTATTCGAAATATCTTTGAGCAACATTTTGAAGAAAATGAGCATGGTCAAGACATTTGTAAAAAAAAATCATCAAAGGCCAATAGAATGTTGTATGTAGAATGGTTTGCTGTTAACCACAAATGCTTTTCCCATCGTCAGTCAAAGCATTGTCAACAAATTAATCGGAGTTTTATTGAGGAAAAAAGCTCGATGGCTTCTGTAAGACCTCCGAATCAATAGCAACCAACAAAAAGCTACAAAAAGAATGAGAAATCTTCTGGATTCAAATTGGTAAAGAATTAAAAAATCTTTCACAAAACAAATGTATTTATTGATAATAATTTAATTTTTATCTTGTACAGATAAGAATGCTTTTCATGTCATATTGTGGCTGTGATTAAACCATCCTAAGACTGCTAATGAGTAGGTGAAGCGAATAAATAGCCTCTCTCTACTAATAGTCAACCTCACCATCAGATATATGATAATCGAGAAGGGGCGGTATTACCAACATTTTTGCGCAGGGTAAATACTGAAATACTAAAAAAACAATACTATTTAGATGCTTTTTGGAAGAAATACATAAAAGAAAATTACAAATAAGTAAGTTAGTTAAGCTAAATGAAACTAAATTTATACTTTATTTATAACTAATCCAAGTCCGGATGCACTAAGCTGTATTAATAACACCAATAACACTGTCCTACAGAATTGAAAAAAATCAAAGAACTTTTCAAGTGACCTAGTGTACGTTGTAGGTCTTGACGAGTAGATCACGATAGCGTTTTTCAAAATTGTCTAACACCCCCAAAATCGGAAGTTATTGCTTAAAAACCGTTTTTCGGGTACTGCGATCACTCCCACTATCACAACGTCGCCACTTTTCAACCGATTGCTTTACGGTTTTGGAAAGAAGAAGATTCAAGCTTTAAGATGATATACATTTGTTTATACTTCATACAAAGCAACTACGAGATTTTTTAAAAGTTATCTAAGATTTACACTTTTTTTTTTTTTCGATTTTCACACTTTGAAGTCATTTTTATATAACATTTTGTTAAATCACCTTTACTTTTTTACATTTAATCTTAAAGAAATTTTAATTCCGAGTAAGAAAAGTTTTGGTTTATTAAAATCGGTCGATAAATGCTTAAGTTACGACGCTTATTGTAAACAAGAAAATTCAATTTTCATCGACAAAAAAAATGTTTTAGATGGATAATTCTTTTGTTCATGAAGATATCGTAACTAAATTTGGTAAAATGCTTAAGAACAATAAAAAACTTACAAGTGCCAAATTTGGTCGCAATATTTTAAAAAACAAACGAAATACAACAAATTTTGTTAAAAAATCGATTTTTTGACCGATAATTCCTATGGGAGCTATATGATATAGTCAACCGATTTTGTTAAAATTTGGCGTTTTGAAATTTTTTAGAGCACTTAGGCAATGTGCCAAATTTCAACAAAATCGGATGAATAATTCGTTTGTTTATGAAGATATCGTAACTAAATTTGGCATTCGAAAGTTTTTTTTAGTTCCCAAGTACTGTACCAAATTAAATCAAAATCGGTTAACTATATCATATAGCCACTATCACTATCACAAAAATCGGTATATTTAATTTTTTAATAAAGATATCGTAACCACTTTTGGCATTCAGGAGTACCCAAGCATTGCACCAAATTTGAAGAAAATCGGTTGACTATATCAAATAGCTCCCATAGGGCCGATCTTCAAAAAAATTGATTTTTGAACTAAATTTGTTGTATTTCCTTTGTTTGTGAAGATATTAAAATCAAATTTGGTATTCGTAAGTTTGTTATAGTTCCTAAGCAGAGTACTAATTTTACTATTTGATTAAAATCGGTTGACTATATCATATAACTCCAATAGGAGGATCTTTCAAAAAAAAACCTGTTTTATACAAAATTCGTTGTGTTTCGTTTGTTTGTAAAAATATTTGAAGCAAATTCGGCATTCAAATCTTTTTTGAGGTATTAATTATTATTATTGTTGGGATAAATGTACTGTGACCCAGGTGGCCTTCATGGCTTAGAGCACATCTTCCAATAGCACAAACCTCAGCTTGGAATATGCTGGTGTGTCTGTCTAGAGGTTCTAGGTCCTACAACCCCCAGGCCAATTCCTTGATCAGTAAGTGATCTGTCTGTGTACCACTTTATTGTATGTGGTTTTATAGGGTGAACTGCCGCAAGAGAGGTCCAAGCCTCTTATATGCTGAGTTTGGTATCAAACTATTGATTGAACCTATACACAGCAAGCATCTCATCCCTTGGCTGCAGAAGCATAGGCATATCCTTTGCTAGATCTGCAGCATCTTTCTTGGTGAGGCTTAAGTCGTCTCCCACCCTCCCAATTCTTATTAATGGGGCTTTCCGCCGCATATCGACAACGACATGTAGCGGTGTGATCTCCATTAAAATTTCTAAGGCAGCATTAGGACAGGTGCGCATAGCTCCTGTCATACATATGCAGGCCATTCCTTGCAGTTTCTGCATTTTTTCTCTGATCGTGATAAGGCACGCTCTAATACCCCAGGCTATGGTCCCATACGTTAGCATGGGTCTAACAATCAAAAGGTTTAGCCATCTTAATATTCGTGGTGATGTGCCCCACGACTTCCCGGCAATACTTCTACACGTAAAGAGAGCCTTTGAGCCCTTATTTATCGTGTTTTCTACATGAGTTTTAAAGTTAAGCTTGTAGTCGAAGGTCACTCCAAGATACATGACTTCTTTGCTCGTTTCTATTCTGCATACCGATAAGGTTATACATTTCATTCTACCAAGTTTATCAGGGGTGCCACAGACATGGCTAAAAAGGGATTTAAGAAAACCAATTCGATTCAATTTCGATACAATTCCAATTCTTAGTGCCACATACATGACTATGAACGGTTTTAAAACCCAAGAAGCTCCAAGAATTGCAATTGCATCGAAATTGAATCGAATTGGTTTTCTGTGGCACCCCTGTATATCTGCTTGCGAAGGGTACTATGACAGTTTTGACAACGTTGCGACTCAGGCCTGCTTTTTTACACCAGTCATTAGTTTCTTTAAGACCTAGCTGGACACTGTCGCAGAGTGTTTCTTCATACTTGCCTCTTGCTATGATAACGATGTCATCAGCATAGCCTTGACATAGTATGCCTCTGCTCGTTAGTCTCTCCAGCAGCTCATCTACTAACAGGCTCCATAAGAGGGGTGAGAATACCCCGCCCTGAGGACAGCCTCTTGTTGTTACTACTGTGGTGGATTGTCCCCCAATAGTTGCTGTAGCCCTTCTGGATGATAGCAGTGAAGCTATCTACCTGCTGGTGGTTGTATATCGTGCAACCTCCTTATGAGTTGGGGATTCCTCAATAAGGGTTTTCAGATGATACAGTGCAGTGTCTGTAGACCTTCCCGCTCTATAAGCTTCTAATTCTGAAGTCTACCAGCTTTTTAAATGTTTTCAGCAAAAACGAAGTTAAGGTGATAGGTCTGTAAGACTTTGGTTTTGTGACATCTTTCTTCCCAGCTTTCGGGATGAAGACCACTTTAGCCATACTCCATACTCTAGGTACATGCCCTAGCGCAAGGCTGCTAACCAGTACTTCTCTAATGGGAGTTAAGAGATTGTCCAGTCCTTTTGTAAAAGGACTGTATGTATACCATTTATAGGGCTGAAACGTGGTAATTGCCCATTTAATCTCTCTGGTGTTACCGTGGACTTCGCAATGGCCCAGTCGGTGGCACATGGTGTGTTGCTACCTGTCGGCAGATTTCTGCCTTCTTTTTGGGGAGTGCTCCCAGGGAAGTGTGTAGCCAAGAGGAGTTCTAGTTTCTCCTTATTGCTAATGGTAAAGGAGTTATTGGATTTCTGGAGTGCCAGGTTCACGTCTGGCATTCCCTTTGACATTGCTTTGTAAAGTCTTGCGCCTTCACTAGTATTCTTGATGGTTTCGCAGAAGGCTCTGTAATTGCTTCGCTTGGCCTTTCTGATCTCCTTGTTATACAGTGTCAGACTATCTAGGTAGACATCCCACTCTCCAATGCGCTTCGCGGTATTGAAGAAATGCCGGGTACCAACTTTTCAAGTTTCACTACACACGTGTTCAACTCCTCCACTGCGCATTCCAATCCAGCAGGGCTTCTGGGCTTTCCAGATGCTCTGCTGGTCAGGTACTGCGCTATAGAGAAATTTAACTTTTCCCAGTCTGTGTTTCTGGGGTTACGTCTGCGTTCGCTACTCCCTAGGCTTAGCCCTAGGTTAAATCTAATAATCCTGTGGTCTGACATAGACTCTTCAGGAGATACATCAGCGCCCTACTGGCCAATGTTATATCTAAAACCTCGGATCTTATCCTAGGTTTTTAGGTTGCTACTTGATTTCTAAGTTGCTTTTTGAAATAAATTCTAAGAGAGACTCACCTCCAAGATTTGTGTCTAAACCTTCCCACACCACGTGATGCGCATTTACAGCGCATCCTACGATAATGGGTAGATGTTGCCTCATGCAGTGCTTCACGGGTGCTTGTACCTCTTGTGGCGGGCAGTTGTTGTCTCCTGGAAAGTACACAGAGGCAACGACAAATGTCTTCATATCACCGGCTTCTTCGACCACAATAGGGACGCAGTCACCGGCGATAAATTCTGTAAGTACGTTAAAATGAATACTTCTACTTGCCAAGATACAGGATCTAGGGAGTGGCTCCCTATGGTCCTAAATTACATTGGCATCTTTTATGTACAATACTTTTATTCCCTGGTTACACCACGGTTCCTGTACCAAGGCTACCCCAAGGGTGTTGCGTGGTGAATATCCTTGCCAGCATGGCAGAAGACGCTTTTATTTTCATAAACCCTTGACAGGTATACTTCCAACCTAAATTTAATTTTGTGGTCAGTCCGAATAATCTCGGCACAAGAACTGTCGTCAATGCCGAGGACGAGGAGTAAACCACCTATTTCTCGACAATTGCCTCCATTGTTATGTGCTCAAACGGTTTTGCTTTGGGATGAGTTCCGAAAACCATTCCGTCGGCTTCTCTCCTGCCCTATGACTAATATGGTGATGCTATGCACCAACGGTATGTCGGCGCCCATATTTGCCTCTAGCGGAGCTCCTTTCCACAAACGTAGGGAAGGGGCTGCCAGCCGCACCCTCTCGGCCGACTCTTTGTCCGAGCAGTCTACGACCATATGTCCCACCCTGAAGTGGATCCCATCAAACGCAATTGGGGAGTCCCAACCCGATGTTACTAATTCCTCCAGTATAGCGTCCTCGAGCAGTGAGAGTTACTCACAGTTAAGGATCAACTGAGGGTATTCCTCTGGCACAATCGCTACCTTCAGCATCTTAGCAACGGCCGCGTATGAAGGTCCCTCCTTAGGCACCGGGATGTCGAGGGTTGGTCCTCGACTTCTCGGGCGGCTTCGGAGGAAGCCACGCACGCTACTACCGCAGATGATGATATTTCTGCAGTATTCTTCTCCACCCTCACCCTCTTAGGGGTGTCGGATGGCGGCGTAACCGAATTGCTCAGCCTCTTTGAAGCAGGGGTAGGTCCCTGTTCTTCCTGACGTGGCTGCTTTGCCAACGACTTTCCCTGCTGTAGGTACTTTATGTACCACTTTACTTTGGCACCACTTAGTCCCCATCCCATCCGCCAGGTTTGCCGCGTCCCGGTAACGGTGTTATTTTCTCGTTACCGGCGGTGGTGCTGGTTGCTGGTGCCGGGTGTGGGGTAGTTCCCACTACGCGGCCTCCTGAACCCTTCTTCTTTTCTTGGTGATTTCACCAATGAGGGCCGATCCCCGTCAATGTCACGGTCCTCAAACTGTTACGCAACAGTTCCCGCAGGGGTGTCCATTACGTCCGTTTTGCAGATGGACTTAACGCCAGAAACGATATCTGGCTTTAAGTCCAGGCTAGAAACGGCCATAAGACCAAATATCGTTTCTAGCGTTAAGTCTTCTGGCGTTAAGTCATGTCACCGTGTTCGAGATATAGCTAAAAACAATGTGGTACAGTCGAGGCTGTTCCCGACAGTGGAATACCCTGTACTATTGTATTTCTCTCAAAAAAATGTTTTCTCCATATTCCTACTTAAACTTTCCAATTGGAATTATTTTATATTTATACCTATAAGTTCCGTAAATTTTTACCGATTGTAATGAAACTCGCACGTTACGTCAAAAAAGCTATTTAAAGTATTTGTGGTAAGTTGATATGTTGAGGGGTGTGGGAGAAAACATGGAAAATACAATCGATTACGCAGGGTGGGGGGTCCCCATCGGTATATTTTGGTTGTAAATTTGTTCTTTAGAGCCACATAAATCAGCTTACCAAAAATTGTGATTCGAAGTCACTTTTAACCATAATTAGGTAGAGTCGCAGATTGTATATTTTTGACTTTAGCTTTTGCTGTTTTTGTCCGACTCATGCGTGGAACCGTAAGGTATCACACTGCTAAATATTAGACGGAAATATTAAACGGTGTTGCCAAAAACCGCGAAAATCTACTGGGGGTACGGATAGAACGGATAGATATTGACATGATTCAAAATTCATCTTCTCAGAAAATATGCGCACAAGCTGGTAAGGTTTGATGTTTCTAGCTCTTCTACTCTCCGAGATCTAGGCGTTCATTCGG
Organism: Chymomyza amoena; assembly: GCA_037043745.1. Lineage (NCBI taxonomy): Eukaryota > Metazoa > Arthropoda > Insecta > Diptera > Drosophilidae > Chymomyza > Chymomyza amoena. The sequence continues at coordinate 171,584 of JBAMAX010000356.1, forward strand.
ACAGACGGACGAACGGACATGGCTCAATCGCTACCCGAGGTTATGATAAGGATTTTGGTATAAAGGATTCGGGGTCTGCCGCGCCTCCTTCTGTCCGTTACATACATTGCACTAATCTAGTATACCCTTTCTACAGGGTATAAAAACCTATTGTGTGTCAACTTACACCCTTTCCATTATATTTTAAATCAGGATAAGAGACCAAAATAAGAGCTCTACTTTTCCCGGTAGCGCAAATTTCCGTTATAGATATTTTTTTAAATATATAACGCTATCAACCACAACTACAAAAAATTTGTATTTGGACAAATTATAGAATACGACCGCCATCGGCCATTACGATAAAGTACCCCTTAACGTAGTACTTGAAAAAATACGTAAATCTATTTTAAACAAGAACATTTTTTGTTTGGAATTTTTTTGTTTTTATTGATATAACTTACCCGAAAAAACGTCATAGTCGATCCACTTTCCAATGTTCCATAAGCGATTTCCGTCTGACTTGACAAATCTTCAGCATTTTCTATTGGTGTAATCATTCGCTCGACAGTTAAAAACGCAGCCAAATTAGCAGTGTACGAAGCTACAATAATAAGTGTAAAAAATTTCCATATTCCACTAACTATTCTCGTGGACAATGATTTTGGGTGTATATCTGATCCTTGTTGCATAAGAGTACCAATTGTAAACCAAAAACTATTTGATATAGAGAATTGATTGCTGACTGTAATGTTATCCAAGTCACATGGGTGAATATTACGCCATTCTATTGGCGACATTTTAGCAACTATAAAAATTGTTACTGACACTAAGATATAAGCAGCCAATACATAAATCCATATTTCTATAGCCAAGGGATTCATAAATGAGAACAGCTCCACGGGCTCAGAAGTTGGTATCTAAAAAAAAAGAAGAAAAAGTCAGCAGTAAAATCAAACATGAGTGGAGATCGGACCTTGAATAGTATGCTTATCCCCAAATTCATAAAAGGTTTTGTAAAATCAATTACGCTTTCCCTAGCGTATGTTATCGTCATTGATCCAACAGCTAGATCCGCTTTCTAAAAGTAAAATGAAAGCAATTCCAATAAATTTATGTCACAAAAAAGCGTTCAAAGACATTTTTGTCAAGACACAACCGAAAAGTTCCAGAGCGGCGTCAATTAGATACCTAGTTGCTTGCGAAAGTCCATGCAGCAGAGCAACGGTAAATAATAGTGCGCGTCACTTCGTCCCTTGGCTTTGTCTTGCATTCCAAATATACAAAACGCACAAAAATCTGGACAAAAAGGCCAGGGCAAAAAACTCAAATAGAAAGAAAACAAACTGTGGTGTGTGTCCTGTACCTTTTCTCTCAAAAAATTGTTGTGCATATTCCTACTAAGAACTTTTCAAGTAGAATTAATTTTTTTTGTTGAGAAATTCGATATTTATACCCATAAGTTTCAAAAAAGCTATTTAAAGTATTTGGGTAAGTTTAAATTGAGGGGTGTGGGAGAAAATACGGTAAATCGATTTGGGGGGGTGTGGGGTCCGCATCGATGAAATTTGTATGAGGATATGTTCATTAGAGCCACACGAATCAGCTTACCAAAAATTGTGATTCGAGGAAACTTTGACTCAATTAGGTTGTCAAATATTGACGCACTTTGTATATTTTTGACTATAGCTTTTGCTGTATTTGTCCTATTTTGTTCATTTTTGACACAAACATGCGTGGAATCATAACGCATCACTCTGTTAAATCAGATGAAAATATTAAATGGTGTGCCCAAAAACCGCGAAAATCTACTGGAGTGAACGGGTGAAGATATTGACATGATTCAACAAACTTCATATTCTCAGGATATATGCGCACCAGCCGGTAAAGTTTGGTGTTTCTAGCTCTTCTAGTCTCTGAGATCTAGGCGTTCATTCGGACGGACGGACATGGCTCAATCGCTACCCGAGGTTATGATAGGCATTTTGGTATAAAGAACTTGTGGTCTGCCGCGCCTCCTTCTGTTCGTTACATACATTGCCCGAATCTAATATACCCTTATACTTTTAATTACAGGGTATAAACATTCCAAGTTGTTTTGTTCCTTTTTATACCCTGTACTGTATAGTGCAAAGAGTATATTAAGTTTGTGCAAGCCGAAAATGTATGTAACATATAAAATGAGTCGTCGGAGACACCCCAAAGTGACCTAAAATCTGAGTCGTCACCAGCGTGATGCGGAGCATGCTCAGCATGCCCAAAAAATGGCATTCGACAAAGAAAAAACAAAATGCACTTCATATGTTCAAATAAAGTTCGTTCAGCTATTTATAAAAACAACTAAGTCGGTCAGGCCGATTATTATGATTTTATGAGCAAGAAGCAATCTATATCTGAAAATCAATATACAACTTATTGTTCACTCATTATTGTTTCGTTTCATGCCTTTTGAATTGTTGACGCTATTTATTGCAAATTGAAGCATGCTTATCTTCCATGTATGTATTTACATCCTTGCGTCAGCAGATTTGCATTAAACCGCTCAATCAGCTGCTAAACAAACGGCTAAAAAAATTTCTCAAATTCTGTGTTTACAATTATTGAATTGCATTGGCATTATGTCAACTGTTTTAACGGTACGCGAATAATGAAAACAATCGCTTGCTAATGATTTATCAAATTCAATTTCGACAAATGGCAAAAATTAATCGTACTTCATTTGATGTTGAATTGTTCAATTGAAAACATTGTGTTCAAAATGAGGCGTCAACCGTTGTTGGTTTCTTTGAAAGAAGTGGTATGTTGATATTAAATTGTTGAGATTCAATAATGAATTTTGATATTATGCGATACAAATTTGATAGCAAATGTCGCTGGTGGATCCGCTTCGACTTGAAGTGCATCAATGTTTCCGAAGAAGCTTCACGTAGTAATAAACCAGTCTCTGATAATGCAAGTAAACGAGATAAAATGACGAATATCGACTTAGAAAAAATTGTACATTTTTGAGTGAAATGTCGAAAAGTTCTATTTCGATGTTTTGATTATATTTTTGAAACATTGACAGCATCGTCGTCAAATTCAGAACCGAATGATATTTAACCGAGAAACTCAGCGATGGTCAAACAGAAATTTGTTGGGCACGTATTTCCGAAAAAAAGAGCAAATCGGTCCTTCCAACCAAAGTGGATGGAAACGTACTCATTGATTGAGTATTCTAAATCATTAGATCAAGTGTGTTGCTATCCTTGTCGACAGTACGGAACTAAAAGTAAACAAAACATTTTTGTTGCAAAAGTTGGCAAGTGGTTTCAAGTTGACAAATGGCATTGACCAAAAACAAAGGCTTTCATAAACAAGCTAGTTGTGAACAACACAAGAACGTAATGCTTTCATGGGTAGAGCACGAGAAACGCATCAATAATGGTACACAAATATCAAAGTTGCCGAATGAAACAGTGCATGAAAAGCGGCGATATTACATGAATGCATCAGTCGGCGTCGTAAAGTTCTTGGCCACACATGAATTAGATTATCGTGGAAATTCGAATGGGATTGAAAACAGAGAAAGTGGATTATTTTCCAGTCTTTTGGAATATATACAGAAAATTAATAAAAAAATTACGCGATTGCGCAAATGCCATGCCAAAAAAATACCATATGAGACATTCTTTTACAAACCGTACGGATTTCGGAAAAATATAATTTCAGATTTTTAAATCTCACCAAATTTTTTGTATTTAGAATTATTTTATGAATTTTATGACACGTGTATCGGCATTTCACTGAAAAACATTTTTGTAACGATTTTATGAATATTCATAATTTTGCCGGTTCGCGCGATTGCACTACATGTAGAGTAGATTATCTCCGGCTCAATTTATTCAATCAGTGCAAGTGTGACGAGCGGAGAGCACGGCGGATTACAGGCATTTTTACTTCACTTAAAGAAACTTCACCGAAAGATTTCATACAGACTGCGTTTGGTAGTTGTAAATACAATCGAGAATGTGAACATAATATCGAATTTTTTCGATTAAGTGAAAATGATTCATAATTTTTTTTTACAATGCAACGTTTAAAAATTGTGTGATGATTGAAACACGATGGTCCCACCAACATCGAACACTTAAAGCTATATTCGATAATTACTTGGAGGCCAAACTTACTCTACAACAAGTGATTTTGCCCCAATCCAAGAAATTAGACGGCGGATTACAGGCATTTTTACTTCACTTAAAGAAACTTCACCGAAAGATTTCATACAGACTGCGTTTGGTAGTTGTAAATACAATCGAGAATGTGAACATAATATCGAATTTTTTCGATTAAGTGAAAATGATTCATAATTTTTTTTTACAATGCAACGTTTAAAAATTGTGTGATGATTGAAACACGATGGTCCCACCAACATCGTACACTTAAAGCTATATTCGATAATTACTTGGAGGCCAAACTTACTCTACAACAAGTGATTTTGCCCCAATCCAAGAAATTAGACGGTGAAGATGTTGCCCTTGCTATTTGGGCATTTCGGGTGTTATCCGAAGCATTGAATTCGTTTTCTTGTTGCATTTTTGAAATGATTTATTTGATTTAATTGCACCGGTAAACAACAAACAGCGCGAGAGGTTTGATATAACACATTGTTGCCCTTGATCACAAGTATTCAAGCAGATATCAAAAATAAGGAGCCACAGCGAACCAACGAATTTTATGAAAACAATTGCATTCATCGAGAAAACGATTGAAGAAGGAGAAAAAGAAGAAACTGAAAAAGAAACTTTGAAAAAAATGCCTCAAATACGAAGACGTCATTAATATTTGAATGATTACGATGTTTCAGATTTGCGCACCAAAGATAAACCGCGAAAACAGATGGAAAAGGCACTAAATCAAACTATTCAGGAAATTCTTGCTGAAATGAAACGTTTTGAAGAAAACAATAATGTATTGTTTGCATTGAGCAAAGCATACGAAATGGATTTGAACTATATGAAGCCACTTTTATCGCTTGGTGTAAATTTGCCTGATGAATGCGACCTCAAAGTAGCCAAGCAATATTTACAGACAGAGCAGGGAAAGTCAAAGCAAAATGATCCAAACGCTAAATTTAATGTCTTGGAAGAATTCTATAAAATTCGTAATGTGATTCCCGATGTTTATGATTTGTTTTGCATGGCTGAAACGATTGGATCCAGCACAGCTGTGAGTCATCTTTTTCGTTTTTATCGGGAATACTAACAGTCAAGCGTTTGACGATGAGCAAGCAACGAATTTGCGATCTTTAATTTTTGGCTTTTGAAAATAGGTATTTACACGCAATATCAAATGAACGTATTCTTAAGTATTTTTTTTTATGAAAAGCAACGTAGAATTTATATTCTTTTAGAACATAGTAACAATTATTCATGAATTTCAACAACAGTTATTCGCATTTTATTCAATAAATATTTTTTTGCGTGGAAATATGGTTTTGTGTGTTTTATCTGAAGTTTTTTTCCCAAGTTTTGAGCTCTGGTTACGGCTCTGCCAGAAATATGATCAGGGTGACTAGAGAGCCAATATACCCATGTCCGTCTATCCGTTTGAACGCCAATATCTCAGAGATGGTAAAGCTAGAGTTACCAAACTTTCACATTAGATCCCATATTATTCCATAGGAAGCAATTTTATTTTAATATATTGATATCGGGGTTAAATTACATAGCTACCATAGGGGTGTTTCAGACGACTACGAAAAAAAAACAAAAGTCTTAGATGAATAATTCGTTTGCTTATGAAGATATGGTAACCAAATTTGTCATTCGAAAGTTTTTTATACTTCTCAAATACTGCACTGCTTGATCAAAATCGGTTGACTATATCGTATAGATCCCGTAGGGCCGATCTTCCATAATATCGATTTTTGAACAAAATTTGTTGTGTTTCGTTTTCTTGTTATGATATTGGGAACAAATTTGGTATTCGTAAGTTTTTTATAGTTCCTAAGCACTGTACTAAACTTAATCAAAATCAGTGGACTATATCATATGATCCCATAGGAACGATCAATCAAAAAAAAAGAAAATGTTGCTCAAAAAAAATGCTTCTGTTTTTGGTTGTTGGAGCCTAATTTGGCAATCAAATGTCTTTGATGTTTTTTTTAGGCAATATACCGGATTTTATTGCAAGCTAGTGGTACAGGGTATCCCAATATATATCGCAAAGTTGCATGAATCAAAAAGATCGATTCTCAACAAACAAAAATCGATTTTATTGTCAGAAAAAAGAATCGACTACATCGATTTAAAATCGAATCGATGCCCAGCTCTACATTCTTGACAGGTCATAACAACTTTGAATTCATTAAGACGTGGCGCAGGCTTCGTTCAAACTTTCGTGCTACTTGCTTATTCATTTTAAAAAATGGCGAACGTAAAGTCAGGCGTGGACGACTTTGGGATACCCTGTACCACTAGCTTGCAATAAAATCCGGTTCCTTCAAAAACAACCAAAAAAAGGCGTATTTTGAACAAAACAATGTTTTTTGACTAATAGTCTTATGGGAGTTATATGATATATAGATCAACCGGAACTATAAAAAACTTTTGAATACCAAATTTGGTTACGATATCTTTACGAACAAACGAATTATCCATCGAAAACTTTTTTTGTCGAGTTCAACCGATTTTGATCAAATTTGGCACAGTGCTTAGGAACTATAAAAAACTTTTGAATACCAAATTTGGTTACGATATCTTCACGAACAAACGAATTATCGATCTACAACTTTTTTCTGTCGAGGTCGTCTTATATGGGAGCTATATTATTTATCTCCGATATCAAAAAAATAAAATAAACTTGTCTCCTATGGAATAATATGGGATATAATGTGAAAGTTTGGTTACTCTTGCTCTTAGCATTTCTGAGATCTAGGCGTTCATACGGACAGACAGGCAGACGGATAGACGGACCTGGGTATATCGACTTCTCTATTCACCCTGATCATATTTTAGGTAACTTTGGGGTGTGTCTCTGACGTCTCCTTCTATATGTTACATACATTTTCGGCTTGCACAAACTTAATATACCCTTTGTACCATACGGTACAGGGCATCCGACAGCTATTGCGCCAATTGATCTGAAGAATACAAAATTTTTCTTTTAATTGAATCAATAATTTTTTCATTTACCAACTTTCAAGCGAAAATTTCAATTGCTTATAAAAGTTATTGCAGAATTTTTTATTTATTTTTTAATTTTCTCTAGAAACTAAAACTGTGTTCTAAGTAGTGTTGGGTCGTTCATGAAGGAACGAACAAAAAAGAACTATTCACTTAAATGAACTAATTGAATAAGTTGAACTACATCGTTCAATCTTATTCAGTTGACTGTTGGTCGTTCTTATATTATTCTTCTACTGTTGTTCGCTTTTATATTATTTTTCTACTGTTGTTCGTTCTTATATTATTCCTATACAGCTGTTTGTTGTTTGACTTTGCACTTTGCATCTGTTTTGGTTCTCCTTAGTATGGCCACATTTTTTATCGATCTCTTTTTTATTATTAGGGCAACTCCTTTGTTTTTTTTGTTATTGCGTGCAAATGCAATAATTCGCATTGGCATTGTCTTTATATTTGAAATATATTATATAAAATGTCTCTTAAACATAAATATAGCACATTGTGGAACCACATTGATGCATTGGATGATGCAAACAACGCTAAATGCAAGTTTTGCAAATCTGCTTTAAGTATTGCTAGTGATTCGCAAAGTAATCTGAGACGCATAAAGCATCCATCAGCTCTAGTGGTACCTGTAAGGTAAGTTGTGGAACAGAGTTCATTCGGAAACCTCCTCCATCAGGCAAAAGTGATCAAATAGATCAGCAGCTGGTTAGAAAGATCACAAAGGGTCATCATGCTCTCCACTTAGTAGAGGAACTGGATTTTAAAAAAATTCGTTGAAGATGTGTCGAATTGCCTACACGAAAAATACTATCCAATACAATACTGCCTAACGCATATAGTGCCCTCATGTCCGATATAAAGGAAAAAAGCATCAGCAGTGTGCCTCACAACGGACGGATGGACGTCGCTATCTAATGCTCATTATCGTTGTAACTGCTCTTTGGGTAGAGAAAGAGGCCACTGTGATGGCTTCACATAAGCTCGTGTGTGAGTCGTTTGACGACAAGCACATATAGGTATGTATATACATTTTAAAAATTATGACTTTACTAATAATTTTAAACCAGTGGCTTTCAGGCGTTGGTGAATTCTAAGGGACTCATAGCAGTTCAGCACAACACCAACAAACATACAAACAGCTCGTGGCGCTTGCATATACATATGTTAATGCATATGAGTATGTGCTAGTTAGCACCAGCTCGTCGTGCTCATTAATACTCCCAATTAATTAATGTTATCAATAAAAATACATGAAACCCTTGCTTAGTAATAGTTAATGCTGAAAAGGCTCATAAAAATATTGATATTTTAGTTTTAAAATACATTTATGATATATTATCATAATTTCTAGCCTGTCTATATGACTGACGCTAGAAAATGTTAGATGTTGTCAGTGTGAATGACTGTTTCACATCTTAACATGCGTTCCGTTTAAAAGTGAAATTTTATTTAAGGCTATTACTAGTCCGGTCAAATTAGACCAAAAAAGAAGGGTAAAGTTACATAAATTAACAGCAAGCTGAAAGTTGGCGTAATTGTTTAAAACATAGTTAAAAATAATATCTGAAAGTTCCCCATCATTCCGAGGTGTGCTAAAATTTTTATTCGAGGTCAAAGGTCAAAAATCTTGAATAAAATTGGTTTTTCGCGATTTTCAGCAAAACGGTAAGTTTTATCATAAAATTATCTGAGACATAATTGTAGATCATAAAATTCTCTATAAAAATGTACTTATACTTTTTTTCTTAGATCCACCGTTTCTGAGATATAGCGAGTGAAATAATTGTAAAAGTTGTAATCGTCATAATATGCACACGTTTCCACGCCACCAATGAGGTAGTGTACTTAGCGCGTTTTCTTTAACGTGGTTTCCCCAGTAAGCCTATTAAGACGCATTTTCCATTCCCCATAAAACCATACAACATCAGTTTTTTTGAGGAAAGATGCCGTTTCAGTCCCATATGCAAAATCTTGGACACTTATTTTACTGTAACCTACTACATCATCGTTTTGATAGATCTGTATGGGCACATGAGCTTTTGCCTTGAAATCTTTAGCTGAAAGAGCTTCTTTTATTCGTTTGCGAAAAACCAATTTTATTCAAGATTTTTGACCTTTGACCTCGAATAAAAATTTTAGCACACCTCGGAATGATGGGGAACTTTCAGATATTATTTTTAACTATGTTTTAAACAATTACACCAACTTTTAGCTTGCTGTTAATTTATGTAACTTCAAATGTCTAATTTGACCGGACTATACGAACTTAAACAGCTAAACTATTGACATTCACAACCATACCTAACACGCCGTATATTGCCCCTTTATGAGAAAAATATGCACAGGATTTATTTATTTAACTATCCATTAAATTCATAGCACTCCATGATGACAGCTTAGTTAAATTAAAAAAATTTGAACTTTCATTATCATCAAAAACATCTATTAATATGCCAAAATGATTACTTTGAAATGGTTTTTATTTCGTACCTCAACTAGGCGGCAACTCCTTAGCTCGAAAAGATTTTGCACGTTGACCCAGAATGGCATATGCACCAAAGATTTTAATAAAGATTTTGTAGTAATGAATATCATGAATAAAAATATTACATTTATCAAAACATAAAGATACTGAAAACTCCGTAATTGAATAACTTTTCCATATACGAGGTGTGTTCAAAAAATAATGTGACTTTTCAAATTTCGCGGGCAACGTATTTTCGATTATCGATTTTTTTTGTTTTGTTGTGTTGGTACACTCATCCCGAATATCTGTACCAATTCATTTCAAGTGAATGGAATTTTTTGTTTGGTTGTGAGAGGCGTAAAGGTTATAAGTGTTTTGCGAGCTCGGCAATTTTTTTTTCGGCCAAAAGACCGCTTCCATTGGGACGATTGGTCTTTGGTTTCGATATCTTAACCATATACCCATGATTCGTCACCAGTATTGACCCTTTTGAGTAAATCTGGGTCGACGTTGACGTCATTCAATAGTTCTTGAGCGATGCTCATGCGACTGTTCTTTTGGTCAAAATTTAGCAATTTCGGAACAAACTTCGCTGACACACGTCTCATGCCCAAAACGTTAAAAAAAATTTCATGGCAAGAGCCAAGCGATATACCGACATCCTCGGCAACTTCTCCGATAGTGATTCGACGATTTTTTAAAACAATTTTCTTCACTGCTTGAACGTTTTCATCAGTTGTTCACGTGCTTGGGCGTCCAGAGCGAGGCTCGTCATTGGCATCTTCCAGGCCATCTTGGAAGAGTTTGTACCACTTGTAAACATTTACAAGTCACATTATTTTTTGAACACACCTCGTAAGTAATACTTTTTTTGAATAAATTACGATTTATTAGTGACTTTAATCAAATCTCGGGAAATTTTGTCAACGGTTTTGAAACCGTTGCGAATCATGTATGTGGCACCAAGAACAGGAATTGCAAAGATATTGCCCAGAAATGGTATTCTGTGGCGCCCCTGATAATAAATGTTTCGTCAAGTTGATATTAAAAAATTTGACACTTATTTCATTTTTGGACAGATTTTGTGCTCAGCTGATTTTACTATAGAAGGAATAAAAAGTATAATTTGATAAATCTTTTTATAAACCCGATCATTTGGAGATATGAGATTTTAATTTCACGTACATATTTCATTAATTGAGCTACCATGCCGTTCCATTGTCCTGTATCTGGATCTTTTGCACCGTACTTTCGATCAGGTACCAGATCTAGAATGTACTCAAATCCAACTTCATGAGATATTGTCTCCAATATATCCACACAAAAACCATAAAACCGTTCGTTTCCTGTAAAGTTTTTTCCATAATGCATCATTACATAAGGCGTTTCCTACAAATGTTTATATCATATGCAAATTTAAGACTGTGAAAAATATTTGGGTTTTGTTAGTTTTTAACTTCAACTTACCAAAATAGTAATTACAACCAGTGTCACATTTATTGATCCTGAATCAAAAAGCAAAGATGGATTGGTTATATTAAGATGGCCTTGAGGAGTCCATTCGCCTACTTTAACAATGGAATGTTGTTTTAATTTGATCAAATCCAACTTAAATTGTACTCGTTGACCCTCCTTAAACTGAATCGGTCCCGTTAAGCCTTTCCACTCAACCTAAGGAAAAAATAGACTAATTAAACAAGAAAAAATACACATAAGCAATTCTTGATTGACATTATACAGAAAAAAGTCAGGTATCTCCAAGCACCAAAAGTGGATGACGAAGGCGGCGGGGAACAAGCGAGCTAGACCAGATAATGGTTTGGCAAGCCTACTTTCCAAGTACTTCCATGAGCTATTATCGACCGAAATGACCCGGAAGGATAGGTTGCACAGGGCAATCGTTTTAAGCCAGATGTTATTGGCTATTGTTGTAACCCTAGCGTCAATCAGTAGCTTCCCTATCCATTGATGATTGGCAGGTATCTACTCAGCGTTCCTTCTCGGAACGCTGCAGGAATCATTTCGATAACAAAGGATACGGGAATTAGTCGCTTCCCTATAGAAATCCAAAAAGAACTGACTGAGTTGCGTTTTCAAGAAATGTCAGCTGCACACTATCCAACCCACCGCAATAGGAGTTGTTGCTGTCTGACACACTTGAAAACTGCATTCAGACGCTCACAGATGTGCTTCGATCACCTTTTCTCAAATCCTGCCCGGTCAGCCGAAACTGAAAGAAAAATCGCAATGCGTGGTGGACAACAGAGCTAACCTTGACCAGAAAGGAAAGGAGAAAACTTTTCAACAAAACAAAAAGATCCAACAGGCATTAAGACTGGAATAACTTTCGGCAATATTTCAGGAGTTTTAAGAGTAGGTGTAAAAAAGCAAAAAGAGATTCTTGGACTAGGTTTTATGAAGACCTTTTCAGTACCAGCGAATTATCCAGACACTGAAAGGTATTGGTTAGCAATCTATCCAAACCGGAGCTACAATGTAGACTGGACGGAACCAACAAAAAAAATATTCAAGAATCGCTGGATCTATTAATGGACGATACGATTAGCTTTATGGCCTCCTGTGGAGCACGAGGACATGATGGTGTTAGAGGACATCAGAAGAAACGATAGCTTGGCCTGTCAAATCGCTCCAACCCTACAAAGCACAAGGACCGGATGACATCCGACCAGCCGCAGGCGGCGGTCTAAATGCTGCCATGGCTAATGAAGGTTTTTATTTGATACTGAGTCGATAACGGCAGTACTTGCTAAAATCGCCTCACTCCCTTTGGTAATACATTGGCTGCTCAGCAGACGGGTATAAACTCCGATCTTTGTGCGGGGGTGTTAAGAAAGAGAGCTACGAATGGCACCCCGCAAGGAGGTAATTTCGCCACTTTTGTGGAACTTGGTCCTTAATAACCTTTTTCTTAAACATGAGCAGACAGGATGTAAGGTGACGACTTATGCAGACAACGTGGTTTTCATGGTAACGGTTATAATCCTGCCCATTGTCAGTGAGCTACTGGGGTCCTCTCTTAGCGTCACCCTTAGATGTGAACAACAGAACGGTCTTAGGGTTAATCCTCAGAAGATACAGCTGTTGTTGTTAATCGCAATTCAAAATATCTATGGAGGCGAAGTATGTGGACTCCAAACTCTCGTAGAAGAGAAACTCGGAAGAAATAATGAAAAGAGCGTTTTAGTAAGAAATGGTGCTTATTACACCTGCAAAAAGATGTTTGGTAGGAAATGGGGACTGTAACTAAACAATCTTCAGAGGATGCAAAGGCCGGCTTGCCTAGATATCAATGGAACTATGCGATCCACACCTCAGGCGGCTTTGAATCTTATTTTGAGCCTGGAACCATTGGGAACTTTTCTAAAATCGGCGGAGGCTACATGCGCAGCGAGACTCCGGGCGAACCATCACATTGTAATTCTAGTCAATGGTTTGGCTGAAATTAACGCTCTGTCATCGCATACCATAAAAAACAAACTGATCCGCAACACGACGCTAGCGCTCAACAACTAGGATGGTGGTTGGTGTTGTAACGGGGCACTGCACCATAGGCTATACGGTTGGGAAGTTGCACGCTTTCAGCCGCAGATGCGGATATGAGGAAGAGACAGAAAGCATCCAACACCTGTTATGCGACTGCCCAGCGCTTCTTACAAGACGAATCCAGTCTCTGGGTAAACCTTCCTTGGAAGATCTGGGTAGTCTAGCCTATAGCGGCTTCTTTTCGTCTGCTTTCGCCGAATCCTCAAAATAAGATGTCCTACGGTTTTTGGATCCTCCTCAACAACCCCTCCCTTTTTTCAATTCCTCACCGCATAATGGACCTCATGGTCTCTGGGTGTCACTATAATGCAACCTAACCTAACGTACAGAAGGCGACGCGGCAGACCCCAAGTCCTTTATATCCAAATGCTTATCAAAAGTTTCCGGAAATTTCGATTTAAAAGGCGCGCGCAAAATGAATCGGTATATTTCTTTTTTTATTAGGTTGGTGGGACTGTTTCTGACATCTTGTCATAATTTGAGCGCAATTTGCCTTAGTAGTATTGGTTTGGTAGCTGTTGTTGTTAGTCGAAAAAAGGACGCTCTTCGATTTTTGCAATGGAAAAAAAATTTTGTGTTGCGAATGAATTTTCGTGTGCCGATTCGCTTAAAATGTTGCAAAAGGCCTTCACTGAGGACTGTATATCCAAGACACAGGCATTCGAGTTAGTGAACACGTCACTCGTATGCCTTGTTCCGGTCGTCCTTCAACATCAAATACCGAAGAAAACGTCGATGCAGTGAAGAAAATTGTGCTCGAAATCGTAGTATCGGTATTCGTGAGATTACTTCAGACCTTGGCATCTCATATGGATCCGCCGAACAGATTTTGGTTGAAGTTTTGGGCATAAACGTCGCGGCCAGACTCGTGCCAATAGCGGCGTGTGAATGTTTCAAAAGAGATGCTTTCCAACGTTATACTTTTTGAGTATATATAGGTATATATAGATAGATATATATATTTCAACAACAAATTTCTTCCATTCGTCTCTGTTTTGTGCCAGGCTCTGTACTTCATTACAGCTAAGACGTGTGGCACAGGTTTCGGACTCTAGCTGTCGCCCCCAGGTGTACGCTGGCCTTCCTCGTCTACGGCTTCCTTGAGGATTTTAGTCAATCGCTGTTCTAGTAAGATCACCTCTCCCCTGCGTAGAATGTGGCCGATCCAGCTCCATTTCCTTCTTCGAATCTCTAACTGTACCGGCTTTTGTTTTGTTCTAGCCGACGTATTCCACGTTTCACACCCATATAATAATGATGGCTTTGATTTATGTGGTGATTTACATATTTTTTACAGCGAGGCGAAAGCTGACGTTGCATTTTTTATTCGGCTTCTGATGTTTTCGCTTGAACCGCCAGTCATCGAAATAACGCTGCCCAGGTAGTAGAAGGATTGTACCTCCTCCAGCTCGATACCGTCAATCGTAAATTTGTGCGTGTTTCGTGTGTTTATACGCTTGGCTTTGATTTTTAGAATATTAAACGCCAATCCGGCTTTCGCTGCTGCTTTTTATAGACCGCTCTCAGTAATGCCGCTCTCAGGTAACGTGGCATGCTTCAAGATGACGTCTAAAACTATATTGAACACCAAAGGTGAAAGGACACAACCTTGTCGAACGTCAGCTAATACTTTAATTCAATCAACGATAAGCTGTTCGTGCATTATCAGGAAGCTTGCATTTGTGTAATGCGCCTCGACGAGTTGAATAAGTCTGAATTGGACCCCTTTGTACTCAAGATCGTTGCGAATAGCACCATGGTGAATCGTGTCCAAAGCTTTTTAGAAGTCTATAAAGACGAGGAAGAGTGGGGTCCTCCATCCAACTGACTGTTCGACTATAACTCGAAGGCTGTTGATATGATCGATATACGAGCGGTTGGCTCGGAAGCCAGCTTGCTCCTGTCTAAGTTTTGGTTGCAGTACAGCAGAAAGTCTTTTGTTTATGATAGCGTGATTATTTTATTGGTCATACTGAGCAAGGTTATGCCCCTGCAGTTTTTACATTCTGAAAGGTTACCCTTCTTGAGGATTTTGACAATCACACCATCTTTGAGTTCGTCACCGTTTGTCCAGAATTTTCTATTATTATCTATTATCTCGGGTTCAGCTTTTAGCAACTTCGGCGAGATGTTATCCTGTCCAGGAGCTTAGTTATTCTTAAGGGATTTTATGGCCATAACAACATCATCGATATTTGGGCAATCCGTTGGGATCCCAGTTCTTACTTAATGTGTAAGAAATTGACAAATTATTTTAGTAACACTTGGTGAATTAGAGAGCATTTCTGCATAATATTGCAAATGACCAGTTGTTATTCAGCTGCTGTAACAGGCACCCCATCAGCGTTTTCAATTGGCAGGGAACAAAAGTTTTTGTGTTGTGTGAGCTTCTTTGTTGTCCTGTACAAGTCTCTGCTGCAGCTCATCGCGGCGGCTTCTTCAGCTTCCCGGGCTACGCCTTCTGCCCATTTCCGTTTATCATTGCTCACGCTGCATTTAACGTCGGGATCGGCTTGGCTGTATGATTTTAAACACTCCGCCTTTGCATTTCGTGTTATGGCTGCATTTAACGGTTCCTTTTGACGTGACAACGTCTTAAATTAGGTTGGTATGGGTGCCACTTATGAAAAAGTGTAACGATAACCGTAACGATAAGTGTAACGATAACCGTAACGATAAGTGTAACGATAACCGTAACGATAAGTGTAACGATAACCGTAACGATAAGTGTAACGATAACCGTAACGCGTAACGATAACCGTAACGCGTAACGCGTTACCGTAACGTGTGTGTGTGTGCGTGTGTGTGTGTGTGTGTGTGTGTTAGTAAACAAAATATATTTCTATAGTTAAAATTTTTGCAATTCTTATTTTCATTCAATTCCTTGTTCCTATTGTGCAATTTAATAATATTCATATCAATAAATATTCTACCGAGAAAAAGACGTTGTCACATAAAATCTTCGCCCGTAAAACCGACTTTACAGGCACCAGTTTTTTTCTGATTGCGTAGTTGTTTGAGTTCCCAGGTTTTGTTCGAAACCCATGGTTTGCAATTTTTCTCAGCGAAACCGATATGCATTCTTGCAGCTTCGTTAAAGGTGTTTTTATTGCTTTCCTCACACAAGTTATAGGTGGCAGTCCTGAGGCTTTCAGTAAATTTCTGATATCACTAGTCGACAAATTTCACACTTTTTTTCTCCAGAGATGAGACATATATTTTATATTAGGGCGATGTTTCAGCATTCAAAATCAATTTTTTTTTTATCTTATAGCTCGTTTTTTTTCTAGGACTATTTTAGTGAAAAAGGACCTTTTTCAAAAAACGGTTGATATCATAAAATCTGTACTAATTCGAATTTTTTCAAAATTTTTTTCCCTTAAAAGTAGAATAGAGTTCCTTTCCATAATGCCCCAATCATAAAAATCGGCAACCTGAAAAAAAACCACAGCCGAAAATGTGTGCCCGAAAGCCCAAAAAACACGACAATTTGGTAACTTTTTCTACATATATCTTTATTTCTTTCAGAAAAACTTTGAAGAACTTAAAAAGTTAGCTAAATTATATTATTGGTTGTGATATGAAGATGCGATTTCTGTTTAGTTTTATCTTTATACCCTGTACCGTATGGTACCAAGGGTATATTAAGTTTGTGCAAGCCGAAAATGTATGTAACATATAGAAGGAGACGTCGGAGACACCCCAAAGTTACCTAAAATATGATCAGGGTGAATAGAGAAGTCGATATACCCATGTCCGTCTGTCCGTCTGTCCGTCCGTCCGTCCGTCCGTCCGTCCGTCCGTCTGTCCGTCCGTCCGTGTGAACGCCTAGATCTCAGAGGCTTAGATATCCTAACCAGATTTGGCGTTTCGAAATTTTTTAGACCACTTAAGCAATGTGCCAAATTTGAACAAAATCGGTTGACTATATCATATAGCTCCCATAGGTCCGATCTTCCAAAAAATCGATTTTTTAACAAAATTTGTTGTGTTTCGTTTGTTTGTTAAGATATTGGGACCAAATTTGACATTCGTGAGTATTTTATAGTTCCTAAGCACTGTACCAAATTTAATCCAAATCGTTTGACTATATCATACAGCTCCCATTGGAACGATCGGTCAAAAAAAATTTTTGCTTAAAAGTTCTTCTGTTTTTGGTTTTTTGTGAAGATATCGGACTTTATTACAAGCTAGTGGTACAGGGTATCCTAAAGTCGTCCGCGCCCGACTTTACGTCCGCCATTTTTTTATGATAAAAATTGACTGTATTATTGAAATTTTTGTAAAAATCGGCCTGAAGGTGATGGTCGCTGGGCCCATCGGCACCTCTTTTGTTGCGGATGTCAAGCAAAGATCCGCGCCATTTTCTGCTGATGGTAGTATAATCATTTTGATTTTCCGAGATATGATCTGGTGAAGCCCACGTAACCTTGTGTATGCGCTTGTGAGGGCAGATTGTGCCTCCAATTAAAAGATTTTTACTGTAGCATAATTTCGTGAACAGCTCCCCATTCTCAGTCATCCTTCCAATTCCATGACACCCCATCACCTGCTCCAAGTTGGTGTTGTCTGAACCACCTTGAGCATTGAAGTCACCTTTGTTGACATTTGAAGTAAAAAAAAACGACTGCAGAAAGCATCTTTGTCTGCGTGATTCGAGACTAACGTAGGCGCATAACACTGTACGCACGTGATATTTCTGGCACGGGTCCGAAATCTCGCTGTGATAATTTGGTCAGAGATAGGTTTCCAGTCCCGATAGCTTTAGGCTGATCGTTAGGTTTTCCAGAATATAGGAAAGTTAGTTCTTCGTCTGTAGTAAACTCGCCTGAGTCAGGCCATCTAGCTTCGCACAGTCCACGAAAACAGAGATTTTTATTCTACAAATTCCTTACATATTTGCGCTAAGCGCGATGGTTCTGTTAAAGTTCTGATGTTCCAATTCGTGTCCTTGATTTCATGCTAAAGGTCGTCAACTTTTGCTCCGTTCGGTTTTCATAATTTATTGTGGTTTCAGTAATCGGTGGAGTTTAAAGTGGGTAGGTGATTGGCCTACCTTGAATATTTGGTGGTGATAAACCAACAATAATAGGAAAAATAATCCAACGCCAGGAATAGTTGTAACTGTTTTCGTGTTATTTGTTATAACTGTTAATAACAAAAATGATTTATTAACACACACAATTTAACACAATTAAGACCATAATGTCCCCGTAGTTTTTAAAAAACCGGACAGTGATTTATTTCGCACTTTTTTGGCATCAACTCAATTTTTTTTTTGTTTAAATTTTAAATTTAACCTGAGTAGAGTAATAGAAAAAAAAAGATTTTCAAATTGCCGCCAAAAATTATGACATGCTCTCAAAGTCAGCTGATCTTGTATAGCATGCTTTTTTTAAATTTAGCATAACATCTTTAAGTGTTTAGTTTAACAAAAATAAAAGATAAAACCGCTTAGTCAATGCTTTGTAAATTTTGTGCTTTTTTTTGTGTAATGGTGCCGTGTTTTGTTCATGTGGATTTTTAGCCTAACCTTAATAAGTATTGTTGTGTTTCGTGGTATTTTTATGGGGCACAGCAGTCCTTAAGTCAAAATATGCTATATGTTATGAAACTAATCGTTTTTGTTACTTTTTGAATAAAGTGCGTTTTTCCAGAATATACGTGTTTGCACATGCAGAGCTGATTGATACTTGCAACATGAACAATCGCTCTGATAACGCAATTCAACAGCACATAATTTAAAAAAATTAAGTAAGATATATAAGTAAACAATTGACGAATTGCGGTAGAGCTTTCGAAAAATTAAAAAGCAAAACACTTAAAATGGCTAATACTAATACTAACAGCTACTATTGTTAGCAATTGATCTTAATTTTGAGACCAACAAAATTGGGCGTCCAAAAGTTGACTATGAAAAAGCTAGTTCCCGACTGAAAAGAAGCTAAGTCACGGAACTTGCGGAAGAAAACAACAAGTTTGTTTCCTTTGTCTTGCATTCTACAGTTTCAGCAAAAAATTCAGCAGAAAAAGGCAAAGCTGTAGCTTTAAAAGCGTGAAAATGAATTCACACAAAGGCATCTTCTCCATCTTCCGACAGTTTTTGTCGGAATCGAAATGAAAGGTGTTCTAGATTTCGATTCCGACAAAAGTTTACTCGTTATGAAAAGTTTGGCTTACAGCTGTCGAAATGAAAAGTATTTTGCTTTGTTTAGTTAAATAAACGCATTATTGCCACCAAAATTAATTTTGTTTTATATTTTAATGTTTTAAGAAAATTTAGATGAGCTCAATTCAACGAATCAAGGTTAATTTTTATTATATATTTTTTTTACAAAAAATGTCTATTAAAATTGTGTATACATGCAAAGCCAAAACGGGTGGAATGAAAGTAAGATGTTCTGGATAGACAAAACAGAACTTCGAAATGTGTACCGTGTTGTCGTGTTGCACAAGTAAATTTGAAGATAATTTTATTAATAAATGGTTAAAAACATGTATATAAAATAAATTATACAAAATTTTTAAATGAATTAAAAATATTTGTCTCTCAGAAAGATGTTGGCAGAAAGAAAAATTAAATTAATAAAGTTGATGTTCGAAAACTTGTGGTGACTCTACAAATGAACTTATCGATAGCTCAGCAGTTGGTCAGCTGGCAAATTGCTTGGGATTTGGCGCCCTTTTTAAACAAACTACAATGAGCCGTTTTTTTGTAGTTAATTGTTATAATAAATTTATGAAGGGGCAAAAAAGGAAGTGCTAAGCAAAACACAATCCCAACGTTGCCAAATGGTAAATTTGCAAGCACTAACGATGTCAACTACAGGAAATACCACTGCAAGAAAGAAATGTACCTATTTAAGCGATGATAATTAACAGCATGAACAAAACAATTGTGAAACGCTTATGGGAAAAAACAAACAACAATTTAATAAAGGGGAATATAGCAGAGAAGTTACTGAAGGTGACTTAAATAAAATAAACACATAGAGTTGGCGAAAATTTGTATGTTATACTTATAAAATTAATATGCAAACTACAAATAGCTTAATTTTGTACTACATGTCCATTTTTAAAGACGGCTGCTGTATGATGTCGCTTCCATTTAAATTTAGCGCCATATAAACAAACATAAACAACACAGCTGCTTGTGGTCTAAATGAAAACAATTCCAAGTGGATTCGAACATTTCTAGAACACCATTTGTTGGAATGCATTCGTTATGACTTTTCAAAACGAGTCGAAATCTAGAATAGGTCTGAATAATTTTATTTATTTATTTATTGAAGGGGTACAACTAAGAACAGTTGACCTTATCTTATAGGAAAAAAGTAAATTTGTTGATAAAAGAAAAATATATGGTATAACTAATCCGCGTCTCTGCCCGATCGGTATACTAATTAATGATATGCACCTTCTCACATCAAGAATTGGCCAGACACTTGGATTTACAATGTAAAGATAAAACAAGGAAGCAAGATAAAAAAAATGTGGTACAGTCGAGGTGGTACCCGACAGTTGAATAGAGTAAGCAGACGCTCTGCACGCGAATTTATCTTGTTTTGCCACACTATACATACATACATATTTAAAGTTTCAAACACACTACACTGTATAAATAAAAATCACATACTACAAGGAGACACTAGAGTTTTAATAAAAGGGTCAAGCAACAAAAGGGCAGATCATAAGACACGGAAAGGATCGTGTTAAACATGATTAGATGTACAAAATTATATGGCTAAAGGTCGAAAATTACTAGTTACTCTAGAAGTTATAACATAAGTAACTTTGCTAAGAAGAGCATTGGAATCGATAAGACTGGTATGTTTTGCGGTGACTTAAGGAAGGCAATTTTATAAGGCGAAGTCTATCAGAATATGGCGGCAGTCGGATGTTTGGGTCTCAGTTTAGGCCACGAAGTGCAAAAAGAAGAAATTGATTTACCTAGTATTGAGGACTCCAAACACAGGAACAATATTCTAATATAGGACTGACGAGAGAAATATAAAGAAGTTTGGTTGTGTAAGGGTCGTTAGACTCTTTAGACCAACGCATAATAAAAGCAAGTACACCTCTAGCTTTATTGACCATGTTGCAAATATGGTGATTAAGTTTAAGGTTATGATCGAACAAAACACCAAGGTCGGACACACTCTCGATGCATTCTAAGGGAGAAGATTCTAAGGAGTAAGTAGCCAAATAAGGAGCAGAACCATAAAATTTCATAACATTACATTTTGACTTGTTGAGAAAGAAGAAGTACTAAGTGCTTATTTTTATCGGAATAAAAGCTACATTTTGGATTCGATTAGATTAATATATACGATATATATATATATATATATACGATATCCAACTTAAAAGGCAAGACCGAAACCCCAGTCGAGACAGTTTAACAAGGAGAAGACTATGGTTTACCGACTCAAATGCTTTACTAAAATCAGTACATATAAAAACGTCAGTTTATTTTTTTTCGGTGAAAGCTAGATTAATAAGAGACGAAATCTATAAAAGGTTAGTAGAAGTGGACTGATGCTTACAAACCCATGTTGGAAATCCAACATGAAAGAACGACATTAGTGGTGCAACTGTGAAGTGACAATCCTTTCAAAATCTTTTCGAATTCATGAAAGCTTGGCTACACCACAGTAGTTCTCAATGTTGGACTTGGAACCTTTTTTATAAATAGGGATAATAAAGGATTCATTCCAGATGGCCTGAAGACAAGAATATTTTAATGAAGTGCGGAAAAGAACAGATAATGGCATAGCAAGAGAGTGAGCACAATGTTTTAAAACGCAACTAGGAATGGCACCGGGCCAGGTTAGAAAGATGATTTGACAGACAGTACGCATTGCAACACGTTGGTTTCAAAGATTTCTGAATAAGCAACAAGATTTGAATGTCATAAATAGGTTGGCTATTTTAAATAATGTGATCCTGTTGGAATTTTACTATGAAGATAATTTATTAAAATGAATTTCCAGACCACTACATGCATCGATACAGAACAATAACGATTTTTGTAAAGTGCTGATGTTACTACTCAAAGAAGGAAGGAAGATTGGAAGCGATTTATTCGTCTCTCTTTATGCTTTGGCAGTAAATGGAGTAACCTTCAACAATTATATTTTGATAGTTCACTGAAAATTAAATTTGGATCGGTATTGGCGTCTAAGTCCTTAAAAAATTAAGATTTTACTGTCATTTTGGGTATTTGCTTGCTTTTATCGCTGTTTGCTTGCTTTTATCGTTGTTTTTTTTGATTTTAAAAGCAGTGAAGCCGTGACTGATTTTTCATTTTTACTAAAACTTCAATAAATCAGTCAACTTTTCTAATAAAAAGACGACACTCCAAAAATCGCATCTACATTTAAGTGTTTCAGACTTTATCTGAAAAAAATAGCGATATTTGTAGATGAAGTAAAAGAAATTAAAAAATTCGAATTGGTACAGTTTATGACCTCATATGTGCAAACGTATTTTGAAAAATGCCCTTCACAAAAATATTTTTTTTTTAATTTGATTTAATTTAGTTTAACACACACGAAAAAAAGAAAGTTTTAGATGGATAATTCGATTGTTTATGAAGATATCGTAACCAAATTTGGCACTCTGAAGCACTGTTTGTATTTACCACTCCATTGCAGCACAACATTTGACAAGAAACTCCATGCTATGCTCTAACTATGAATGAAATCAAGAGCAGAGCTTTATTTGCTATAGCATTTTCTTTAAAATTGCTTTAACATTTTCCTAACATTTTCTATGCCATTTTTTATGACAGTTTTAGCAAGTGTTGTATTAGCAAAGAAGAAGAGTAAACCATACGAAGCACGTCGCATAGCGAAAGTAATGTATTTGTTTAGTATACTCACTGTTATTGTGTTCAGTTTCGTTAGGTTCATCAAACCCGTCATCGTGAATATAATTATAATATAATACAATACAATTTTTGAAGTTTTTATTATATTTGCCCCTTTATCCGAAGTAATGGAATTTTACTAAGGTTCACTCCGTATTTATCCAGTACTGCTTATATTTTTTTTTGCAAGATTTTCCGATGCACTGACATGATAACCAGATCTTTCCGAATTTTATTTACATGGTATGTTCCTTCGCAGGATTAAAACCATGGTTTTCAAATATGCAACTTGAGTGTACATATAACACGGTGAGTCTGGATTAATGCGCCAACACGTCGTTACAGAGCAATCAGCCGAGACTGATATTTCTTTGGTACCAATTTGAATGCATGTTGTCGGGCATGCAATTCCCACTTGGTGAGGGGCGAGATGTATCTATCATTTCTTCTGCTTTATGGCTAGCAACACCCGGTTGAGATCGCAACACCACGCCGAGCCAAGCTGACTCTACCCGCTATTTGGGTTTCAACCACAGCCACCACAATGCTCCCACAAGGGGGCCAACCTCAATGAGCACGCTTGGACGTATACTCAACCCGTGGTACCGAAATTAAGGCCTCGGTTTACCCCTTCCCTTTCAGTCCCGACAGACTCGGATTTGGGGAACCGGATTTGGGGAACCGTTTCGTATATTCCTAGTCCATCAAGGCATCGCACATCTGCATACAGCGGGCATACACAAAGGATGTGCTGCCAATACTCAAGCTCAGCGCCACATAAGCACGCGGGCGTGTTGCTCAAGCGTCTTGTATGCAGGAAAGCATTAAACGATCCATGGCCAGTCGGAAAGAATCAGAAACGTGTGTTGAAGCCAAAATCACGTCTGCTGAACACGAAGCTTGCCTCTGGGATGAATCGGTGAGTGACACGAACGTGTCCGTCTCCCTCGTTCCATCTGTGCTGCCACGCACGTAGCAGCTCCTCGTCCGGCAGGGCCATTTTGTCCGTCCAACTAAGATTTGCCAAATCTCGGTCAAACAGCCAATCGCCTTCCACAAGCGGGTAGTCACGCTTAAGTTTGAACCTAATTGCTATTTTCAAAGCAACCAGGTCAAAAGGGGGAGCTCCAGCTAGCACCTGCATGGCGTCAGTAGATACTGTACGACACACAGGCACACAGCTACGCTGGATGAGCCGCTGGCAGGACAGCAGTTGCCTCCTGGCGTTTGCTCGTCTCATCACCAGGGCATACCACACTAAGGCACTAAATAGTTCACAAGGCACCATGCCGGTGTATATGGTCCGCTTGTCGCGAGGACTAACACTGTAGTCGACCCGCAGTACGCGTACCAACCCGTTAACGACTCCAGCCAGCTTATCACGTAAGGACGCGATATGCAGTTAAAAATTCAACCGCAAGTCGCCGGACTGTGATGCCCATGACGGATGTCTTGCTGGTGGACATGGCTACTCCAACTTCGGCTCCCCAAGCACCTATGATGGACATCAGTTCACCGCCTTTCAGCTCCAGAGCAGCGCGCGCATTGCCTTCAACGATGAGAAGCAAATCGTCTGCATACGCGCTGAGCGCACAGTGCGGCTCCAAGCGCTGGAGAAGTAGATCCATCATCATGTTCCATATAAATAGACCGCTGATGGACCCCTGTGAGCAACCTCGTGTCACCGGAACAGTTACTTCTTCATAACTGCTGACCATGCTTGCACTCCTGCCAGAGGAGAAATTTCGCCACAAGTGGGCTTCTCTGCATCCTGAGTCAACGATTCGGCGTAGCGCGGCATCCCATTCCAAGTTGTCGAAGGCACCCTTGAAGTCCACGAAGATTCCGAGCACATATCGCGCCGAGCTGGCCTCGACAGTGCTCACTACGTGTCTCCAGGCGTCATCCAAGCAACGTCCAGCTCTGAAGCCAAATTGCCATCTGTTGCCTACCGGTAGCACGTCTGTTAGTCGATTTACCTTTATGCCTTCAAGCACTTTCCCAACCACTGGTAACAGGCATATTCCACGATAAGAAGCAGGATCGCTCCTGTCCTTATCGGGCTCTTTGAGCAACGCAACCACTCTGGGTCGCTTCCACTCTATAGGGATGCAGCCTTCAGCTTCGCAGCGTGAGAATAGCGCCGTCAGATGCTGGGGGATGCTACACCATACCTGCTTGCAGATAGTGCCGGTGATACCATCAAGTCCAGGCGAGCGTCTGCTCTTCAACCTGGAGACGCAGGCACCTATCTCTTATACTTCGAGAGCAGGAGCACCACCATCCGGAATGGCAAGAGGGGCATCTGACTCCGTAACAGGGAAGAAGTTACTTGCTCTTCCACGAAGCGTCGCCAGTTCTCCTCCTTCGCCAACAGAATTAGCTTCTTGTATTGGCGAACGGAAATCCGTAGTTCAATAGCAAGTCGCTCAGCATCGTCGTTGCCACTCCGTCGTGCATTCTGGAGCCTACGCATGAGTCTCCTGACTTCATGGCGCTTGGTACTAAGGCTGGTATTCCACCAAACCACTTTCCTCATTGCTCCTGGCGATCTGCGGCCTAACACTCGATCACACGCAGTGCAGTTTCTTGCTCCTCTGTCGGAGTCTCCGTGAAGTTCTACGGTAATTCAGCTGCCAGTCTTACCAATTCGTCCCTGAATAATCGCCAACGCGCAGTGGAGATGTTCCAGGAAGCCACAGGAGCAAGGCTGCTCTCAACTTCGCTACTTGGGCCTAGAGTTTAAAACGCTTAGTTTAAAAGTTATGATTTTTTTTAGAGAAAATTGTTTTTTTTTTTTATTTTATATATAAGGTTGTCAAAAAAGTCTTGCGGTATTTTTATTGAATTTTCAATTGTTCATAAAATTGGTTATAATAATGCGATTTAAGTCAAATATGCGCCGTTTTGTTCGATGACGAGTTCCCAACGAGATGCCAACTTCATAATGCCCATCTTATAGAAGCTCGCTTCCCTATTGTCAAAAAACTCGGAGAGCCAATTTTCACAGGACTCTCTTGTGGACAACTTCCGATTACCAAGCGCGATCGTCATGGACAGAAATAGGTGGTAATCACTTGGTGCGAGATCCGGACTATACCGTGGATGCAAAAGAACCTCCCATCCGAGCTCCCGGAGCTTCTGGCGCGTCACCAAAGATGTGTGTGGCCTTGCGTTGTCCTGATGGAAGACAATTCGGCCTCTGTTGATCAAAGATGGCCTCTTCTGCATGAGTGCTGCATTCAAGCGGTCCAGTTGTTGGCAGTACAGGTCCGAATTGAGCGTTTGGCCATAGGGGAGCAGCTCATAGTGGATGATTCCCTGCCAATCCCACCAAACACACAGAAGAACCTTCCTGGCCGTCAATCCAGGCTTGGCCACCGTCTGGGCAGCTTCCCCGCTTTTCGACTACGACCGTTTACGCTTCACGTTGTCGTAAGTGACCCACTTTTCATCGCCAGTCACCATCCGCTTCAAAAACGGGTCGATTTTGTTGCGATTCAGAAGCGATTCGCATGCATCCATACGGTCAAAAATGTTTTTTTGCGTCAAGTCGTGTGGCACCCATACATCGAGCTTCTTTTTCAATCCAAGCTTCTTCAAATGGTTTATAACGATTTGATGACTCATGCCCAGCTCTTGGCCGATGCTACGGCTGCTACTATGCCGGTCTCTTTCGATCAATTCAGCGATTTTATCGCAATTTTCGACAACAGGCCTTCCGGACCGTGGCGCATCTTCGATCACCTCTGCACCAGAACGAAAACGTTGAAACCATCGTTGTGCGGTGGAAATGGAAACTGTATCGGGTCCATAAACTGCACAAATTTTATTGGCAGCATGAGATGCATTTTTGCCTTTATCGTAGTAGTACTGTAAAATATGCCGTATTTTCTCTTTATTTTGCTCCATGTTTGCGACGCTATAACTCACGAACGACTAAAAGCAAACAACAATTAATCAAACATGTTAGCACGTGAAAGGAGCTTTCCAAAAAGCTCTAGCGTGAACCGATGCGACGAATACAACTAGAACTACGCGCTTGCAAAGACAAGCTTGCGGAAATACCGCAAGACTTTTTTGACAACCTAATATATTATATATATATTAAAAAAATTTAAGCGATGATAATTAACAGTATGAACAAAACAATTGTCAAATGCTTATGGGAAATTATCAAACTACAATTCAACAAAAGGGAATATAGCGGAGAAGTAACTTAACGTGACTCTGAAACTGCTACTCAAAATAGTTTGTTGATTAAAATAAAATAAACACATAGAGTTGGCGAAAATTTGTTTGTTATACTTATAAAATTAAAATGCAAACTACAAATAGCTTAATTTTTTACTACATGTCCATTTTTAAAAGATGGATGCTGTATGATTTCGCCATCATTTTAATTTAGCGCCATATAAACAAACATAAACAATACAGCTGCTCTGGTCTAAATGAAAACGATTCGAACTTAGTCGAAATCTAGAACACCAATTATCGGAATGCACTATTTATGACTTTTCAAAACGAGTCGAAATCTAGAAGAGGCCTGATTATTGGGTGCATAAACGGAGCTAAGTTGGCCACAAAACCTAAAATCAAAAAAAAATTCAGTTTCTAAATTATTCCCCACTCGAACTAAGTTTCAAAGTATTCCTTTTATCCACGATGGCGTATAAGGGGTACTATGTTGTATAAGCAGAAGTTAAAAACTATTTTCTTAAATTTAAGAATGTATATATTGTAAAAATTATAATATTTTTACCGCATTTATGTAATTTATTAGACTTAGACCTTCACTCCATGGTACTTCTTCATCACATGTTAAATTGGAAAGGCGTAGTGAGTGAGACTGTTCCAAAGTTTGAAGCCCAATTGCAAAGACATACACCGAGTCGAACATTAAAGCTGGGTCAGCCTGAAAATAAATAAGTATTTCTTTTAGAAGGTGTAATTACATTGATTTCGTCAATTATTTGACATACCACTAAATTTTATCTTCCAAGAGTTGTTCTAATTTCTGAACTTTTCTAATTTATGAAAGTATTCTTTTAATGAAGAATATATATTAAACAGTTTGCTTTCAATTACAACTTTTTATTTTAAATACAAAAATGTAATAAAGGGTCTAGCTGAATGAGGTATTTTTTAAACATTCAGGCCTGTTCTAGATTTCGACTCGTTTTGAAAAGTCATAACGAGTGCATTCCGACAAATAGTGTTCTAGAAATGTTCAAATCCACTTCGAATCGTTTTCGAATCGTTTTCATTTAGACCCGAAGCAGCTGTGTTGTTTATGTTTGTTTATATGGCGCTAAATTGAAATGGAAGCGACATCATACAGCAGCCGTCTTTTAAAAATGGACACGTAATAAAAACTTAAGCAATTTGTAGTTTGCATTTTAGTTTTAAAAGTATAACATACAAATTTTCGCCAACTCTATGTGTTTATTTTATTTTAGTCAGTAAATTATTTTAAGCAGCAGTTTCAGAGCCACCTTCAGTTACTTCTCTGCTACATTCCGCTTTGTTGAATTGTTGTTTTGTTTATTTTCCATAAGCATTTCAAAATTGTATTGGTCATGCGGTTAATTATCATTGTTTAAACAGGCACATTTCCTTCTCACAGCCGTATTTCCTGTAGTTGACATCGTTGGTGCTTGCAAATTTGCCAACATTTGACAACGTTGGTATTGTGTTTTGCTTAGCACTACCTTTTTGGCTCCTTCAAAAATATATTACAATTAACTAAAAAAAGCGGATCATTGTTGTTTGTTTAAAAAGTGCGCCAAATTCCAAGCAAATTGCCAGCTGATCAGCTGATCAACCATCGATAAGTTCACTTGTAGAGTTACCTCAAGTTTTCGAACATCCATTTTATTAATTTAATTTTTTTTCTGCCAACATCTTTCTGACAGACAAACATTTTTTATTTATTTACCAATTTTGTACAAATTATTTTATATACATATTTGAAGCCATCCATCCATTAATAAAATTATCTTCGAATTTACTTGTGCAACACGACAATACGACTACACAATACACATTTCGAAGATTTGTTTTGTCAAAATCCAGATCACCTTACTTTCATTCCACTCGTTTTGGTTTTGCATGTATACACAATTTTAATAGACATTTTTTGTAATAAAAATAACATATATAATGAATATTAACCCTAATTCGTTCAATTGAGCACATCTAAATTTTCTTAATGCATTAAAAAATAATACAAAATTAATTTTGGTGGCATTAATGCGTTTATTTCAGCAAACAAAACAAAATACTTTTCATTTCGACAGCTGCAAGCCAAACTTTTCATAACGAGTAAAATCTTGTCGGAATCGAAATCTAGAACACCTTTCATTTCGATTCCGACACTTTTTGTCGGAATCGAAATCTAGAACATGCCAGATTGGTCCACCAAATCAATTTAATTTAAATTCACACCATATAAAGAACGTATAAAACACATGTTTAAAAAAAAATGGTGGTGACATATTTAAGGAGCATACTTAAAAAAAATAAGAAAATTTCATATTTTTTTTTATTAAAATGTGTTGGTTAAAAAAAATTAAATATTTTTTTTTAACATCCCTAGTGCTAAGTTAGATTAAAAAAAATTGGCTCCAAAATATTCAGTAGTTTAGTCGCAATTATATACACGTGAAATACACTTTTTTTTTAATTAAGCCGCAACGCGTTAAGTTTAAAAACTGAAATTTGGTCCAAATTTTTTTCCCGTTCTGCATCAAATTGCATCATTACTTTTCAAAAATCAGGCAGTTTCCAGTACCCTTTATAAAAATCTCAAAGATATCATTGTTCGAACAATTAATTTCGAATGTTTACGCTTTTGCTTTTGCAATAAAGGGTTGCTACTTTAGTAGTTGACACTTATTTTAATACATGTTTAATACATTGATCCAATAAATATTCTTTATTACATTAAGCGAATTCTTTCCATTTGTACAAAATAAATTTAAATTAAGCTTGACTATTTGTTCCGCCCAATACGGGAGTTTGTATGACAAACTACTACTCAACCCGGCTAAACAGCTGTGCTCAGCTTTGAGAATGGCAAAATTCGTTTGTTCACATTTGCAAGTTTGCACGAAAATAGAAAATTGTTTTTCAAATGAGTATTGCGGAACAAGGAAAAAATCAAGCGAAAGTGTTGAAGAACCTTTTAATCGATTTAAGGCTATCCCAGGATAAGTGCAACAATTATGTTTGATATGCATTCGTTAAACAAACTAAGTGAAATTTTAATATGAAACATACACACGCTATATTAATTAAATATTACATAATTTATTTTATTTATTTATTATTCTATATTTATTTAATTAATTTAAAATATTTCCATTTGCTTTTTATCCTGTGGTTGCCTTACTGATATTTTTATTTCCAAATTAAATTGCCAAACTATTGACATTCATAACCATGTCTACCTTGCCATACATTGCCACTTTATGAGAGAAATGTGCACAGCACTTATTTATATAATTGTGCATTAAGTTCGTAGCACTCATAGTGACCATTTTGTTAATAAAAGTAATCAGGCCTGTTCTAGATTTCGACTCGTTTTGAAAAGTCATAACGAGTGCATTCCGACAAATGGTGTTCTAGATTTCGACCGAGTTCGAATCCACTTCGAATCGTTTTCGAATCGTTTTCATTTAGACCAGCTGTGCAGAGCAGCTGTGTTGTTTATGTTTGTTTATATGGCGCTAAATTGAAATGGAAGCGGCATCATACAGCAGCCGTCTTTTAAAAATGGACGCGTATTAAAAACTTAAGCAATTTGTAGTTTGCATTTTAGTTTTAAAAGTATAACATACAATTTTTCGCCAACTCTATGTGTTTATTTTATTTTAGTCGGCAAATTATTATAAGCAGCAGTTTCAGAGCCACCTTCAGTTACTTCTCTGCTACATTCCGCTTTGTTGAATTGTTGTTTGTTTATTTTCCATAAGCATTTCACAATTGTATTGGTCATGCGGTTAATTATCATCGCTTAAACAGGCACATTTCTTTCTCACAGTCATATTTCCTGTAGTTGACATCGTTGGTGCTTGCAAATTTGCCAACATTTGACAACGTTGGTATTGTGTTTTGCTTAGCACTTCCTTTTTTGCTCCTTCAAAAATGTATTACTACAATTAACTAAAAAAAGCGGATCATTGTTGTTTGTTTAAAAAGTGCGCCAAATTTCAAGCAAATTGCCAGCTGATCAGCTGATCACCCATCGATAAGTTGACTTGTAGAGTTACCACAAGTTTTCGAACATCCATTTTATTAATTTAATTTTTCTTTCTGCCAACATCTTTCTGACAGACAAACATTTTTTATTTATTTACCAATTTTGTACAATTTATTTTATATACATATTTTAAGCCATCCATTAATAAAATTATCTTCGAATTTACTTGTGCCACACGACAACACGACTACACAATACACATTTCGAAGTTTTGTTTTGTCTAAATCTAGAACACCTTACTTTCATTCCACTCGTTTTGGTTTTGCATGTATACACAATTTTAATAGACATTTTTTGTCATAAGAATATATAATGAAAATTAACCTTGATTCGTTGAATTGAGCACATCTAAATTTTCTTAAAACATTAAAAAATAATACAAAATTAATTTTGGTGGCATTAATGCGTTTATTTAAGCAAACAAAGCAAAATACTTTTCATTTCGACAGCTGCAAGCCAAACTTTTCATAACGAGTAAACTCTTGTCGGAATCGAAATCTAGAACACCTTTCATTTCGATTCCGACACTTTTTGTCTGAATCGAAATCTAGAACATGCCTGAATTTCTGATTTTATTTCAGCAGCCATAGCCAATATATTGTGGTTTAAACGAATTATTTTGTGTTCCAATGACTTAGAGACAAGAAGTCCTATTCCTTTGCTTGCATTGGTGCAGAATGGATCAATGTCGTTTTTTCTATAAAACATATGTATATTGGCTTGGGCAGTGAAATGTTGTATCATCATTTTGTAGGTGTGTTTCTTGTAATGCAATGATCATTGGTTTATATTTATTAAGTAAAAGGGCGAGACTGAAATATTTGTCTTTATATCCATTGATATTCCACTGTATTGTTGTAATTGTCATAGCGCGAATTATTGGGCTTGTACCTTTTTGTGTACAAATATACATATTTTAGTTTTAAAAGAGTTTTGTTTTGTGTTATAGTCTCTTACTAATTTCATCTTTCTCTTTCCTTGCAACTCCGCAATACGTAATTGCAATGTATAATGTCATTGCAATTGATTGCTAAGAGACTCCGCGAAAAGAGAGAGACGAGAGTTATAATTCATCATTTTCTATTATTACTACTAATTAACAATTTAAGGCATATTAATTAACATTTTTGCAATAAATAAAAAAAATATATATTTATTAATTTAAAATATTAAGTAGTTTTCCAATATGGCACGCGTTGCGGCAGACTACAGCGTTCTTTTATAGGCGGCGCTTTTCGCGGCAGTTGCCTCGCGATACTCCTCGTCATACCATTGGTTCCGTGGGGGTGGACGCTTGAACCCAATGGTGTCTTCAGCGGCAGAGCGCATGGAGTGGGATATGTGCGCCCAAAGTCCGCCAACATCATCAGGGAAGGAGTTGGGTTGGTGGAGCAATTCCGAGAGGTGAGCGGTGTATGCTTCGGCTGTCCGTTGTGATAGCAACTTAGCGACGTCCAGCTTTCGTTGCATGCTAGGGCGTACGTTTTCCGTATTGCACAGTCGCATGCGTATCTTGGCTGCAACAAAATAATGTTCTGAGTCAACATTGATTCCGCGAAACGTACGCACGTCCAGCACGCTTAAAGCATGCCTTCCGTCCTTCCTTTTTCGTTTTGCGGTGGTCGTCAATATAAGGGGGGATTTTACACGAGGCTTTGGTTGTGGTTTTCATTGGATTGTTTAACGAGGCGGGTGCCAAACCCTGCGCTCAACCGTTTAACGTCCGGGTGACTCGCTGCACAC
This sequence comes from Chymomyza amoena, assembly GCA_037043745.1. Classification (NCBI taxonomy): domain Eukaryota; kingdom Metazoa; phylum Arthropoda; class Insecta; order Diptera; family Drosophilidae; genus Chymomyza; species Chymomyza amoena. The sequence goes on from JBAMAX010000356.1 coordinate 204,643, forward strand.
ATTAGCTCACTATTTAGCGGATGCTTAGATAGCTACCCAGGAGGCGCAACGAAGAGGCTGTGTGTCAACTTGCAATCATTTGAGACAGAGATCGCTCTGGCAGTCGACAGGTTGACAGCAATCAGAAGCATTGCTCTGTACAAATGAAAGCCAGGCCCACCCTGTCCGAAACCTCGGACGGCATTAAAACGTTCAGATAGTTTCGTTTCTACCTTAACAAAGCTGATAGTGCTGCTGAACATCATTCTACACAGGCAAATCAGCTTCGCCGGAATACAAAAAACATTGTGGCGTACAGACAATCCCTTATCGAGCTAGCAAGTTGGTCCGTTTGTCTTTTCGTAGGACTTTATATGAGATGGGAATTAGACTGACTCCCCGGTAGTTGGCACATATAGTCGGAGCCCCTTTCTTCAGTGCAGGGCAAAGGTCACTGAGACTCCAATCCTCAGGCCTCCCATTAAACTGAGGTAAATCCATTGCGGCCGTCGGTGGCGTAAGTGGTAGCGTACTCGCCTCTAAAACTGAAGGTCGGTAGTTCTATTCCCCGCAGTAAAACTGGTTCATTTGCATAGCAGTGGCATCGCTAGCTCAAAAACGCTATTTGCCATGAAAGTCTATTAATTAAAAACACCGCCGTTCGGATTCGGCTATAAACTTTAGGTCTCTGTTCTGTTCGAACAGTTAATAATAGACATCCTCTATGCCCCTCTCTAAAGGGTCAAATAGGGAATTATTTATTTTATTTTTAAATGCCAAGATGTCTTTGCTTTGTCTGTGTATAGCAAAGAGATTATCGCCATCCAGGAAATGAGATGGATAGGACAAGGTTGCTCCAAGCGAGCAAGCTGCGAGAAAAGCGCGAATAGGTTCATTGCAGTGAATCAGGGGCGGACCCAGGATTTTGGTAAGGGGGGGCCCAGAGAAATCTGTCCAGAGAAATCCATCTTTTAAATTTTTATAATTATTATTCAGCCCGGATATGTGAGCGCGCGCCTTGAAACTCGGTTCGCGCGGAAACGAGCGACAAGTTTCAATCTATTCCTTTCCTAGTATAAAAAAAGCATTCCGCGCACTGCTGCACGCTTTGTCATTGGTCAAAGAGACGGTGGTGGGGAAAAATACCGCGCGGTCAATATAAGGAAACGCGCTGGGAATTATTGGGACAATCCAAGCCTTTTTCCACTGGCCCAAGAAACAAATGGTTCTTAAAGATGAAATTTCCAAAATGACGACGAAAAGTGAGGGAAGACGACAGAAATTGAAATCTATATGTCCTACAAGATGGGCTCAGTCCCACGAAGCAGTTTCAGCATATGTCGAACTCCAGCCAGCTGTTATTGAAGCTTTAGAGGTAATAAAAATTTGGAAAGACCGTGATACTTCACAAAAGCCTTCTCAACTTTTGACGGCAAACTTGACTACAGAATTTCAAATCTCGTGTCATATAATGGAATCCATTAATTCTATTGTTCTGCCTTTGAGTTGAATATTGCAGTTGAAAAATCAAGATCTGGGAGAAGCCACAAAATTGGCAGATGATGCTTTGGATGAATTCAAGAAAAAGCGGCAAAATGCTGACTCATGCTTTCATTTCATCTATGAAAAGGTTGTTGGCACCTGTTCCGAGTACGAAATTCAAATCAAAAAGCCGCGTCGATGTGATCGTCAAAAAAAACTCCTCCAACGTTGGACCTCAAGGAATTGAAGATTACTATAGAATTGCATTTTATGTGCCATTTCTCGGCACATACATTTCTCATCTTCAAAGTCGCTTCGAAAAGCACAAATCAATTTTCCAAAGCTTTGGCCAGTTATTTATCAAGCAAGAATTTTATGAAGAATTATTAGATTGTTCCGAAGGCGATTTCATCTCAGAAGTCAAAATGTGGAGACAACGAATTTGCAACCAAAGTATTCAAAATGCGCTCGATGCGTTGTCGGTAAGTATTTTTTTTTTAATTGAAATCTCCATAGGAGAGAACGAGGAAAGTCGAAGTGGATTTCAGTCTCTATCTTTTCATATTATGATTGTGGTGAATATTTTGGGAGTAACCGCCAACTAGCCTCAGTCTTTCCTATGATATAACATTTTAATCAAACCCCTATAAGCTTTTGCTTTTTTTTCAGGTAATAAATGCGAATGCATTCAAAAATGTCAATACGTTATTACGAGTTTTGGCAGTATTGCCGTTTACAACAGCAACTCCAGAACGTTCATTTTGAACCTTAAGAAGACTCAAAAGTTATTTGAGGAATACGATGGGACAAGAGCGCCTTAATGGTCTAGCTGCTTTGAATATCCATAACCGGATTGATTTGACTGAAGACAAAATTCTGAAAGAATTTCTCAAAAAGCCTCGAAAATTAAAAAACGATTAATTATGGAATGAAACTATTCTGTAATGAAATTTTCAATGTTTTTAACCTTAATCAACATGAATTATTGATATTTTGTAGACATAAGATCAAATAAACGAGATTATATTCGTTTTTGATTTTAAGCCTTGTCTTTTTATCCTTGAATTAATTGTAAGTGTAAAGCAAAAAAAAATTGTGAATTTTCTGAGCCCGAAGGGGGGGTCCGAACCCGAAAACCCCCCGTGGGTCCGCCACTGCAGTGAATGAAAGGCTGGCTACAATACGTTTCAAGGCCAAGTATGTGACCTGTATTTGCCACAATGTTTATTGAATCAACAATTTCTTATAATTACACTAGCTTGGAAATTTATTAAGGCTGCAAAAGAGCTTAACTGGATCAGCTAGAGAAGAAGTGGCAGGATTTTAATAATTCCTAATAATAATAATATTAATTTTAAAAACGAACACCGACGTTCGGATTCGGCTATAAACCGTATGCCCCTGTTCTCTTCGAACAGTTATTAATAGAGATCCCCCTGCCCCACCCAGGGGTGACTCACTAAATAGTCAGTCAGGGAATTATAAATATATACATATAATATATACAAAAAAATGAAGGATATCCCACAAACAGAAGGAATTCCCTAGAAAAATGTATAGCATTTTCATCAAAAGTTGACAATTTGGTTATATTTCTGCAATCGTCAAACTTACCAATTAGGACTCGCATGCAATGGACAGTGTATCCAAGCGATATTTATCGTCCGGATTTAAGTGATTTTAATGGTTGGGCTAGTAAATTAGCAAGAACAATCGTCAAGGCAACACTGGTTGTAGAAGAATGTAACATCTTATTGAGTACGATTGATACTACTCCGCTCAAGTGAGCGATCTCCACTTTAATTCAATTTCTTTAGTTCTTATTTCTAAGTTATTGTACATAATAAACGCTGTGTTGTAAGCATCAGCGTACTTACAATTATTTACATGAACGATATCAAGTGCATCGTCTAATTTATAATAAACGTATAATAGAGAAAGGCACACAGGAAGTGTAAGCTATTTATGACCATGAAATTAACTGCGCAATGCGTCCAAAACCGATCATACATATATACAAGTAGCATGTTTTATAAAACAAACCATAAACTATGCGATTTATGTGTGTTGCAAAAGTCCATGTTTATGCGTAAATTGTTTGTCTTCAATAATGTTTATACGTTGACAGTTTGGGTTTAATTATGTTTATCTTAAATATTCTAAGCAGGCGGCTGATTAGGAGGAGTCTCATGTTCACGGTTGAACACTGGTTACTGTCCCTAATGGAGGATCGGTTTAACAACAGGTCAGTTTGACGACAACTGAAGCAGCAACAAAGTAGATAATTTGTTATGATTATTATTTTGGCAAATGTAACAATTTTCAAAGAGTCAACGTTAAGGAGCATTGGGCAACGGCAAGGAGACTTCGATTAGGGTCAGGCTTCCACAAGTGGACCACAAAATTACCAAAGTTCATATTTTGGTATGAAATTTTGCCAGCATCGAGTTTGATGATTCAGATGTACATTCTGAAATTTTTTTTTGAAAAATTTTGAATGATTGATTTTTTATGAACAATTAAAAAATTAAAAAAATGTATGCAGCGATGAGATAAGACACGTTTTTCTCCGAAAGTTAAAGTCCGTTTGAAACAATTTTTTAACTACAGATTGACAAGAGATTATACTATCGAAATACATTTTTTTTAACTGCATATATTATGTTTTGATGCTTGTAAACAAATTTTTTTATAAACAATTGAAAATTTAAACAATTTCTCGTCCATTGAGATCAAATAATTTAATTTTTATTTATGTAATAAACGTTTGAGAAATTATGTACGCAAAAATATGCGATAATTCTCAAAAGGATCGAGCACAAAAAATTTGTATGTGTCGGAATACGCGTTAATTGCAAGCATTAGCAACAAAAAATCATTTTTTGGGTATGTAACAAATCATTGTTGTTTGTTTAAAAAGTGCGCCAAATTCCAAGCAAATTGCCAGCTGATCAGCTGATCAACCATCGATAAGTTCACTTGTAGAGTTACCTCAAGTTTTCGAACATCCATTTTATTAATTTAATTTTTCTTTCTGCCAACATCTTTCTGACAGACAAACATTTTTTATTTATTTACCAATTTTGTACAGATTATTTTATATACATATTTGAAGCCATCCATTAATAAAATTATCTTCGAATTTACTTGTGCAACACGACAACACGACTACACAATACACATTTCGAAGATTTGTTTTGTCTAAATCCAGAACACCTTACTTTCATTCCACTCGTTTTGGTTTTGCATGTATACACAATTTTAATAGACATTTTTTGTAATAAAAATAACATATATAATGAAAATTAACCCTAATTCGTTCAATTGAGCACATCTAAATTTTCTTAATGCATTAAAAAATAATACAAAATTAATTTTGGTGGCATTCATGCGTTTATTTCAGCAAACAAAACAAAATACTTTTCATTTCGACAGCTGCAAGCCAAACTTTTCATAACGAGTAAAATCTTCTCGGAATCGAAATCTAGAACATGCCTGATTGTTTAAAGTTGTTCCAGTCGATGTTAAGAGTCCAAATACTAGAGTTATATTTATAAGTTTTTGGATAAGAGATCTCACTTGACACTGGTTAATGAAAATTTTGCTAAAGGATTGGATATATTAAGAGATACCAGAAAATTACCGCTGAATAAGATTGGCAATCACGCCACTGATATTAGTTAAATGAAATGTGAAATGAAAATAAGGTCAAAATGGCGATTGAGTGGGAATATGGATTTGAATATAATATAGAAAAAATATAGAAACTGAAAAGTTGCCAATTTAGTCATATTTGAATGCTGAGCAAATAATATTCAGGCATGTTCTAGAATTCGATTCCGACAAAAAGTGTCGTATATATTACAAACTTACCTGGAATTTAACTGTTTTGTAAAATGTACTTTTGCACGCATCTCACGATTTTGCAATTTTGCTTTAGCAACGGCACGTCTTTTTTCCTCCGCACATCCAACAATTGTAACCGCTGGCATTTTTCACTTTTCTTGTTATATTTAAAATTTGAATTTATAAAATCAGAAAAGCTTCTCACACAGCTGATTTATACAAATTATTATCGATAGCACTCGAAATGAAAACGATTCGAAAACGATTCGAACTCAGTCGAAATCTAGAACACCATTTGTCGGAATGAGATTTCAAAACGAGTCGAAATCTAGCACAGGCCTGATTACTTCGAATTGAAAACTGTCATTTGGTGGCAACAAAAAAAACATACATGCTGAATGCAGTTTGTTGGGAGGAAAAACACCATTGAGCTGGTTTGTATATGGATCAACAAGCAATGAATATGGGGAATCCTGTAAACAATGGCAAGCAGTTTTTTACTCGTATACAATAAAATATGTATTGGTTTTATTCAGAGTAATGATTTGACTTGCAACTCGCGGTGTTCTTATTATTATTATTGGGATAAATGTACTGCGACCCAGGTGGCCTTCATGGATTAGAGCTCTCCCAAAAGTCCTAAGCCCTGCATGTATTGCAGTATTTTATTCGGACTTATAGTAGCAACGGTCTCTGGTGGGAGAACGTACATGCCCAAGAGCTTGTTTCTTTTATCGGCGATTGCCATACATTCACATAATATGTACGAAGAAGTTTCTTTCTCTATGCTACATAAGCGGCATAGTCCACTATCCACTATGCCGTCAGAAGGCCCGTCATGATTCTCACGGTGTTCTTTCCGTGCGTTATCATGACTTTGAACCTCTTACGGTTGTAGTTAGAGAGGAGGGTTTTTGATTGTTTAAGCCCTGGTATCTGCGCCCAGTGAAGCAGTCGTTTTTTATTCTCCTCTATTCTTAGATGGTCCCGTACCACGTGGTTACCAATCCCACAGTGTGGTTCAGGACCGGTGTTGCTGCACAAGTTCTTGCGAGTTTGTCTGCTAATTCATTTCCAGGCATGTTATTGTGCCCTAGAACCCATTTAATCGTGAGCTTATTCATGGATCCTAATTTATCCAGTGATGTTTTCACTTCTTTGACCGGCCTTGATGTAATGTTGGCTTTACTTAATGCTTTTAATGCTGTTTGACTATCAGACAGGATGGAAATATCCTTTTCATGGTAGTACTTTTGCAGATTGAATTCTGCAAACAAACCTCAGCTTGGAAAATGCTGGTGTGTCTGTCTAGAGGTTCATAATGTTTGGTTCTGGGTCCTACCCCCAGGCAACTTCCTTGATCAGTAAGTGATCCGTCTGTGTACCACTTTATTGTATGTATGAGGTCCAAGCCTCTTATGTGCTGAGTTTGGTATCAAAATATTGATTGAACCTATACTCAGCAAACATCTCATCCCTTGGCTGTAGAAGCATAGGCATATCCTTTGCTAAATCTGCAGCATATTTCTTGGTTAGGCTAAAGTCGTCCACTATTCTCCCAATTCTTATTAATGTGGCTTTCCGCCGCATATCGACAACGATATACAGCCGTGTGATTTCCATTAAAATTTCTAAGGCAACAGTAGGACAGGTGCGCATAGCTCCTGTCATACATTTACAGGCAATTCTTTGCAGTTTCTGCATTTTGTCCCTGATCGTGCTAAGGCACGCTCTACTACCCCAGGCTATGGTCCCATACGTTAGCATGGGTCTAACAACCATAAGGATACCCATCTTAATATTTGTGGTGTTGTGCCCCACGACTTCCCGGCAATACTTCTACACGTAAAGAGAGCCTTTGAGCACTTATTTATAGTGTTTTCTACATGAGTTTTGAAGTTAAGCTTGGAGTCAAAGGTTACTCCAAGATACTTGACTTCTTTGCTCGTTTCTATACTGCTTCCCTATAAAGTTATACGTGACTAAAACAATAACCAAAACCATGCATTTGCACATAAATAGAGATATATTGCGACGAAAATACTAAAAAGGACAATTTGATTTTGCAATACATTTTTTTTTAATTTAGTTTGTGTACATTGTCAGATTAACTAATATTTTTTAGTTAATTGTTTTTGTCTCAAAGGAAACGCAAAATTTATAAACGTTATAAATTTTAGTTTATTTAGCCACACAAAATTTCATGAGAATCGCTACAGCCGTTTCGGAGGAGTATGGTAACTAACATTGTGAAACTAGAATTTTATATATAAGAAGAAACTTATGTTTTACGTATTATGGGTGTTCTCATGAACAAGTCGATGAATCTGATTTTTACGTGTGTTAGAGGTCAATGCGGAAGTTTTAAGCCTATTGCGATGAGTTTATATGAATTGGTTCGTGGGATTGTGAATATTTGTGTGAACATACTCCTGAAACGGCTAGACCGATTCTCATGAAATTTTGTGTGCTTATTGGGCAGGTTTGAGAATCGGCCAACATCTATTTTTCATACCCCTAAGAGATAAGGGTTGCCACTCCTAACATTTTTTTTTCATTTATCGACTATACCTTCATGGTGTGTTCACGGGCGCGAATGCCGCGAAGTTAGCCGCGAAGCCTTCCACACTCCTGTTTCGCGGCTTTCGCGGACGGCGCGTTACACAATATTTTTCAATCTGTGGTTTGTCTTGAGTGAACGTGAAAAAATAAAAAAAAGACATCCTGTCGCCATTATAGATTAACATTATTAGTGCACGAAAACATTAATATCAGATACTGCTTACAATTCCGAGAAGAAAACTACCAAATCTCCATCAAACATGGTTAAAATGTAAAGATGTCAAGTGGTTGCAAATTTTATGATGAAATGAATCCACTCATTGGACGATGTTTTCCAATCGGAAAGATTCCAGATCTAGACGAGCGAGCGAAGCGAGCGTGCCGGAGCGCAGCGGAGGTCGGCTAGTATTTTATATATTTTGACATTGCTATGACTGCGAATAGCACTTCATTTAGTTTTTTGCAATTGCTATTGCTCAGCTATAGATTATGTTGATAGCAAGAGCATATGATGTGCTCTGTGCTATGTTTCAGCTCTAAACAAAATAATAGCAGGAGCAATAGCAGAGAAATATTTTTCTCTCTATTGCAGCTATGCACTATGGGGCAAACGACCGTTTTAGCTGGCCAAAACCCATACTTTAAAAATCGCTAAAATAATTTTTTTCACTGCTACGCCAGAGAGCACTAAAATATAGAGGCGAAAATTCTCTCTCGAGTGTAAATCTTCGAATAATCGCGCGCCACAATAAAGTTGAAAACAACAATGTTTGCATGTGCGTGCATATGCTTTTGAACCAAGCAACTTTAAAACGGCGCGCGATCGTTAAACGGGAAAAAAAAGTTTTTGAGTTATTTCGCCTCTATATATTAGTACTTTTTGGCTGCGCATTATACAAACTTGAATCTGTACAGTTATTTACATAAAATTTAAATTGATCGTGCCACTGTTAAGTTGTCAGCTGTTAAACAATGCTGTTAATTAACAAAAGCACATGTTTTTAAAATATCAATTTTTCGCATGCAACTTTAAGTTAGTAAAATAATGAATAGAATAATGAAGCAATAAAGTTGAATTTTTTAAGATGCAGTTCAATAGATGTGGTACGCAACATACGAGGTGTGTTCAAAATGTAAGGTGACTTAGCAATTTCGCGGGTAACGTATTTTCGATTATCGATTTTTTTTTGTTTTGCCATTCACTTGAAATTTGGTACAGATGTTCGAGAAGAGTGTACCAACACAACAAAACAAAAAAATCGATAATCGAAAATACGTTGCCCGCGAAATTGCTAAGTCACCTTACTTTTTGAACACACCTCGTATGTTCCCACAAACATTTTTGCCACATCTACATTTATTTTGTTATTATAGGAACAATAAAAAAAGTAAATCAAAAAATGTTTTTTTAAAAGTGGTCTTTTGCCCCATAGTGCTATGGAGTAGTAAATGCAAGAATGGTCGTGTTGAAATTGAAAAATTTTGTTATCGCAAAACAGTATTGTATAGCTCAACAGTTGAAAACCTTGTATTGGTTTGGTTGGATACGGGAATACTTGCCAGTGGTAGCAAGGTATACCAAGTGGTTTGTGGTCACTGTGGGAAATGTGACAATCGTTTGTGACGATAATCTACGTAGGGTAACAAGAAAAAAGGAATAGTAGTGCAGATGTTCCCACCAGTTAAGGATGGTCAAATATGGTTCAAAGTAAAAACATCTGATGAAATGTTTAAAAGACTTGCGGTTTTGAAACTAGTAGTTCCATATTCTTTGATCACTATCATCACTGTTGTACTGTATAGTCAGAATTTTGGTAGCGGATGGAAAATTTTGATAGTCGGCTCATTTTGCTGAATTATAATTCCCGTACTTGACTATTTTTTCAGTCGCGCTATATGTATCATGAGGGTCTCTATTAATAACTGTTCGAATAGGACAGGGACATACAGTTTATACGAGGTTCTCCATTTCTTATGTTGGCATTGTAACATTGAAAAACTTTAACATTTGATAACCGATTGAAAATAGTAAGTTCGTTCAGCTGTGAACGAAAATACTGTGGCAATACTTATGCCTGTCATAACTGACGGGCCAATTTCAAACTCTCTGGTGATCCATGAAGCGCCCTAGACATGTGATGTCTAAATGAGGGCCGGCGAAATTAAGAAAAAGGAGACATTGCTCACCAAAGAGTGTCTCCGACAAATTGAAACACAAATTGTATTAATAAAGTGAAAGAATGAATACGCATTTGTTGAATGGAAATCATTTCTTTATTTATGAGAGCATCCATTTTTCTCTTAATCAGTATGAATGCACATAATTTTCTGTTTATTTTTAATTTATTTATGAAATTTATGTATACACTAGCCGGCCTCCGGCACGCTCGCTTCGCTCGCTCGTCTAGATCTTTATTTTCTTCCAATGATTTATTTTTGTGGCGAATTCACGAAATCGCTTTGCCTTATAAATTATTTCTAGTTTCTAGGTAAATTCTAGTGTAGACAAAAAGTTACTTACTTATTATAAGTGTGTAAGTATGTGGTATGTTATATTCAAATAACTTCGTCCTGCCAGAACTTTTTGAATGCTCTTATAGTGTATAAACATCGCATGATTCTTTATTTAGCTTATATAGACAATCATAAGATTTTTATATTAGTTGACTTTCATGACTCTCTAAGAAGCCGTATGGACGAACTTAAGTATTCTTAAGAGAGCTCGCGTCTCTAATAAATTCATGCCCCACAGAAACTAAATTTCGACCCCTTTGCGACTACGCTTCTGTCTGCACTTAATGTCCAATAACCGGTGTTGAACAATTTTCTACTATGCTATATTCACGATATTTACAAAAATGCGTATATCTCACGAACCAATAGACACAAACACATCGCAATATGCTTAAAATCTCCGTATTGATAACCTCTAAAACACGCAAAAATCCGATTTTGTTGCTGGACTTGTTCTTCGGTTCTTTTATGTCTCATACTTCTGGACCTTCTTGTATTACGGTTCAAATCAGCATGGATTTCATCTGATTGATTCTGATAATCCCGATTTCGTCTCATTCTTATTCGAGCATTCGTATTGTATTCATCTTGTTCTTGAGCAGAACGTGATCTTCTCTTAATCGACTCAACTCACTCCTTTGCGAACGTTGTTCCTCAGCTTCAGCTGTTCTTTGGGATGATTACAATTGAGTTCTACGCGAATGCCTACCAATGTTACGTCTTTTTGGCGGCATTATGTGCAAATATTGAATTGATCATATGTATTTTACACAGAAATCAAAACATGAATCGTTAATAATTTTTTTGTTTCCTTTCGACAAAAACTATTAACTAAAAAATATTAGTTAATCTGACAATGTACACAATGCCAACCTAAATTAAAAAAACAAAATTGTATTGGAAAATCAAATTGTCCTTTATAGTATTTTCGTCGCAATTTTGTTATATTTTCTCAACCCTAAACAATCCTTGGACTTCCACGAACATTTCAAGACCAAAATTAGCCAAATCGGTTCAGCCGTTCGTGAGTCTCTAAGCTTAGAAGGAACATAACATGGTGACACGAGAACTTTATATATAAGATATATTCTCAACTACATCTGCTTTTATAAATTTTTTTAATTGTTTTGTACCGAAATAAAAAAACTGAAACACAAATCACAAGCAAGGCACTTACCTCAATAGAAATTGTTTTTTTAATTTTATTATTCGAATCGCTCCACTTTAATATATGACGATCATAAGATTCTATATCCTTTAAAATCTCCTTTACGGCAACGTCGTCCATATCTACCAAACGGTAGGATGTTATGTTTACAAAATTATATTTAAAATCTTCCAGGTCGAAAGTTTCCAAGTCGAAACTGGTAAACAAGTAATGATATTTATACTCATTCATTTGTTTTTGAAGAATCTAAACGAAAACATTATTTAATAATTTTTTCAATTATTGCTTTAGACGTCTCTTACATTTTTAAGTAACATCGATATTCCCTCTGGATTTATATCTATGATAATATTATGAATTTCCATGCTCTTAAATTCTTCTAATGTGTCCAAGTAGGATTCATGTTGTTGTGTTCGAATGGTTCTTATGTACATTTCTGCCTGAACTAAGCGGGTCAGCTGATTAAGAGCAATTATTCCTGCGGATGTTAACAGTACCATTTTTATACATTTTGCGAAATTGAGAATTCAAGGTTTTTTTTAGCGGTTACGTAATTTGGGAACGGTCCCTAAGTACCTACCGTAATCTTGTTCATATAAAACTCCGAATTTCGTCCAATTTAAGTACCGAATGACATCAATATAAGCGTAATTAACATAATGATGTGACGGATGTACGTTTATAGAAAACTCCTGAGTTATTGTTACGCCACGGCGCTCCATGTTTGGTATGTCAAGAGTGTCACATATAGAATTTATATGAGTTGCCAAAATCGAATTTGTCGGACTAAAAATCGCTTGAACACCGCTTAAAATTTGATAACATACTGCGATGAAGAAAAGACATGATGTATTTATACAATATATGTACTATAGCTTAAAAATAAAATAAATAAATCCCTGTTAGACCCCTTGGAGGAGGGGCATAGGGGATCTCTATTAATAACTGTTCGAACAGAACAGGGACCTACAGTTAATAGCCAAATCCGAACGGCGGTGTTTTTAATTAATAGACTTTCATGGCAAATAGCGTCTTTGAGCTAGCGATGCCAGTGCTATGCATGCACCAATGCTACTGCGGGGAATCGAACCACCGACCACGGTTTTAGAGGCGAGTACGCTACCACTTACGCCACCGACGGCCTCACAAGCTTAAAAGAATATAATACATCTATTGAAATATGGGAGTGTGTGGCGCATTTTCGCAAAAGCAAATTCAAACACAAAATGTTTTTGAGTTCCTTCATTGATTTGGGATAGAAACATCGGTTCTGGCTGCGTTGTGCTCTTACGTTTTTGTGTAGCTTGGGCTCAGTAAAAGCAAAAGCAAAGGCAAGCCTTGGCTTGTTTTATATTGTGTTGTAACGTTTTTGTGTGGAGTTGATCTCGGCCAAAGTAAAGTAATATATAAAGTTTACGCATTAGCGTTTTTGCAGAGCCCATTGGCATGTTAAATCAATCGTTATCATAAATATCAATTATGTATGTCCTTGAGCCTGACTACTAAAAAGAAGCCATATACCGTTTAATTAAATCATTATATCTTAAAATAATTTTAAGGTAATAACTACCCAAGACAAATAATTATATGTGTAGTGGTGTTTAGTCTTTCAGCATAGAAAAAATATAGTATGTGCCTGAATATTATTTTGCTTCCAAAAATTATTATTACTTCGTAGATTTGTTTGTTTTATTTTTTACGATGACATATTAAATTTTGACTCCAATCGCCTACAATCTTACAAATCAAAGGAGCCGTTCGATTGCTGTAAAACTATCAATTGTGAAAAAGTGATAAAGGACCAATTTTGTAGATAATTTCATATACTTCAATAGATTTTTACGAAAGACCTACCGATTTTACTGAATGAATCGATTATGCAAGAGCACCTCTCACGAGTTTGACTTTTTTAACACTTAAAAAGTTAGCTATTTAAGTTATTGGCCGTGATATGTAGAAGCGATTTCTTTATAGTGCTATCTTTTTATGATAAAGAATGACTGATTTATTGAAGTTTTAGTAAAAATGGAAATATAATCTTTTTCTTGGGAATTTTGCTTTCACTTTAAACTGTGAAAAGTGGTTTACTTTTAAAAAGAGTCAGTACTCTTAAAATTACCCCTTTTTCGTAAAATTCGAATTGTCTACTGAACAATAGTTCGATGCATCACCATTAATACACAAAAATCATGATTTCACAAAAATAAGATTTTTTTATGAAATAAAACGAATTTTTTCAAAAACGTTTTTTGATCTAGCTAGTTTTTGATTGAGCTATATGATATAGCCAACCGATTCTGATCAAATTTGGGACTGTGCTTGGATACTCTAACAACTTCTTAATTACAAATTTCTATATCTTCACAAACAATCGAACCACAACGAATTTTGTTCAAAAAACGTTTTTTTTTTTTTAAATCATACAAATTGTCCATGCGTCCTCCTTGCCCTCAAAGAATCTAACAGCAACAAAAATTACGATCTGTTAAAAACTATTGCCTTTCGGTCAAATGGACAGAAAAAACCGCACTTGCCCGCCCGCCCCTTGTTACAATAATCATGCATACGGACACTTTACTACCTGCAAGAAAAACAAATGAAGAGCCAAAACAAAAATTGCAACAGAGCAGCCAACAACACGTTAGAGCGGTGTAGACGGCGCTCGGATTTTTCTTCCATACTCCTCGCACTTCTGATAGATGCTCAACACTCGTTGAAAAATTGTTTTAATTTTGCGAAGCGAAATCCCTAAAAATTTTGAATGGCAGGTGGCACTAACTTGCTGGTCGTAGCGCAGCGTTTGCATTTTGGATTAAGACTTTTTGGATCGTCCTTAATATAATAAGCAAGAGAAATTCCAGCATGCAATTTTGTCCTGGTGAAAACCTATTTTTACTGTACTAAGCTTAAACCATAGACCCATGGGATGGGGGCGTACCGACCCGCTGGTCTATATGCATTACAAATGTTTGATAACTTTATATTCCGCACTGCCAGGGTATTAAGGGTATTAATTATTGGTTTGTATCTTTGTTAGTATTGCATATTGTACCCTTTTGAACAGCTTCAAATGAATCAAACTTGCTGACGTATTGAATGTCGTGGATTAGTATTGTGTCTGGAAGAAGGCTTTTATCTTGATTTATTCTGTAGGTAGCATATTTAAAAGCCAATTCAGCATAGCTGGCTTGTGCCTTCGGTTTTGGCAATAGAGCTCCTATAATTCAAAGAAATATTTTATTTATTAAGTTAATTTATGGCGAACAAATTTGTTCATACCAATTTTTATAACTTTTGGAACTGCGGCAACATTGGCAATCGTGAAAAGTGAAAGGTTAAATAAAAGTTGTATGCTAATAACAACACACAGATTTATTATAACTTTAAACATCAGTCTACACATTTTTCAAATTCAGATTCGACAATTTGAACTTAAAAGATAATGAAGCCAAACAAATTTCGTTTGCAGAATATCGATAAGTTATTTTATATTTTGTTTCTCGATTAATCGTTAAGACGATACCAATTTGTCTACTATTTTTATCGAGCAATACAAAAAAGTGCAAGAGAGGCGTAAGAGCGTCCGTTAACATTTGAGCGCTATAGCATTTTTTGCTAGAATATCGGAATAGTATAGGGCATTTCAACTGGCTGTGTTTGCATATGAGAGGGTGGATAAATTCCAAAATATGCAGTCTGCACTGCTCTAAGCTGTTAAGATTGGCTGGCTAGCATTTATTTTGAGTGAAATATGTGCATGCGTGTATGCCAGTGCAGAGGATGGAAAAATTCCAAAAGATGCAGTCTGCACTGCTCTAAGCTGTTAAGTTTGGCTGGCTAACATTTATTTTGAGTGAAACATGTGCATGTGTGTACTCCAGTGGTCGGCAAAATATACATATGTACATATGCATTTTTTTTTTGCGTTTGTATTGATAATTTTCTGCCGCTGTGGCGTATTATGACGCTGACTTCGCAACGTAACAGACACGAAGTTGCTTGTGCATGACTTCGGTTCTTGGTTCTGGAAAGATGTGTAGGTATTGTACAATTTCCAATCGATAATTATTGGGTCGAAAATACCAATGCAGATGGATCATTTTGAAATTGCACGCAAACATTCGTTGTAAGACGCAATTTCTTCACGTGTGTGACGAAAAGAAGCATTAAGTTCGTCAGCGGCAGTTGAACGGGATGTGTCTGGTAATGTTTGTCTGAAAACGCTAGCCATCAATTCTGTGAAATGGCTCTAAAACTTTGTATGTGCCATTGTACATTCATTCCATACAACCATTTCGCATTGATACCAGTTCTGTTTGGTATTTTACATGTCGGATTTTCAATGACATGAACATTCAAGGGAAATTTCAGAGCCAAATGAGCAGTTAGACCACCATCTAACTATGCAGCAGCAATTCCAGAGGAAGCAAGTGCCGATACAGATACACAAATACCACAACTTTCATTACTTTATAATCAGGCCTGTTCTAGACCGGAAGTAGCTGTGTTGTTTGTATGGCGCTAAATTTAAATGGAAGCGACATCATACAGCAGCCGTCTTTTAAAAATGGACACGAAGAAAAAAATTAAGTTATTTGTAGTTTTAATTTTATAAGTATAACAATTTTATTTTATTTTATTTAATTTTTTCTAATTCCAAGCTAATTGCCAGCTGACCAATCGATGGTCAGCTATCGATAGTTCAATTGTAGAGTTACCACAAGTTTTCGAACATCAACTTTATTAACTTAATTTTTCTTTCTACCACCATCTTTTTGAGAGACAAATATTTTGTATTTATTTACCAATTTTTAACCTCCGACGCAAAAAGAGGGGTGTTATAAGTTTGACGTGTCTGTCTGTCTGTCTGTCTATGGCATCATTCCTAGACATGTTTGATGAAAATCGGTTGAGCCGTTTAAAAGATGTGGGGAGTGAAAGTGGGAGAATAACCGAATGTCTGCAAATATACTCGGATGGGGTCTCAAATAAGTATATTACAATATACTAAAGTCTAACTTAACCTAACCTACCTATAAAAACTCTTGGAATTGAAATCTAGAACACCTTTCATTTCGATTCCGACCTCTCCTTCCATTTTGGGATGAAAAGTAAACGCGTTGTCCATTTTCAAGATGCACTGCCAAATGCATAACTGAGGGATATCGGTCATGAATTGAAAATGAAAAAATTTTCCACAACGCTTCAGAATTACTTATGTATCTTCAAAGCTGATATTGAGTAATTTTATCATTTCTGTTCACGTTACTAACTCCAAAAACCGCCACATCGCTGCCTTTGTTTACATCAGAGACCTGCAACCGGTATGAACAAGTCATCAAAATTATTCTTGTTGAAAATTCGCTCTCAGTCGGATGTGGTAACGACAGGTTTCAGATTTTTGAAGTACCGCACGAAACGATATGCTTCCGAACACGTTCAGGTTGCGGGCATACCGCAATTTCAGTTTTTAATCATACGGTCGTTTGGGGTATATTGTGACTGATTTGATTTTACCGCATTGCTTGTAAACAAAAAAAAAATCATACATGTAAAGATAAGTAGCTGGAGTTGACAACGCGATCAACAGCTGGAGTTGGCAGCGCGATCAACAGCTAGAGTTGACAACGCGATCAACAGCGGGAGTTGGCAAGGCGTACAACAGCAGCGTGTGCAGAACAGAGTAGAGTCGAAAAGCGGTAGTCAAGAAAAGTTGTAAAGTCGTTTTAAAGTCGTTTAAAGTCGTTTAAAGTTGTTACTCTTATAATTCGTTATACTCATTAATTAATAAACAAATAAATATCAATCCTTCATAAATATCAATCCTACATTTGGGGGCTCAACCTATCGTAACCTGTGTAAAACAAAAACGTTTGTGCATAGAAATTGTGTTAAAACATTTTGCGCAGCAAATACACATATGTACATAAGTGTGTATGTATGTACCTATGGTGAAATTCATAGCGTCGCGTCGCTATAAAAAGAGTTACAGTCACAAAAGCAGCAGTTGAAAAGAGACAGCAAGAACAAATTGAAGTTGCGAGTATAGAAAAGAGAATAGAAAACATGGAAGACCAACTAGCGAGTATGCAAGAAAAAGTGGACGAAGGCATCAAAAATCTGCAACAATTAATACAGTTGTTAAGTTTGAAAATACAAGCGGACGAAATTAAGCCAAGTGAACTAAAAATTACACCAGAAAGTTTTGCGAAAATTATACCTTATTTTGATGGCGAAAATGTGCCGGTTGAACAGTGGTTCAGTAATTTTGAATATAATGCCGAAGCGTACGAGTTGAATAAGAAGCAAATGTATGTGCAAGCGCGCGGAAAAATGATAAAAACAGCGCAGTTGTTTTTGGAGTCTGTGTGCGTAAATACATATGAACAGTTAAAAAATGCACTTGTCGATGAGTTCAAACATACAGTGGGTAGTGCCGAAGTACATAAGAAGCTGATGGACAGAAAGAAACAGGCAAATGAAAATTTTCACGAGTATATTTTAAACATGAAAAAGATCGCAGCGGTAGTCAACGTTGAAACAGATTCTGTTATTCAGTATATAGTTTATGGTATGAATATAAAAAGTGAGTTTAAATACAATATGTACAATTGAAAATCGTATCAAGAGCTGTATGAAAAGTATATGGTGTTCAAACGAGTATGCGAAGAGGACAAACAAAAGAAACCGTATTACAGTGGCGGCCAGAAAAACGTGTCGAGACAAAAATTAAATCATTGCTTTAACTGTGGTTCTGCTAATCATTTGAGAAAAGATTGTAAAGCGGAAATAAAGTGTTTTAAATGTAATGAGAACGGCCATATCGCAAAAAACTGCGCAGCCAAGTAGCGCTGAAATAAATCAGATAAGTATGAAGAAAATTCTGAGACTGATTTAAATACTCCCCACCAGTTTAAGCCGCTGATTCAAGCCTTGATAGACGACTACAAGCCAGCCAAGATAACTACTGAGTGCCCAGTGCAGCTGAAAATTGTTCCCGATGGGCAGATCATGCCGTTTCGTCAGCAGCAAAGTCGTCATCCCCCAGTCGAAAGCGAAGCCGTGAAAAATCAAGTTGAAGAGTGGTTGATTGACAAGGTGGTGCGTGAACTTTTGACTTTGCAGGAGCAACATCGCGCAGAGACGTGCATTGTCAACAACTCGTTGCAAGAGGAAATTTTTGCACGTGAAAGTTTAGAGCGCCGTGCAGTTGAGCTGCGCATGGAGCTAGAGCATATACAGGCGGAAAATGCATCCGAAGGGGGAAACGGGAGCTTATAGAAACCGAGAAATTGGCAATAGAGCGAGATAATAAGTCATCGTAAGGGGCGCCCTATGCAAACAAACGACGTCGAGCTGCGTGCACTGCGGCAAGAGCTCTCTGAGCGCAACAAAGAGATTAGTGACATTAAGTTATCCCATGCCAAGCTAAAGAAAGTTTTGGCTGATTTAGAACTGGAACTAGGTCATGCTGGACGTCGAGCAATATAAAGCAGAGGATGAACTGGATTCGGCTGTGAATCAAGTACGCAGACTGCAGCGAAATAATGATGAATTAGTTGGCCAAATGGAGAGTCCACAAGTGCAGAGAGCAATTAATTCCCATGTACATTGCACAACAAAGAGATCACCGTTTGAACTTATGTTTGGAGTTAAAATGCATAACATGATAAGTGACAGAGTTATAGCCTTGCTTGAGAAAGAGATAATTGAAGATTTTGACAATGAGAGAAAGAAAATGCGAGATGAGGCTAAAGTTCAAATTCAGCAGGCTCAGAAGGTATACAAGGCACAATATGACAAAAAGCGTAAAAAGGAAGCCGTCTACAAGGAAGGAGACTTGGTCGCTATAAAACGTTAGCAATTCGTCGCTGGTAAACAGTTGGCAAGTAATTATCTGGGTCCGTACGAAGTAACGAAAGTGAAGCGCAACGGGCGATACGATGTGAGAAAAGCAGCTCAAGTAGAAGGTCCGAGTGTAACATCATCAAGCGCAGATTTTATGAAGTTGTGGAAATATTTGGATTTAAATGAGGAGTTGCAGTCGTCTGGGGCAGACGACGAGGATCAAAATGGCCGAATGTAAAGATAAGTAGCTGGAGTTGGCAACGCGATCAACAGCTGGAGTTGGCAGCGCGATCAACAGCTAGAGTTGACAACGCGATCAACAGCGGGAGTTGGCAAGGCGTACAACATCAGCGTGTGCAGAACAGAGTAGAGTCGAAAAGCGGTAGTCAAGAAAAGTTGTAAAGTCGTTTGAAAGTCGTTTAAAGTTGTTACTCTTATAGTTCATTATACTCATTAATTAATAAACAAATAAATATCAATCCTACATAAATATCAATCCTACATACATGAACAAAAATTGCTATCTGTTCATTGCCTTTCGGTCAAATACACAGAAAAACCTCGCATGTCCAGCGGCCACTTGTTTCCATATTCCTGCAATACGCACACTTTACTACATGCTCGAAAAGCAAAGCCGCAATTTTGTCTCAATACTGGCTGAATAATTGTTCTTAACAACCAATTGTTCCCAAGAAGTATAAAACCACATAGAGACGAACACTCGATACTTCTGAAAAGTACTTTTTCCAATTGCTGTTGGCCTCCGTTTTTGTTTTGATCATGTCTGCTTATTCATATTTTGTATGATAGAGCGAATGCAATATATGAATGTATGTAAGATGTTGCTTATATGTATATGTATTTCAAATTTCAAACAATAAAATATAAAAATTAAACATTTGTGTTTTTATAAATTTATTTGAAATTCATTAATTATTAAATTTAATTTTGTTGATGCTAAAAAAATATGGTATGCTGCAAAAATTTTATAAAAAACATTGATTAGGATTTTAATTGTGTTGACATATTCTTCCCTGCTTGTTGTTGTTGGTGCGGCTAATGCTGCAGCAGGTGTTAGTTGTTGTTGCTGCTGTAGTTGTTGCTAGTACTTCCTGTTATTGTTGGCTCTGTCTTGTCTGCGCATTTCTACTTGGCGATCGAGTTATTGGCGTGTGCAGACGTGTTTTGATTGTGCTCCCGGAAAAATAATGTAATACAAAAATAAAAGTGCAGTGGGTGAAGTACATCTAATAAAAATACTTAGCTGCTAAAGCGAAAAGACGCTAAGTGCGGTGAAAAGTCGCATAAATATATAAAATCTACACAAAAATTAATAAAAAAAAATGGCGGACGTAAAGTCGGGCGCGGACGACTTTAGGATACCCTGTACCACTAGCTTGTAATAAAGTCCGATTTCTTCACAAAAAACCAAAAACAGAAGAATTTTTAAGCAACAATTTTTTTTTTGACCGATCATTCCTATGGGAGCTATATGATCTAGTCAAACGATTTGGATTAAATTTGGTACAGTGCTTAGGAACTATAAAATACTCACGAATGTCAAATTTGGTCCCAATATCTTAACAAACAAACGAAACACGACAAATTTTGTTAAAAAATCGATTTTTTGGAAGATCGGACCTATGGGAGCTATATGATATAGTCAACCGATTTTGTTCAAATTTGGCACATTGCTTAAGTGGTCTAAAAAATTTCCAAACGCCAAATCTGGTTAGGATATCTTTATTAAAAAACGAAATATAGCGAATTTTTCTTTAAAAAAGTTATTTTGGCCGATCGGTCCAATGGGAGCTATATGATATAGTCAACCAATTTAGATCAAATTTGGTACAGTGATTGGGAACTATAAAGAACTACCAAATTTCGTTACGATATCTTCATAAACAAACGAATTATTCATCTAAAACGCTTTTTTTTGTCGAGGTCGTCTCAAACACCCCCATGGGAGCTATATAATTTATCCCCGATATCAAAAAAAATAAAATAAACTTGCCTCCTATGGAATAATATGGGATCTAATGTGAAAGTTTGGTAACTCTAGCTCTTACCATCTCTGAGATCTAGGCGTTCACACGGACAGACGGACGGACGGACATGGGTATATCGACTTCTCTATTCACCCTGATCATATTTTAGGTAACTTTGGGGTGTCTCCGACGTCTCCTTCTATATGTTACATACATTTTCGGCTTGCACAAACTTAATATACCCTTGGTACCATACGGTACAGGGTATAAATATAAAAAATAATTGACCTTATTGGGAAAGATAATTTTCAAATAGTCCCCCTAACCAAAGGAAATATACACGAAACCAAGGTCCAGACCAAATCCGAGGAAATCTTTAGAGTTCTTTACAAGTACATAAATCATAGCAACAAAAATTATTACACTTACCAGCTAAAAAGCAGCAAAGGCTGCAAGGTGAATTAAAGGGTATCGAGCCTGATGTCGACCCTATCGAAGTCTCCGAAGGGCTAATGGAGCAAGTCTTTATCACAAAATTCGTAACCAACATCCTCAACAAGGATAGAAAGCCTCAGCCTCTTTTCAAAGTTGAACTTGTGCCGGAATCAATGGTATCGAATAATGAAGTGCATCCAATCTACAAATTGCAGTTTTTACTGCACCGTAGAATCACTGTAGAACCACAACGTTCCAAAAGCTTTTATATCCTCCAAAGCTACCCCCGACGTATTTTTCTCAAATGAAGCCAGATCTTATTTTGGCGCTGATACAATCAACAAGAATGTAACATTTGCTGGTGCTCTAAAAATTGGTCAAATAAGTTCCACATCTAAAAATCTCATACCATCCGTCCACAACAATCGCAGAGCAATACATATGCTCATCAAAAACAAAGCAACATAGAAGTACTAATATATTAGGTTGTCAAAAAAGTCTTGCGGTATTTCCGCAAGCTTGTCTTTGCAAGCGCGTAGTTCTAGTTGTATTCGTCGCATCGGTTCACGCTAGAGCTTTTTGAAAGCTCTTTTCACGTGCTAACACGTGTTTGATTAATTGTTGTTTGCTTTTAGTCGTTCGTGAGTTATAGCGTCGCAAACATGGAGCAAAATAAAAAGAAAATACGGCATATTTTACATTACTACTACGATAAAGGCAAAAATGCATCTCATGCTGCCAATAAAATTTGTGCAGTTTATGGACCCGATACAGTTTCCATTTCCACCGCACAACGATGGTTTCAACGTTTTCGTTCTGGTGCAGAGGTGATCGAAGATGCGCCACGGTCCGGAAGGCCTGTTGTCGAAAATTGCGATAAAATCGCTGAATTGATCGAAAGAGACCGGCATTGTAGCAGCCGTAGCATCGGCCAAGAGCTGGGCATGAGTCATCAAACCGTTATAAACCATTTGAAGAAGCTTGGATTGAAAAAGAAGCTCGATGTATGGGTGCCACACGACTTGACGCAAAAAAACATTTTTGACCGTATGGATGCATGCGAATCGCTTCTGAATCGCAACAAAATCGACCCGTTTTTGAAGCGGATGGTGACTGGCGATGAAAAGTGGGTCACTTACGACAACGTGAAGCGTAAACGGTCGTGGTCGAAAAGCGGGGAAGCTGCCCAGATGGTGGCCAAGCCTGGATTGACGGCCAGGAAGGTTCTTCTGTGTGTTTGGTGGGATTGGCAGGGAATCATCCACTATGAGATGCTCCCCTATGGCCAAACGCTCAATTCGGACATGTACTGCCAACAACTGGACCGCTTGAATGCAGCACTCATGCAGAAGAGGCCATCTTTGATCAACAGAGGCCGAATTGTCTTCCATCAGGACAACGCCTGGCCACACACATCTTTGGTGACGCGCCAGAAGCTCCGGGAGCTCGGATAGGAAGTTTTTTTGCATCCACCGTATAGTCCGGATCCCGCACTAAGTGATTACCACCTATTTCTGTCCATGACGAACGCGCTTGGTAATCGGAAGTTGTCCACAAGAGAGTCCTGTGAAAATTGGCTCTCCGAGTTTTTTGACAATAGGGAAGCGAGCTTCTATAAGAGGGGCATTATGAAGTTGGCATCTCGTTGGGAACTCGTCATCGAACAAAACGGCGCATATTTGACTTAAATCGCATTATTATAACCAATTTTATGAACAATTGAAAATTCAATAAAAATACCGCAAGACTTTTTTGACAACCTTATATAACATGCATTAACAAATGATGGACCTAATGACTTCTATGGGCCAATCTATGTAAGGAATCTGCTAACCCAAAATATGATGGTCCGAAAACTTGCATCTCTGCAATCAAAGGCTTCCTTACGTATAGCTCTGTGGAATGCCAATGGCGTTTCACGACACAAACTCGACTTAACACAATTCCTTAATAACAAGCAATCGACGTTACAAATAAGGGGCTACTCCTTCTATAATACAAGCCACCAAGATAGTAAAGCTCATGGTGGAACTGGAATTCTGATCAGAAATCGCATTAAACATTTCCTTTATAATAAAACTTCAACAAATTATGTACAAGCCACATCCAAAATGTACAATTGTACAGCGGTAATGTAACTCTTGCCGCTGTATATTCCCCTGGTAAACCTACATACTGGCCGACGGATCCAAGAAAACCGCCAGACCTAATTGATTTTGCAATAACTAAAAATATACCACGTCATCTGATAAGCGCTGATGTGAGTTCCCATATTCAGTTGAACGCACAGCTAAACGACGCGACCGATATTGAAAGCTTCACTAACGAACTAGAATCGGTTTTTGTTGCTGCAGCCCGCATCTCAACCCCCAAAACGACAAATGCACCCTACCGGCAAAAAAAAAACGAATATGGAAATAGAGCAGCTCGTTTTACAAAAGACGGGAGTGGCAATCTAACAGGTCACCAGGTGCAAAGCAAAGGCTTAAAGACACCACGCGAAAGCTTACAAAATTATTAAAGCAAGAGTAGGATCTGGTGCAGCGCCGCTATATAGAAAAACTATCACCGTCTAGATCAAAGCATCCTTTATGGAAAGTAATCCAACACTAAGCTCACCAAAAGAAACTGTAATGCCAATAAGGAACCCCGCAGTTGTATGGACCCGAAGCATGACCGTGCCAGCACATTCACCGCTCGCCTTCAAAACGTGTTCAAGCCAAACCCAGCGACGAACTTGCCAAAATCATAAAAGAGCAACTCAAGCCGAAAAAGTCCCCAGGATGCGATTTATTAACACCAAAGATGCTTATTGAACTCCCTCGTTGTGCCATTTGCACTATCTGTCGGCTGTTCAACGCGATTACTAGACTTAGCCACTTCCCAGAGAGATGGAAAAAGTCGATCATCATAATGATACTCACACCTGGTAAAGATCATACCATTTCCTCATCATACAGGCCCATAAGCTAATCATGCTTGTCTAAACTCTTCGAAAAGTGCCCTTTAACAAACTTCGTCTCATATCTGGAACTTCATAATAAAATTCCAGCACATCAATTCGGTTTCCGTGCAAAACATGGAACCATTAAGCAGATCAATCGAATAAATCAAAATTTCTGAATGTCTTTCAAGCAGAGCTCGCAAACAACTGTTGACCGTTTTGCGTTGTCCAAAAATAACTCTTATTTGCTGACTCTTTGAGCAACGTGTCAGAGATGAACCTTTCGCGTTGCTCTCTTAATGAATCGCTCTGCGCTCAACCAAAAACCAATTTTTTCGTTTGCCCTTTGTTTTGGTTATTCACTGAGCGTTTTGTCGCTCGCGAAAATAATAAAAATCTCTTGCTTTTGTATGCGTGTATGTGAGTGAGGTATCTGTTTTAGTTTGTTAGTAACTAGTTGTTGGTTGCATTTATCGGTTCGCATTGTTATTACATATTTAAATACTTTGTTAAACTTAACCAATAATAAATTATAAATACTTCGTATGTTATATGGATATGTACCTATTTATTGAGGGTAATATATCTCTAAATGGGTAAAGAAAGACCACAGTGCAGCAGTCTCAACAAAGCAAATTAAAACGTTAAAGACCGTTTGCGCCGAGCATTTCATTTTTCGGTCTTTTATTGATGCTTAATGTGCGAGCGCTCAATCGGTTCGCTCTCTATAAGTTGTTTTTGAAAGCGCGTAACAAGAATAGCTCAGCTGAAAACACTCAACCAAGTGTTATGCTCATGCAAGCGTGCATGGTTTTTTCGGTTGTTGTTGGCGTGTGGACCGCAAAGGGAAAAACGGTCAACAGTTATTTGCGAGCTCTGCACTCAAGCATTCGACACAGTTTGGCTTGATGGTCTTATGTACAAAATTAAAACCGTACTTCCTACCAACACGCAGATCCTTATAAATCGTACTTCTACAATAGGGTATTTTCTGTAAGATGCAACACCGCCATGCCTGACGACCACATCATCGAAGCCGGAGTACCCAAAGGCAGCATACTTGGACCAACTCTGTGTTTTCTCTATACAGCGGACATCCCCACTTGTTAACATCCACGTTTGCTGATGACACAGCTATTCTCAGTCGCTCTAAATGCGCTCTGCACGCGTGGACAAAATGGTTATCAGACTGACGAATTAAATAAATGAACAAAAATGTAAACACGTAACATTTACCCTAAATAGAAAATATTTCCTCCCACTTACACTAAATAACACTATACTTACGAAAGCAAATGAAGTAACGTACTTGGACGTACACCTCGACAGACGCCTCAAAAGAAAAAACTTAAAGCTAAAGGCCAGCAAACTTCATTGGCTAATTAACGTAAAATCACCTCTTAGTCTGGATCTTATGGTCCTATTGTACAACTTAGTCTCAAAACCTATTTGCAATTACCGCGCTCAGTTGTGGGGCAATGCCAGCAAGAGCACCTTTGACACTCAGAGAGCCCAGTCAAAGATTCTAAGAACTATAACTCCGGCACCGTGGTACGTTCAGAATGAAAACATTCAGAGAGATCTGAATATACCACCCGTCAAAGATGAAATAGCCCAAAATGTACTACAATAAACTGTCTTCACACCCTAACCATCTTGCTCAATACTGCTATGCGACAGATCTCGGCTACGCAGTAGGGATCGTCCGCCCCAGCAACAATTGTTAAGGGCATTATAATTTATTAGCTAAAATAATTTAATTTGTTAAGATTTGTAAACATATTGTTTGTTCTCACATAGAAAAGATTATCAGGCCTGTTCTAGATTTCGACTCGTTT
This sequence comes from Chymomyza amoena, assembly GCA_037043745.1. Taxonomy (NCBI): domain Eukaryota; kingdom Metazoa; phylum Arthropoda; class Insecta; order Diptera; family Drosophilidae; genus Chymomyza; species Chymomyza amoena. Next base: position 231,247 of record JBAMAX010000356.1, read on the forward strand.
TGAAAAGTCATAACGAGTGCATTCCGACAAATGGTGTTCTAGATTTCGACCGAGTTCGAATCCACTTCGAATCGTTTTCATTTAGACCCGAAGCAGCTGTGTTGTTTATGTTTGTTTATATGGCGCTAAATTGAAATGGAAGCGACATCATACAGCAACCGTCTTTTAAAAATGGACACGTAGTAAAAACTTAAGCAATTTGTAGTTGCATTTTAGTTTTAAAAGTATAACATACAAATTTTCGTGTTTATTTTATTTTAGCCGGCAAATTATTTTAAGCTGCAGTTTCAGAGCCACCTTCAGTTACTTCTCTGCTACATTACGCTTTGTTGAATTGTTGTTTGTTTATTTTCCATAAGCATTTCACAATTGTATTGGTCATGCGGCTAATTATCATCGCTTAAACAGGCATATTTCTTTCTCATCATATTTCGTCATATTTCCTGTAGTTGACATCGTTGGTGCTTGCGAATTTGCCAACATTTGACAATGTATGTATTGTGTTTTGTTTAGCACTTCCTTTTTTGCTCCTTCAAAAATGTATTACTACAATTAACTAAAAAAAAGCGGATCAAATTCCAAGCAAATTACCAGCTGATCAGCTGATCAACCATCGATAAGTTCACTTGTAGAGTTACCACAAGTTTTCGAACATCCACTTTATTAATTTAATTTTTTTTTCTGCCACCATCTTTCTGAGAGACAAATATTTTTAATTTATTTTCCAATTTTGTACAATTTATCTTATATACATATTTTAAGCCATCTATTAATAAAATTATCTTCGAATTTACTTGTGCAACACGACAACACGACTACACAATACACATTTCGAAGTTTTGTTTTGTCTAAATCCAGAACACCTTACTTTCATTCCACTCGTTTTGGTTTTGCATGTATACACAATTTTAATAGACATTTTTTGTCATAATAATATATAATGAAAATTAACCTTGATTCGTTGAATTGAGCACATCTAAATTTTCTTAAAACATTAAAAAATAATACAAAATTAATTTTGGTGGCATTAATGCGTTTATTTAAGCAAACAAAGCAAAATACTTTTCATTTCGACAGCTGCAAGCCAAACTTTTCATAACGAGTAAACTCTTGTCGGAATCGAAATCTAGAACATGCCTGTATATTTGACCTTTTTAGGTCTACCTGCTTTAAAGAAATCATTGCCTTGAAGTTGTGACATATAACTGATTTTAGATGCTCTAATAAACCTAACTTAAGTAAAACACATTCAGGCCTGTTCTAGATTTCGACTCGTTTTGAAAAGTCATAACGAGTGCATTCCGACAAATGGTGTTCTAGATTTCGACCGAGTTCGAATCCACTTCGAATCGTTTTCGAATCGTTTTCATTTAGACCCGAAGCAGCTGTGCTGTGTATGTTTGTTTATATGGCGCTAAATTGAAATGGAAGCGACATCATACAGCAGCCGTCTTTTAAAAATGGACACGTAGTAAAAACTTAAGCAATTTGTAGTTTGCATTTTAGTTTTAAAAGTATAACATACAAATTTTCGCCAATTCTATGTTTTTATTTTATTTTAGTCGGCAAATTATTTTATGCAGCAGTTTCAGAGCCACCTTCAGTTACTTCTCTGCTACATTCCGTTTTGTTGAAATGTTGTTTGTTTATTTTCCATAAGCATTTCACAATTGTATTGGTCATGCGGTTAATTATCATCGCTTAAACAGGCACATTTCTTTCTCACAGTCATATTTCCTGTAGTTGACATCGTTGGTGCTTGCAAATTTGCCAACATTTGACAACGTTGGTATTGTGTTTTGCTTAGCACTTCCTTTTTTGCTCCTTCAAAAATGTATTACTACAATTAACTAAAAAAAAGCGGATCATTGTTGTTTGTTTAAAAAGTGCGCCAAATTCCAAGCGAATTGCCAGCTGATCAGCTGATCAACCATATAAGTTCACTTGTAGAGTTACCACAAGTTTTCGAACATCCATTTTATTAATTTAATTTTTTTTTTCTGCCAACATCTTTCTGACAGACAAACATTTTTTATTTATTTACCAATTTTGTACAGATTATTTTATTTACATATTTGAAGCCATCCAATAATAAAATTATCTTCGAATTTACTTGTGCAACACGACAACACGACTACACAATACACATTTCGAAGTTTTGTTTTGTCTAAATCCAGAACACCTTCCTTTATTCAAACATTTTTTTGAACGTTCGTTCCTATGGCAGCTATATGATAAAGTCAACAGATTTTGATCAAATTTGACACAGTGCTTGAATACCTTAAAAAAGATCTGAATTTAGTTCAAATACGTTTTTTATACAAAATTCGCTTTATTTCGTTTTTTAACAAAGATATCGTAACAATATTTGGCATTAAAAAGACAAATTTTTGGACCACTTAAGAAAAGTACCACATTTGAACAAAATCGGTTGACTATATCATATAGCTCCCATAGAACCAATCGGTCCAAAAAAGCGTTTTTTATACAAAATTCGTTGTGTTTCGTTTGTTTGTATTTCGGCATTTAGATCTTTTTTAGAGAACCAATGCAATGTGTCAAATTTTATCAAAATCGATTGTGTCTGTGTTTGGTTTTTTACGAAGAAACCTAATTTGGCTATCAAATGCTTTTAAGCAATATACCGGATTTTATTGCAAGCAGTGGTACAGGGTATCCCAAAGTTTGCAACACAGCAGCCAACAACAACTGAGCACATTAGAGCGGTGTATGTGACGAAATAGACACGAACTATATACAAACAAAAATACGTAAAACGTAAAGTCGGGCGCGGACGACTTTGGGATACCCTGTACCATTGCTTGCAATTAAATCCGGTATACCTAAAATGTACAAAATGGCAGTTTTGCGCGGCCATGTCAGACGAACCAAATATAATGAAAGAAATGCAATGAGTACAAAAATAGATAGGGTAGAAACAACGGCATTTAGCGTTTACTCGCTGGTTTCGCTGTTGAGCATTTTTAAACATTTTCTCGGGTCATTTAAGCAGCTGTAGTTGCATTTTATATAGGCTTCAATAATCCTGCATACGCACACATACAACATTTGCAACACAGCAGCCAACAACAAGTTAACACTTAATGCCAGCTCACGTGAAGTTCTTGCTCTATTTTTCGATTTTCGAAAAGATTTGAGCTCTTACAATTTTGCTTATATTGAATATATAAAAGATTTTATTGTTAATCATAGGCTAATTGGTACGTTTTTAAACTTAATAAATAGGTTTATTTTTATTGTTTTTGTTGTCAGGTGGCTATTTCGGCATACAAAATAATTTGACTCAAGGTGTCACGGTGTTGATATCCAAGTCTCGCAATTGCTTTCATATGAAGTTTTGCGAGCAAATCATTCTAGCCTGCGATAGCTCAGTTTCAGATTGTCCACCGAAGGTTTGAAGCACAACAACAACAACACACTATGCGTGTGTCACTGCTTAACTCGCAACCAATTGCAATTGAAGTTCGCTGTGCTGCCCTAACGGCAGCAAGGGTCATTATCAACAATAGGAAAAAATAATCAGGCATGTTCTAGATTTCGATTCAGACAAAAAGTGTCGGAATCGAAATGAAAGGTGTTCTAGATAGCTGTCGAAATGAAAAGTATTTTGCTTTGTTTGCTTAAATAAACGCATTAATGCCACCAAAATTAATTTTGTATTATTTTTTAATGTTTTAAGAAAATTTAGATGTGCTCAATTCAACGAATCAAGGTTAATTTTCATTATATATTCTTATGACAAAAAATGTCTATTAAAATTGTGTATACATGCAAAACCAAAACGAGTGGAATGAAAGTAAGGTGTTCTGGATTTAGACAAAACAAAACTTCGAAGTGTGTATTGTGTAGTCGTGTTGTCGTGTTGCACAAGTAAATTCGAAGATAATTTTATTAATGGATGGCTTAAAATATGTATATAAAATAACTTGTACAAAATTGGTAAATAAATTAAAAATATTTGTCTCTTAGAAAGATGTTGGCAGAAAGAAAAATTATTTTAATAAAGTGGATGTTCGAAAACTTGAGGTAACTCTACAAGTGAACTTATCGATGGTTGATCAGCTGATCAGCTGGCAATTTGCTTGGAATTTGGCGCACTTTTTAAACAAACAACAATGATCCGTTTTTTTTTAGTTAATTGTAGTAATACATTTTTTAAGGAGCAAAAAAGGAAGTGCTAAGCAAAACACAATACTAACGTTGTCAAATGTTGGCAAATTTGCAAGCACCAACGATGTCAACTACAGGAAATATGACTGTGAGAAAGAAATGTGCCTGTTTAAGCGATGATAATTAACCGCATGACCAATACAATTGTGAAATGCTTATGGAAAATAAACAAACAACAATTCAACAAAGCGGGATGTAGCAGAGAAGTAACTGAAGGTGGCTCTGAAACTGGTGCTTAAAATAATTTGCCGTCTAAAATAAAATAAACACTTATAGTATATGTTAGTTTATACTTTTAAAACTAAAATGCAAACTACAAATTGCTTATGTTTTTACTACGTGTCCATTTTTAAAAGACGGCTGCTGTATGATGCCGCTTCCATTTCAATTTAGCGCCATATAAACAAACATGAACAACACAGCTGCTCTGCACAGCTGGTCTAAATGAAAACGATTCGAAGTGGATTCGAACTCGGTCGAAATCTAGAACACCATTTGTCGGAATGCACTCGTTATGACTTTTCAAAACGAGTCGAAATCTAGAACAGGCCTGAATAGCAATAAAGGATTTATAATAAAAATATGTTCTTTTAAGCAATAATCATAATTTAGTTAATAATTTGTGTATTTTGTTTAATTTCCGTTTTTTTTAAGCATTTTCATTAACAAAACTTCAACAGCATCAAGGCAAAGATGCACATATGTATGTAAATACTTGTACACAAACTATGAACGCATAGAAACTCGGCAGCACTGCTCGTTATACGAAATTCGGCAATATTGGTAATTTCTTCTGCTAGGTACACACATATGTATGTATGTATGTTTCCTTTGTATGAATTACATATATATTTATGAATGGACAAAAAATATACTATACAAATTGTAGTTCTATATTCTTTGGTATGCTGCAGAAGCAATAGAAAATTATGAATACATATACATACATACATAGATAGTTGTAAAATTATGCGACTAAATTTATTTTATTATACCCTGTACCGTATGGTACCAAGGGTATATTAAGTTGTGCAAGCCGAAAATGTATTTAACATATAGAAGGAGACGTCGGAGACACCCCAAAGTTACCTAAAATATGATCAGGGTGAATAGAGAAGTCGATATACCCATGTCCGTCTGTCCGTCCGTCCGTCTGTCCGTCCGTCCGTGTGAACGCCTAGATCTCAGAGATGGTAAGAGCTAGAGTTACCAAACTTTCACATTAGATCCCATATTATTCCATAGGAGGCAAGTTTATTTTATTTTTTTGATATCGGGCATAAATTATATAGCTCCCATGGGGGTGTTTGAGACGACCTCGACAAAAAAAAGCGTTTTAAATGAATAATTCGTTTGCTTATGAAGATATCGTAACCAAATTTGGTATTCGAAAGTTTTTTATAGTTCCCAATCACGGTACCAAATTTGATTGAAATCGGTTGACTATATCATATAGCTCCCATAGGAACGATCGGTCAAAAAAAAAATGTTGCTTAAAAATTCTTCTGTTTTTGGTTTTTTGTGAAGAAATCGGACTTTAGTACAATCTAGTGGTACAGGGTATCCTAAAGTCGTCCGCGCCCGACTTTTCGTACGCCATTTTTTTTCTATAACAATGTCAGCAAAATAATTGCAAATTTTTAGTGCAGGCTATAAAAATATACATATTTGCTTTTTTCAATAAAAATTATACATTTTGAAGGACACATTTTCAACAGTTTCATGGACAATTTCTTGCACAAGCCTTTGCTTTAACAATCTACAAATGTTACATATTTTGCCTGCGTTGCTACTGCTTTTTTCATAATTGCGCGCTTTGCATAGGATACTAATAAGTAGAGAAAAGCAAAACAAGAACGCCAGCAAACTTTGACGTTCCGCGTTACTTTCATTCTATTTGGTTCATGTGATGAGAGCGCGCAAAGCTGTCACAACAGTAATAGCCGCAACAACAACAACAGTGGCAACAACAACTGCTGCTAAGCCAAACAAAAACCAAATACAATTTTAAAAAAATTAGACTTGTGTGTTTTTTTTTTGCTAGATAGGTCAAATTGACCACAGTGCAATGTCCCGATGACCACCTCCGGATGGGGCCGGACAGTTTCACAAATTGTCAAAAATCAACCAATCAACCAACAGTGATCTGAATCCGACCGCCAAGAACGTTTTGTGACCAAACGTTTGCGAGCGATTTGAAGTTTTGTTTTGTTTGCGTGTCTGCGTATTGCCCTTAAAAGAAAAATTATAACTTATGGTAGATATTTTAATACCTATTTGTAGAATATACTTTACGGTACGAACATCAAACATTGCTTAAGCAAATATAATCACAAGAAAAATACGGCTTTAGACAAAAACCTATAGGAAAATAGATTCATATAATGTATAACACTATTATCATCTAATAAATAAAAGTTCAATAAAAATAGTTCAAACAAACATGTCTATATCGAGTTCTAGTTAGCCTTATCATAATTTAGGCAACTTTGAGGGTGTCCCAGACGTCTCTTATTCTCTAAGTTTTCGGCTTGCACAAACTTACTAACGTCTTGTTCTGAACATATACTGTGTACTTTCTTTAAAAATACATTTTGAAGCTTTAAAAATTGTTCTATTTCAATTTAGCTGCAATTTGAAATCGACTCAAGTTAAAGATTTACTTATATCAGGGACTTTTCATCAGAGGAAATTAAATTAGTTTTAGTTGCATATCGATAGGTTCACTCACCAATTGAGCTTTTTCACACTTGAACGTGACAGAAATCAGTTTTCAATTGCAAACCCACTTGCATGAGGAAACTACTGTACTGAGTTTAAAATTTTTATTATTAAAGACTTATTTTTAATAAGTTTTTATATGTATATTTGTATATAATAGTAGGTATGTGATAAATTTTCTCTTATATATATTAACTTTTTTATTTTCTGGTTTTATTGAAATTCCATGTTTATTCGATTGACTCGTACGATTTTTTGGAAATATTTATTGGGATTTGTCTTTTATAATTCTTCCCACCTTAAGTTTTTTTTTTATATTTTTAATTTGGTGTTGTAGGCTAGTTACATTGAATCAAATTACACATTTAACATTTTATAGATTTATTACTTTACCATTTTGTTTTTATTGTTACTTTTGAATACTTTATTATGTTTTAGTAAGCTTATTAAAACAATTGTACTTGGATTATTCCGATATTTTTTAAAACAACACAAAGTTTACACATTCTCATATTAGAATCTACATAGTAGTACACATGCATATTGCGTTCATTTTTGGTTACATTTGATGCACATTCTTGCATAGCCATAAATATTTTAGATTTAAAATGTAACTGCCATTAGTGACATTTTATTTGAAATCACAGTTTTAAAATTAAGATAGAAACATTCAAAGTAAATAGTATAAGCTGTGAGTCCTTTTCTTTAATTTTTACGGATATACACCCTTTAAATCAAGGGTGTTATACTTTGTGTACATATACCTACAAAGATATTCAGATTGTGTTGTTCAATAAGTACTAGAACTTTTACGAGTCAGTTTTATGGTTACACATGCATTTCATTTCTGGATTATTGAAAAAACTTCTATTGATTTAATGGTGTTTCATTTTTTAAGCCCTTAAGCAATCAAGTGTAAATACGATACAGCAAGACATTTGGACAGTTTTGGCTGTCGTAAATCTAGATAAGTCGGATTTTTTGTGCAGCCCGTGCAACTCTATGTGGGCGTGAAATATAAATGCACTAATGTAAGTGCAGACGCTGGTCGGCTGTTTCAACTTAGTTGACGGTGGCCTTCATCTAATTTCTTTATTGTAGTAGAATTTTATAAATTTTTATTGACATTTATTGATGAAAAATGTTAAAAAACAAAAAAACTATTCAAATATATCTATTATAGTCACTGAAAAATATAACTGATATGGACGATGGTTTATTGTTAAAAAGATTGAGAAAAATATATTGTAGGAAACATATTGTTAAACTTGAAAATCATATTGTTAGTTTGTTGATCCAAAAAGATTAAGTTCGTAATAAAACTAAAATGTCGGATGCAGGATTCAAATGTGACATTTTAAAACCAATTAAAAATAAAGTGGTTTGTAAATAAAAAAAAATCCTTTATTCTGGCGCTATATTAGACCTAGGTTCAATTATATACTTTAAAAAAAAAGAAACAGTAAATTTATTTATGTGCGGTAAAGCTCAATTGCAAATGATATTCTTTACTTTGAATTTTTTAATTCTCAATACTATGCTCTCATTAATTTATCATTCAAGTCGTTTCCGCCAAAAATTTTAAGTCGAACGCAATGAAACATTGCAATACCACAAGAACACCACATTTTCATGATTGGTTTGGTTTAGTGATTATTTTACTTTCAAGATTCAATGCTTTCTTGTTTAGAGTTTATGTTTGACCGAAACACTTCGGTGGGAATGCTTTGCAGAAAGCAAAACCGTTACGTGATTATAACTTCCTATTATATAACACAGGTGTTTATTTGAAATACAAAAAGGATAAAATCATAATTGCTATATAATTCAGGAATCATGGTCATCTGTGCGTGACCACAAAAGGTCTTTGGATTGACATCTGTTCCATAATAAGCTAAATGGGAACAAAAATGCCTGACCCATTACACAAATTTAGTTCCAGACTTAGGCAAACCATTTTTTAACCATTAATTTGAAGTATGTATTGATTTTAATTTTCATCTTATATGTTAGGCCCTATAACTCTTAAAAACGATAAAGAAACATAAATCTACAGGCATACAAAATTCTAAGTCCATTCGGCTATCAGTCGATCCATTTAACGTACTTCACAACATGGTCATATATATTGAAATGTAGTATATGTGCCGCCTTGGTACATATTTTGGTTGAAGAACATTATCGAACTAGTCATCAACAATGGAACAAACATATTGAGATATATAATCGTAGTCTGATTCCCTACCCGTTGGTCTAGCTTGGCCTTGCATGGCCTGAGCTTGGTTTGGGGTGCTTTGGCGCCAGGTAGACGAGTTATTACCAACTGCGGTAGTTACGTTAGAAACGATAGGTTGGCCAGTAGTTGGGTTGCTTGAACAGGTCGATGGACTTTTCCCGACGTTGCTCGTTGACACTGTACCCGAGCCGTTAATGGAAGTGGAGCTCACTGTCCCGGACGCAACGGATCCACTTGCAGTAACGTTGCCTCCCATATTGCATCCTCCGCTACTGTTATGAAGACTACCAGTTGCACTACTGTTGTTTCCATTGTTACTGTTGCTGGTGCCGCTAGGCATACTTCCACTTGTAGTATTAGTGACGCTACTACTCGAAGTCCCGGTATTGGCATTGCTGTTGCTACTCCCAACTGAACTAATAGCGCAATTATTTGAGGACGGAGCTTGGGGCAGGTGTTGCAGAAAGTTTTGAACTTCATTTTCATTTGGGGATTCAGCAAATATTGTTGTACTACCAAGAACACAGTTATTTAGAGCCATTTGTGCTTTGTTAGCCTCTTCCCGAGTTGCGTATTTGCATAGAGCAACCCCCTGGTTCAAGTACAGATGAAAACTTGCAAGAGGGCCATGTTGCATACACAAAGTTCGAAGTGTAGAACCATCAATCTGAAAACAAGAAACAAAAATTAATAAAAGTAATAAAAAGTACGAGTTACGCCAATGCAAACTCTAAGTGTCACTTTGACCCTAGAAAGGCTACGTATAATCTGGACCATTTAATTCAATTTTACAAGTTCAATGGTCTTGTAAAAGTAAAGTCTACCTTAGTTTTAAGTTAAGTAATCGGAATTCAAAACATGAAAACATTTAGATTTGTGTTATAAAGATTCAAATGATGCAACCGATTCTAAAATCAGACGGACAGCTATGTGTATATCGACTTCTCTACTCGCCCTGATCATACTTTATTTAAGTAACTTTAAAGGTTATATACATTTTCGGATTGTAAAAACTTAATATATCATACGGTACAGGTTATAATCGGGGTTTTGTGTTTTTTGTAGCCAAATGCGAGTAGTTTTAAAATTTCGCTTTGAAGGCATATGCACCAAATTGGTTTTGTGACTTAAAATGTATATTTTTGCAAATATTTTTAGAACTATATTATAAAAAGTGATTTTTTATCAAATTTCTTTTTGGTAACACTGTTTTTGTGTCATGTTCAGTTTGGTCTATAAATTGACCATGAATCGACATACAAACGATGCAGATTATTGAATTTTATTATCAAAATGGAAAGTGCATAGTGCACTTCTTCCATTTTATGGTCAGTTTAGATGAAGAACCACTTTTTTATCGGAAAATCGTGTTCGGAGACGAAGCTCTTTTCTGGTTGAATGGATACGTGATCAAGCAAAATTTTCGTCCAAACATATCTCTTTTGAACTCATGGCAAAAGCGCCAAATATCAAATTCGTCAAAATATAAATTCTGCACTATATTAAGTTAAATGCAAATTTATCAATTCACAAAAACTCCTGGCTGTCTTAATTGAACGATTAGACGGCAGCTTTCAATGAGAATGGGGTTCATTTCTAAACACACACAATTTGAGAGTCGCTGAGTGTGGTTTCGATATTTTTTCAGAGTGGGTACAACAGCAGTTTTGATTTGTTTCAGGATATAAGCTTTTATTCTCATTCCTGCAAATGCACAAAACTTTAGTAGGTGTTGGGAAAGATTGGTTCGCTCTTTCAAGAGAGCCCTAAATGCCGTCATCCATCCAAACATGCACATAACAGAAGAATGTTTACAAACATTATTTTGTGAAGGTGAACAACAGAAGAACCTAATGGCTAGAATCAGATGACAACAAAGAGCAAATTTAAGAGTTCTAAATTTGGACAAAGGAGACGGTTTTTAAAAGCGAACTTGGCACAAATGCTGTTTAAAAACTTCTCGGAGCGATTCATCAAAATATATTTGCCAACTCTAATGAACCATCCGAAGTGGACCAAAGATTGTAAGAAACTAAAACGGGGCGAAATAGTTGGAGTAAAGGTCATTATGCCTAGTGGAGTCTGGCCATTGGGAAAAGTCTTGAGGTGACCAAGTATTAAGAGTCGTGGACGTCAAAACAGTGAATGGTGTTTACAGTCGCTCCGTCAATGGACTCTGCCGATTTAAAATCAACTCCAACATGTAATTATCATGTTAAAGTTCTCAACCCTAGGGGGCGGATCTATGTCGCAAAGCTTCGTATCCCTGGAATAATCTGATCTGGGCACCCTCATTATGAGCTAAGCCTAAAATAAGGGCTGGTTGACAAACCGAACTGGATAGTAGTCGTTGTATAAGTAAAACACACAGATAAAGACACACATTTTTAACTGTACAAAATTAAAACAATAATTTCCAAATATAAGTTTAAAATGTTTTTTTTTTCGAGGTGCTCCTAAATACCCTTACTAAGAACGTATAACAATAAACAAAAAACATAATTGCACAACAAACATTCCGAAGTGTGATAAAAAAACAAAGCCCAAACGCTAACCTACTTAACTTTACTTAACATTGTTCATATATTTCGAATGTTCTTCGTTGAGCTATCTCCTTTGCAAGTCCGTCTGTAGGATCACCTAGATTTTAGAAACCAAAAGAGCTAGTCAAGAAATTTTCCAAATGGTACGCATATTTCTTTTCTTTAACAAGAGCTGCGCGTCGTGGTTAGTTGGATCTGTGTGCCAAAAATGAACAAAATCAGACAAATATTCACCCTGTTTGCCAATAAACTGCATCAATATTTGACTTTACCTAATTGTAGTAAATATTTACCTAGACTCGTCAATTTTGGTAAAAATATTCATGTGGCAGTAATCAACACGCTAACATCGAAATTTTATTTATAGGCATTTTCTCGACAGCATCACATTTCTTTACATTTATTATACAAAATGAAATAGAAAAAATGCAATACAAATCACGCCATTTTTATGAGTATCTGAATAAAGTCTAATTTCGGAACAAAACAAAAAACTCGAATTTCATGTAGCTAATGCCCTACAATACATAAATAACTAACCAAAAATCTTTATCCTTTGTATACAGTAGCGGACAAAGAAATCCGGACACCTGATTTGTGATCACCGTCGTGAGCGCCGCATAAATGTTTCGATCGACTCAAAACGTTTTAGTTTTAATCGTGTGTTATTTAGCGTTAAAGTTAGTGAGAAGTTTTTTGATCTTAAACCTTTCTGGAAAGTAAATCTTCAATAGGTTCAATAATTTCTTTACAATTATGACAAATCCGGCAGCCTTAAGAGAAACCCACAGGAAGGAAGAAGCAGACGACCAACAAGGAAAATTGGATATTGAAGCGTGGAAAATCGGTTTAAAATCGGATCAAAACCGCTGAAGACATAAAGACCGAATTTATTGGCTCGCCGGCCGGCAAAAAAAAAACCGGTCTTAATCTTAAAAATGCGTCAAAAAGGCTACAATTGGTTAAAACCCACGAGTCCTGGGCCTAATTGATTGGAGAAATGTCATGTTTTCTTATGAATCCAAAATAAACCTTTTTGGTTCAGATAGGATGTCCTACGTACGTCGTAAAGTCGTAGATCGGCTTAAAAACTAGTGCCTAAGACGAACTGTAAAGAAAGGAGGGTCCCGTATGGGCCGGGGATGTTTTTTATACTATGCAGTTGGTGATCTGGCCCTCATTGATGAAACTGTAAACGCAGAAAAGTATCAACGGATTTTGGACAAACATCTTATACCATCAATTGAGAAGCACCTTTTTAATTTAATTTTTCAAGACGATTCTACTCCTTGCCATCGTGCAAAATCGATCGGTAAGTCATATTTTTTTTTCATTCTGTAACTATTGTGTATTATTAATCTTTTACATTTGCACGTTTTTTTTATTTTTTTTTTTTAAATAATTAGTTATTTGAAGAAGGTGGGCATACCTACGTTGGACTGGCCAGGCAATAGTCCGGATTTTAATCCGATTTACAATTTCTAGTGTATTTCATAGATTAAAGTAACGAAGGGGAAACCCAAAACGTTAAAAGAGCCTGATATTATTGTAGAAAATGTGTGGTACAAGGACATTACCATTGAAACAATCCAAAATTTGGTTGATTCAATGCCGACACGCATAAAATCATAATTAAATACCAACAATGTATTAAAAGTTATAATTTAAATGTATTAAATATTGTACTAAATAAAAATAAATTACTTAAAATTTTAGCTCACTTCTAAAGAAAAAAAAAAACAATTTTCGAAGCCTATTTAGCTACCCTACGCTGATCGCTCATTTTTGACACAGTTCACTATTTAGTTTATATTTTTTTACAGAAAGCTTTTAGAGAAAAAATCTCTCGGCTCATAAAAGTTAAATAAATAACATACACAATACAAACATTTTAAGCCGATATAAGATATTTTACAGAGCTAACGCCGATTCAAAGTTCACGCATGCAGCCAAAACTAAGAAAGCCTTAATATAATATGGTGCACCACACTGGCCAGATGTAGTTAAGTGTCACCTTAAAAACTAAATATCACAAAGAAAGATATTAAAATTATTATTACCAAACACCTTTTGATTTACCGTTTTACCTTTGCACTATTGCTTCACACAATTTTTCGTGGTAGGTTATATATTCAAATGCGACTTTTTCTACAAATTCAAGCATTTCAAACTTAGGACTGTAGTATTTTATAAGGGAATTAAGTCCAAGGATGGTAAAAATAAATTATTTTTTTTAATTATATCCCTTTTTGTCTAGAGGCTTTCTGTCTAAGGATCAGACACAGAATTATACCCAATAAAGACATACCATAATTTCATTTAAAATCTTTGAAAACACTAAGAAAAAAAATAAAAAATTTAAGTTTTCTCAAAAACAAAAGCAAAGAGAGGCTGCCCTTAAAACGGCAATGTGAAACTGTCAAGCTTATTTTCCAGATCAAAAAGGTGATAATCTTTGACGTGCAACAAGAAATACTTCAAGAGTTGAATTAAATCGAGCAGATTTTCTATACTGACTACATTAATTGATCCAACTATAAAGAAACTAACAGTTAAGAAATGCAGAGCAGGAATGTGATACATACATTGTGTAGATCGCGGAACTGACATTTTGAAGATTATAGACGAGAAATGCAAGTAAGTAATACTAGCATAGGAGTCAGTTCAGTGAATACAGTTAAGAACTGCAGGGCGGGAACGTAATAAAAATCGTAGACGTAAGCTTACATTGAATGTCTTAAAAGATTAGAACAGAAGCTCAACTCTTTATACAGATGAAATTAGAATATTAAAAAGAAAAATAGATAGAATTATTAGGTCACAGGCTAAGGCTGGTCCAGCACGTAAATTAAATTGAAGCTGGCACGAGATACTTGGTTATACACAAAACAAAGCATATTGGCAGAATGATAAAAAACAAGGATACATTATTAGACGATACGATAACTAAATCGTCGAGAAAACAGCATCAAAGGAGCCTTTGTTAACGTTTTTATTTTAGATGTGAATCCGAACGCGGGGACCATCGTTGGCACATGGTATTTAAGTCGGGCAAGACCGACTGTACCATAAAATGGTATGAACAATATGGAAATAATTAAACGTACAATGGACGTTATAGCCTAGATAATCTGTGTGCGAAACACGCACGAAGCGGAGGCCCCTAGTTAAAAAAATGAAGTAGTAGTTTTTACTCGCAGAAAAATAGTAATAAAGGGTGACTACTACTGCATATACACCTCCTTGTAAGAACTTTCCAAATTGAAAAATGTTTTATTTTGTTATCGATTTTGATCAGAACTGAAAGTTCTGTTCAAAAACAAAATAGTTATTGAAAGTATATGGGAGAAACACGGTAAGTCGATTGCGGAGGGCTGTTGTGTCAGTCAGAAGAAGTTTTTCGATCCATCTTGATAGCCTTGGTCGCTATAAAAAATATTTTAACATTATTTCTTCCGTGGTGTGTCAAAAGAATTATCTTAAAATTGTTCTCTTAGTTTAAACATTAGTCAAACAAATTTTTTCGTATATGATTGCTAGAAATAGTGTTAAATCGACTGAATATTTCAAAAGTGAGAGTTTACCATTATTAAATTCTTAGAAATTATAAAAAGTTGGTTTTACTGTGAAGCAAACGCAGTGGGCGGAGCCAGCTAGTTTTCTGTTTGCTAAGCCGATAGCATAGTTAGAGTAAGGCAGGAAGTATCCAATATAAAATAATTTATAATAAGTTCTAGCAATATTGTGCTCTATCATACCTGAGCAGTAAGATTTTTTAATAGCAACCAAGTAGAGCTCCAAGAATTACTATTACTGCCAGCCCAAGTTGTATTAGTGCTGGACGTACCACGACTGGGCAACCAGCCATTAGCGTTTCCAGGAGTCGTGGATGTAGTTGTAGAAGTAGCCCCACTTCCTGATTTATTTGTGCTTAGTCCCGGTGGTGGGCCTCGAGATGTTGATTTATTTAAAGGACTCGTCCATAATTCTGAATTGGCACATTGTTGAGAGTTGTCTGACCAACTAAACAAAAAACATTATATTTAGAAAACAATTCATATTACGTATCAACACTACTTGCCTCGGAAAATTTTGATTCGGATTAAAACTCCAAGTCGAATTTGATAGACTGAGTGGCGGCAGCTCAGTAGGAGAACTCTTGCCGGTACTGGCAAAAATATCAGCGTCTTTTGGCGTAGAATTAATAGACAAAGGAGATCTTGCTACACTCCCTGGAGTTATGCTGGGATCGTCTTCTATGCTTTTTATCTGAGAACCCTTAAAAATACACTTCTCTTTGAATATGTTTTTGACATACATATTGCTACAGTTACCTTCCAAGGCTTGCCAGGTTCAAATTCCTGCACCATGTCAGTGTAAGTGGTTGCTGAAGGTGGCTGAGCAACTGACCAGTCTTTATTCTCATTATCGGTTGATGGCTCTGGCCAACCATCACCAATGTTACGTCCTGTTGACCATGTGCTAGTGGGCAGCAAGAAATTATTTTGTTTTCTAATCAAAAAATAATTATACTATACCCATCATTTTGTAATCCCAATGTGCCTCCCATATTGTTCGAGTTGTTTGATGTTAAATTTTGTTTGGTTGCACCTGGAGCACGTGAAAAGTCTGCGTTATCTGCAACCATTTCCTTATCTAATACTGGAAGCTTCCATTGATTCAACCGGGATTGTTGATTTGGCGCTCCTTGATATCCACTAGGCTAAAGTATTAAGTCGATAAATAAAATTTGCAACCTCTATTACAAATTGAAATCACCTTATTTAAACTGAGTTCTGAAAAGTTTCCATGCAGAGCATTTATTGCGTCGTGGCTTCTTAAATATTCACTACTTGTGTTATTCAAATGTGAAGAAACATGTTGAGAGTTAGGCGGCACATTTTGCTGTTTAATGTAGATTGCTTGTTGTGCATTAATTTGATTTTGTAGATTTTGAATTTGTTGCTTATACTTCGCGATTGCAACATTAGCAGCTATTGGGTTTGCATTGCTACCTCTAGACAATGATTGCTGTGCCGCTTGTAGATGCTAAAATCAAATTATTTAAATTTAACATATTATTTACGTTTGCAATCATTAAATCTTTTACCTTAATATTGCTAAGTAGCTGGTTCAAAAGATTTAATGTAGTTTGCGTAAGCGGTTGATTTAAGATTTGACTGGATATGAAACCACTATGAATAGCTAGTTGAATCTGCTGGCCAAGCATTCGTATTTGCTGGCCAGATGGCTGATTGCTAGTATTTGATGCGATGTTCACAGGTGGCGTAACGTTTGCCGTGTTTTGGCCGAATGCTACCGATGCATTTGAATTTATTGATTGTGGTCCGACACCGACGCTATGTGGCCCTTGATTTAAATATTTTTGCACTTGAAGGGCAGCCATGTTTGAAGTGTTACTGCCGCCTGTAACAACAGTACCACCCATATTATTTAAAAGGTTATTCTGCAAAGAAATCGTGTTAAAAATTTAGATTTGGTAGTATTTTTTGTGTTACATACCGGAGGGAATGGCATGGAAGGTTGTGCACTGGCAATAGGATATCGCCCCGGAAAACCTCCGGTACTAGAAGTGCTCGAATGATCAGCATAGGAACCAAGAGCTTCATCGTGACGGCGCCATCCGTCCACAACTAAAGATGAATTGGCCCGAAGCAGCTCAGCTGCTTCCTCTATGTTCATATTGGTATTTAATAAAGCACGTTCCACTTCTTCTTTTTTAAACCCATTTTCAACAAGAATGCGATATTGTTTACTTTGTTTGATAATATCTGTACTGATAGCGCCGACACCTACATTCATTACAGGCATTTTTTGTTGTGATTTACCGACTAAGCTTCCTTGTGCATTCCAGTCATTCGTAAGTTCAGAATTATCATTTCCTCCAACATTGGCTCCAGCATTCCAACTAGAATTAGAATTGTTCGAAGAAAGTTTGTTTTGTTTATTGACCCAGCCGCCAGATGAAGACTCAGCCCAAGAATTTGAGTTAGAGGCGATTTGCGCAAGACCAGTATTTGTTTTATCGTCAACCCAATTAGTGCCAGCGGCGCCAACGTTATGGCTTTCATCTCCCCACGAAGGGTTTCTTCCACTATTGTTGGGATGCACCCACATCGCTGCGTCTGGCTTATGTTGAGCTCCTACAGATACTAGGCCTGTCGATGATAATCGACCTTGAGGACCAACAACGGACCCCAATGGGTTATTAGGATTGCCGCCAACTGCAACATTGCTATTGCCAGCGATTCCTCCTCCAACTATCCCTGCTGATAGACTTGGACCACGAATCAAATGGGTCCGGCTCATTGAGTCAGTCATATCCTTCCAATGCGTACCTCCGCTAGGTACACGAGTTTGTTGACCCCAAAGTGATGTGCCGTCATCGTAATTAGGTAAATTACGTCGTTGGGGAGGCGGGGATGGCTCTTCCCATCCAGTTATCTGCTTTGAAATATCCTTTGAGCCGACTACTGCTTGTGGTGTACCCCACTGGGCTCCAATATTCCCCGATACAGAAGCTGCAACGCCACTAGCACCAATGCCTACAGAAGTGGTGGCAACATTTGTGCCAGCAGATCCAACAACTTGTCCGACCATCTTGTTCAATGTTGGAAGTTGTGTATGTGGAATTTGCTGGTGATGCCCCCACATTTCTGACGTTCCATTGAGTCTACCAGAGATTCCGCGAGGATCGCCTCTAATTGGATCTCTGGGATCAATCATTCGGAGTTCCCGAGGATCAGCAGACTGTGGTCCGCGCATTGAATCGCGGTGGTCAACATTCCTGATGTCCATTGATCCTCCTGCTAACTGGCGTATTTCTCGAGGATCACCCCAACCATTACCAGAATTGCCACTCGGCCCGGCAACTGGTACAGATGCTGTAATATTTACAGAACCACTGCCATCTAAAAATTATTTAAAACATAAATTCTATAGTTTATGGTCGTTAAACAGAAAATCTTACTTCCAGGTGTAACCACAGGTATTGCGCCCGCAGCCGATGTGTTATTAGTACCAGTCGTTCCCAATCCAACTCCAACAACTCCTTGGCCCCATTGTTGAGGACCGGAGGATCCCACACCAGAACCAGCACCAGAAGCGTTAACACTTACTCCAGCCGTCGGTGCTGCGTTGTTAGCTGGTCCTGTCCAAACGTTAGCTGTGTCTCCTGCATCATCATCTTCACCCCAAGTACCACCTAAATTCGATGAAGGTGTGTGCCCCCATGACGGTTTTGGTATTTGTGTCGCTGGAGGTTGTCCACCATTTCTTAAATTTGACTCCCACAAATCTGTGCCATTATTAATGTTAGGTTTCCACATAGGTGGCCCTGATGAGTCTTTATTAGCCGGTTCCGGCGAACTGGGTACTTCCCAATTAGTGTCTTGGTTCACATGCTGACAGCCCCAGCCGTCTTGAGAAAAAAGAGCCTCACGCATTGTGCACAATTGATCCAACTGATGTTGAGCTGTAGAAGCTGGTTTTTCTTTTACAACTAGTTCCGTGGCAATTTTACTGTCACTGCCATTGTTTTTTGTTAAACTATTACTAAAATTGGTAATAATGATGTTGTCAATTGTTGCGACTGTGATGCAGCTGCTTGTCAATTTTATATTGATGCTACTGGTAATATTCAACGTTCGACAATAGTCAACACTCGTTATGGCCTAGGAAAGCAATAAAGAATTCAACCAAAGCATAAATATTAAACCCTGCATGCAAAAAAATATAAAAAAGAAACGAACTTCTAAAAATATACACTTATTTAGTTAAAAAAAGAAAATGTCGGTATATTTTTCAAATTTCTGTTGATTTTAACAATATAAATTATTTTTTAGTTACACTGAGCCATACATAATGTGAATTATGCATATATACATAGATTCATGTATACACTTGGCAACTCTAGGTGGTAGTCATTGACGC
>JBAMAX010000358.1:0-89876 GCA_037043745.1 Chymomyza amoena
TTTTTATGTTTTATATTTGCAATAATTCAAAAATTCATTTATTTTTATCTATTGCATATTTCTATTTTGATTCGCCAATCACAATGCACAGAGTGTAGGAGACATCGTTGGACATGCCGTTAAATTAATTTTAAATTAAATTTTTGCTGGAACGTCTTTTAAGCCTTTTTATTGGGTTTTCGTGAATTAAATTTCTTGCCAGCCTGTTTTTATGTTGTGCTAATCGTTCATTGTAACGGCTTACATGTTTGTTAATCTGCATCTCCACTGTGTCCAGATTAAGGTCATGGTGCAAGGTCGAATTCCTTACGTACCAATCGCAACCAGTAATAAGGCGCATTGCCTTATTTTGGAACATTTGTATACGTAAGCGATTCGAGCGAGCCGCTATACCCCAAATTTGGATTTTTTTTTTTTTTTTTTTTTTTTTTATTGCGTTGTAAAGTGCTCTTTTGCATCGTAGCGGAAGAGGACTTTTTGTATTCAGTTTTTTTTTTATTTTACTCATTTTAAAGCGACAACTTTTAATCGTTTGGTTTATATGTGATCGAAATGTTAGTCGCTTGTCGAGAGTCACTCCAAGATATTTTTCTTCACTTTCAATGCTAAGGGGCTCGTTATTTAGCCATATAGCGGGTGAAGTCTTCCTCTTCAATGTGTATAAATTTTTTTTTTTTTTTTTTTTTTTTAAGGTAATATTCCACCTGCGAGTTTTTTTTTCAAGCAGGTGGATACTCTTGTATCCCGTCAGCTACTTCATACTCACAGGACAAGTGAATAAAATATTATGATCGTCAGCGTATGAGGCGATTAGCATTTTTGTCCTTCACAACAGCTCCCAGTAACTCCGTAGGGTAGGGATGTGAAGTGAACAAATTGTAAAGCAGCAACAAGTACATTTCTTGAAGTGCTCCAAACTCTATCAGCCCTGACAGTGGAAAGCGTGTTTTTGATGCTGACTTGAAATCTTCTGTCCTCAAGGTAAGATCGCAATATTCCAAAATACGAAGCAGTCAATTAACATCTTAATTTTAGCTAGACCGATCAGCCAAACTCTATCGAATGCCTGTTTGACGTCTAAAAATATCCCATAACAGTATTCATTGTCGTCGAAAGCTTTTAGACTATGGTTAGCCACTCTATTTACCTGCTCGACGATTATGTGTCCTTCCCTAAATCCAAATTGA
The DNA here is from genome assembly GCA_037043745.1 of Chymomyza amoena. Lineage (NCBI taxonomy): Eukaryota > Metazoa > Arthropoda > Insecta > Diptera > Drosophilidae > Chymomyza > Chymomyza amoena. The sequence continues at coordinate 1,188 of JBAMAX010000358.1, forward strand.
TGGTCAGGTCAATAATTGTTATGTCCATTGATCCTTTTAGCCATCAACGTCTCCCAAACTTTGGCAAGAGTGGGGAGGAGGCTTATTGGACGGTAGGATTCTGGGTCCGACTCATCTTTTCCAGGTTTCCTGATCATAGTAATGAGAGCTACTTTCCATTGGGCAGGGAAGTGTTGTGTTCTTATTATGGCATTAAAAATTTTTGTAATAAAAAGAAGAGCTTTCCTTGGTAAGGCTCGTAGGGTAGCATGACATATTCTGTCATGACCTGGGGCCTTTGACTTAGGAAGCTTTGTTATATTTTCTTCTATCTCATCTAATCTGATGGGACGAACAGGCAACGTCATTTGGTGTGTCAATGATGCTGAGAGTTTGGACTACTTCATCGTTTTTTTTTTTAAAGGTTTTTTTTTTTTTTTTTTTTTTTTAAGCAAATGTATCTGCTTGTTCCTCTGAATTTGAGCAGTAACTGCCATCATGACGCCTTAGCGAAACTAATCGATAGGGTTTTCTTTTGTGTTTCTGGTCACTTTCCATAGGTTATATCCAGAATCAAGCTTATAGTCCAGTGCCTCTATTCTTCTGTCGAATGATTTCTGTCTGAATGTCTGAAGTGCCACTTTAAGTTCCCTTTCAGCCTTTTTCCAGACAGCCTTGTCTGCGGGATGAAGGGTGGTCTGAAATGTCCTTTTTTTTTTTTTTTTTTTTTTTTTTTTTCGAGTTAGCTCAGGAGGTAGCTGGTTATCTACTTCGTCTTTTTTTTTTTTTTTTTTTTTTTTTTTGGCTGCAGCTGCCGCAGAGTGGATTTTTGTCGTAATTAGGTCAACCGCGTGTTCTACATCTCGACCAGAGCGTATCTCCATTTCTAAGTGAACCGAGTTTTCTAATGTTCTTCGAAAGACTTCCAAGTCAGTCTTCTGGCTGATGAGTCGTTGCACACCTTGAAGGAGCGTAGGTGTTGTGTGTAGAGTGATGATCAGCCCAAGATGATCACTTGAAAGGTCCCAATTATCTGTAAAAGTGAGAAGTTGATCCGGGACAGCTTGGTAGACCGCAAAATCCAGGCAGGAGGGAACGTATTTTTTTTTTTTTTTTTTTTTTGTAGGTGATCCAGTTGCTAGTACTTTAGCTTTTCTAGAATTCAAACTGTAAGCTAGTGCCTTTCCTCTTTTGTCACACCTTGTGTCTCCCCAGAGCCAGTGCTTAGCATTCCAGTCTCCACCTATTAAGAACCTTCTTCCTGCAGAGTTAAAGATGTTGTTAAAATCTGCTTCTTCAATGTTTGTCGAAGGGCGGCCATAAAAAGCGCCAAATACAATTTTGTCGTGGACAGTATCAACTTCAATGGATGAGAACTGGAATGCGTTACATACTTGATTGTGTTGCGGGAAGTGGGAAAAACTGCGCCTTACAAGAACGGCACATCCTCCTCTAGGTGTCTGCGTGTTGGCATAGAGGCCAGTAAGTGTCGCATCCTGTATTTTAATATTGTTCTAGGTGTTGGCAATCTTGTTTCAGTAAAGTATCATTATCCCAATATTGTTTTTTTGATAATGGCTTCCAACTCTGGTGGTTGCTTTGGATACATTGGCGTTCCATATTAAGATATTTAATGAAAAGCATTTTGAGGTTAACGCAATAAGCAGGCGCAGCATTTGCGTCTGTGTTTCGGCGAATTTTGTATGCATATCTACAAGTTTGTTAATTGATTCACTTATGCTTGTCATGGCGTTAGCTATTGGATCAGACTTCTGCGAATAATTATGAAAGACTTGTTCCTTTGCGTTTTTGGGTTGTTGTTGAGGATCAGCATTATTATTATGCAATTGCTGTTGGATGCGATGAAAAGCCTCGGACACATCTGCATATGAACCAGTTTCCGTTCTGGTATTGGCCGAAGGCAAATATTTTTTTAGTTCCGGAAAATTTCTGGAATCCAATTTAGTTTTTTTTTTTTTTTTTTTCCATTTTTTTGTTTGACGTCAATACCGCCTTTTTTGGTGTTGGTTGCGCTTTTGAATCTTTAATACCATTCACAGCCTTTATAGTTGGCTGGATGATTACCTACAGTGTGTACATGTGGCAGGGGCGTCACGATTTCGAGTGCAAATCTGCCGTTGCGTGTTGTTGACCGCATTTGACACATATATATTTTTTTCTGCAAAGTTAGCCGTATGACCATAATCCTGACAGCGTTTGCACTGTATGTTGCCTCGGATCTTTTTCTAGCGCTTTCAACAATTATTATCTGCCGACGCCAATTTTTTGATTTTTTAAGATTTTTTTATTTTTTTTTTTTTTTTTTTTTTTTTTTTTTTGCATATTCATAGGGCTCTTAGTTTTATTGCTTATCGGATTATGAATATGCAATACTTCGTGTTCAAGCTTAGTTAAATTCTCTTTTATTTGACTGTTATGTGTAGAATGGTGAAGTCCTTTGATTACCACTCTAAATGGTTTGTCTTCCTTCAATTGGAAGCTGTAAAATTCAATTTTTAAATCGTCAAGTGTCTTTACAATGGTTCTGTAAGTGGGAATGTCCTTAGCCAAAATTCGAATGGTTGTTCCCATAGTTGATTTTATGTCAATATTGTCAATATTTATATAATGTCCCAAAATAGTCCAAATATCATTGACATCCTCTATATTGTGTAAAACGATAGGAGGGGGCTTTTTGGTTTTTACGTGTTCGCCTACACATTCATCAGTAGGATCAGTATTTTTGGTATTAATACTATTATTAACTTGACCTTCTATATTTTGGTCCAAAAAGTTGGTGAAGGAGATCCTGGCTGTACTTCCATGTCATCATTGATCTCAATACCAAGAAGTTCGAATCGGTTGCTGCGATTATCGTCAGTTTTTTTTGGTTTGTCAACAGTTTTATTGATTTGGCCACTCCGATTATTAGAATCAAGAATGACTCTCTTTTGGTTTGTATACGGAGATGTAGCAATCTTTCTCTTTGTCGTCTTTTTCTGGCTTTGTGTCGCAGAGATAAGATGGTTTGCTGAATTGGACATGTTTGTCGATGATTGACTTACTTTAAGCAGTTTTTGTTATATGCATTTTTTTTGGGCGATTAATAATAAATTGAACTTCTTTTAACGGTGATTTGTTGTTAATAGTCGAACTTACATAATTTATCCATTTAATCATTAGATTGGAAAAGCTGCAATGCGTCCATGAAGATCTAGTGTGCGACCATCTAGCTGCTCACCTAGTGTAATCCCCAGGATAAACAAAACAATCTGAGAGGGTTCTAGTTGCGTTATATATATATATATATATATTTATAGGATGACCATTTTCTGTCGAAAAGTCGTCAATCTCAGTAAATATGTAACGATTCCTTCTTTGGCTCACCGATTCTATAGCTCCTCCAGCTTGCAATTTCCTGTAAATGCACCAGTTATTAGGAGGCTATAAGGAGTTAGAAGTCTTGACTAATTGGAAGATTTTTTAAACCTATTATAAGCATAAGATCAGAGGACCGAGATCCGAGCTGATATGGTCTGAGTCTTGTCTGGATCTCTCTTCTTCCTTAACGCTCACGGCCTATAAGCGTTTTCGTGGTTCGAAATTTTCCTAATTTATGAGCTGATTTATTCCTAGGTATGCATTTTCTTTAATCAGGGATATTTTTATTCTATTGTCTTAGATGGATTTTTTTGGATCTACTGTTAAAACAAGTCTGCATTTATTTTTAATCCAGCCACAGTGTTTTGATATATAGAGTCGTTTATACACCACATAATATCTTTAATGATAGGCTGTATCTCTTCTAGTGCAGTTCAACTATTTATAATTCTTCGGATGAAAAGTCCGTAGGATAACATATAAAAAAATAATATAAATATAATATATTAATATATAAAAAATTTGAATTTATTTATCAACATAGTTTCGTTTAAGAAAAATATATCTCTATCAGTAGCTACACTCAGTGGTCCTCTTAAGACTTGGTAAGAGGATTGCGGGACACATTTAAGTTCATTTGTTCTGAGCGCTAAACTTTTTATGGCAAATGATTAATCCGATCTGGTCACACTTAAGTTAGCCGGAGCCCGAAATATAAAAGCTCAACCTCGTAACTAGCTGTCTTCGACTGTTGACCGAATGCAAATATTTCAATAAAATGCAAACTTCAATCTTTGCACATTTTGTACAAACAAATTTCATATCATCTATTAATTTCTTATTGAAATTTGAAATTTCTGCAACTAATATATTGCAGTTTATGCCATAACAAGCAATGGCTGCTCCAGACTAACTCATTAGCAAGTTGTCTTTGAATTGAATAGAGAATTAGGAGCAATAGGTTGCTTTATTTAATGCCAGATTATGGTGCATTGTCTTGTGACTACAGCTTTGTTTGACTGAAAGCCATTTTGGACTCCAAGTTGGGATCCTTATATGTTTGGGATATGTTGTATCAATTAAATGCAATTTATGCTTGTAAATAATGCAAGATCTTTCAATGACAAATTAGTGTGGCACATGTCTGGCATCGATGGCTATGGTAGAAACAGACAGGACTGGTAGGGACTGGGACAACGAATTTGCATAAGTCTTAAACTAATTAGACATAGGTAGTTAAATTAGCAGTGACAGCTAAGCAGCATTTAAGTTTGATGTCAGAAGTCAGGAGATGTATCAAAGGTGATAAGTTGAAATGGTTTTGATTTCAGAGAGCTTCCTTTAATGGGTTTACCTAAGTTGATTAAACTACTTTGAAAATGTTCGTTTTCCTTTTTATACCCTGTACCGTATGGTAAAAAAGGGTATATTAAGGAGTCGTCGGAGACACCTCAAAGTTACCTAAAATATGATCAAGGTGACTAGAGAAGTCGATATACCCATGTCCGTATGTCCATTTGAACGTTGAGATCTCAGAGATGGTAAGAACTAGAGTAATCAAACTTTCACATTAGATCCCATATTATTCCATATGAGACAAGTTTATTATACCCTGTACCGTATGGTACCAAAGGTATATTAAGTTTGTGCAAGCCGAAAATGTATGCTAACATATAGAAGGAGACGTCGGAGACACCCCAAAGTTACCTAAAATATGATCAGGGTGAATGGAGAAGTCGATATACCCATGTAAAGATATTTGAAATAAATTTGGCATTCATATCTATTTTAAGGTATTTAAGCACTGTGTCAAATTTTATTGAAATCGGTTTACTATATCATATAGCTCCCATAGGAACGATCGGTCAAAAAAAAATTGTTTGCTTAAAAATTCTTCTGTTTTTGGTTTATTGTGAAGAAATCGGACTTTATTACAAGCTAGTGGTACAGGGTATCCTAAAGTCGTCCGCTCCCGACTTTACGTCCGCCATTTTTTTATTTTATAATTTGGCATTCTTAAGTTTTTTATAGTTTCCAAGAACTGTACCAAATTTAATCAAAATCGGATGACTATATCATAAATCATCCCATAGGACCTGCCAAAAGAACTTTTATTTATAAAAAAAAAGATACCGCAACCACATTTCACATTCAGAAGTTTTTAAGAGTACCCAAGCGTTGTTCCTAATTTGAACAAAATCGGTTGACTATATAATATGTTATAGCTCCCATAGGGAACCGAATTTTATGGGAAGCTAGTGGTACGCATACCCAAAGTCTTCCGCGACCGACTTTACGCACGCCATTTTTTAATCTAGAACTGGTATCCGGTGAATTTCTAATAAATAAGTAAATAAACATTTCATACAACAAAACTCGTGTCAAAATTTTCCAAAAATTTCATTATAAAATATTTGATAGTGTCCATTTGAACTAAAAATATCAAAAATTTCAATAGCTAATATAAGCAAAAACTGTAAACAGTTCTTAAGTCAGGCCAACACCTGCTTTTGCCTACTTCAACTATCGCTTTACAAAATGTCCTAAAACAACATCCCCAACCCCCCTAAAAACAAATGTAAACAATCGTGAAACCAGCTGCAAAATTGTCTGCAGAGAACTGCATACAAAGTAACATCAAGAATAAATAAAACTCAACTTGAAATATATATTCTTCAATGTAGAAAAGTTTCGCAGTCTGCAGCGGCTCCCCATTCACTTTAGAGGTAGAAATTCGCAAAATATTTGCATGCAAAACTTTGGTCATAATTTTCAAAGCTCTGTCTGTGGAACCCCATTAGGAATTGTGGGCGGTTTGTGGGGCTTAAAAATTGCTTTTTATTTTACATGCCAATAGCTCTTAGGCCCATAGCCAGCTTAGTTTTGTATAGGTTAGTGCAATTTGATTTTTAAAACCTTTGTAAACATTGTGGTGCTATTGATTTTCAACGCAGTATTTTATTTTTTGACACGTGAGCATCAGAGGAATACTGGTCAAACCAATAAAAAATTTCAATAAAGTCAAGAGCTTACAAAAAATGCCAACAAAGTTTTGAATGCTTTTAGCGAAAAATATTTGAATCAGTGGAAACGGTGTTCGACTTTGGAATACTCTGCAATAAACGGTTCATTGCAACGACAAGCTTGATTTCGTTTTTAAGAGAAATAATTAGGGAGAGATAGCTGGGAGATGAGGTGTAGTTGGCTATTTACAAATAAATCGTTTGTTAGGCTGACATTTGTTAAGACAGAGATTTAGGTCTTTGAAGCTTTCGCAATAAAATATATTTACAGAAAGTGAAGTTTTATTTCTGTTCGTGGCTGAGAAATCGAAGCATATGTGAACAAAGAGTTTATAATTTCAAAATGAAGAATATTCGATTAAATTGAAAATATATTATGAAGAAGAAACCAAAACTGATGTAAGGCGAGATATTTTTTTATTTTATAATTAATTTGTTTGTGCTATTTAAACTTAGATAGATTACAAAGTATACGAGGTGTGTTCAAAAAGTATCGCGAATTTTGAATTTTTGCGGGTTACGTATATTCGAATCTCGATTTTTTTGTGGCGTTATGTTGGTACTCATGTCTCTCACTTATGCCGACAAGCTCGGCCATATTGAATGTTCACTTACTTGCACGTGTTTTGGCTCGTCTTCGATTTTTACCTATTCAAAAAAATGGGTCAAAGAACCTGCATCAAATTTTGTGTGAAAAACGAAATTAAGTGCGCGGATGCATTCCGAATGTTGACTGTGGCATACGGAGAAGCTACCTTGGACCGAAGCAACGTTTATGGGTGGTACAAAATGTTCTCAGAAGGCCGAGAAGATGTGAATCACGAAGAGCGTGCCGGACGCCCGAGCACTTCAACAACAGACGAAAAAATAGATAAAGTGAAGAAATTGGTATTGGCCAATCGTCGAATCACCGTTAGAGAAGTTGCTGAGGACCTAGACATATCGATTGGCTCGTGCCATTCGATTTTTATCAATGATTTGGGCATGAGACGGGTCGCCACGAAGTTCGTACCAAAATTGCTCTATTTCGACCAAAAACAGCATCGCATGAACATTGCTAATGAGATGTTGAACTCATATTTGCTCCAGAGGGTCATAACTGGTGACGAATCGTGGGCTTATGTTTATGACGTGGAAAGCAAAGCTTTATCATCTCAATGAAAGCTGCCGCACGAACCAAGACCGAAAAAAGCGCGCCAAGCTCACACATCGTTGCTTGTGCATGATTTAGCCAAAAACAACATAGTTATGATGCCGCAGCCATCGTATTCCCAGATCTGGCCCCCTGTGACTTTTTATTGTTCCCTAAACTGAAGAGGCCCATGAAAGGACACCGCTTGACGAGATAAAGACAGCATCGAAGGAGGAGCTGAACAAGATAAAAAAAATGATTTTTGAAGTGCTTCGAAGATTGGAAAAACCGTTGGCACAAGTGTATAATATCTCATGGGGATTACTTTCAACAGGACAAAACAGATATTCATGAATAAATAAATAATTTTTGAAAAAACGCAAAATTCGCGATACTTTTTGAGCACACCTCGAATCTGAAAAATTGTCTGAGTTGTCTTTCAAAATCTGCCACGATCTTTTCTTTGAATTTGTGTGTTACTTATTTACGAGTCTTGGATGTTGATATCAAAGAAAATAATGACTTTTACGTTTTTGGTTCAAAAGGAGAGATCCACAGAAAGTTTGCTCCAAGGGAAAATGTTAATGCTATTTTTGTATTGCACTTGGAGGTGCGCCAATTACTGTCGGATGAGAAAATAGCGTTGGGAGTCTCAAGTTCTAGATTTTAACTATCTAATGATGTATACAAATAATGAGCATCGTTTGGCGAAATTTTATGTTCATTTATCTTATACTCTGAAATGAGGTTATATACTGACGGATATAATGCAATCACTTCATTAGCTAATACTTAAAGTTTAGCTCAAAACAACATTTCAATTGCCAATCCGATACATACTCTAGTACAAAACATTGCTAAAAACTATAATAACCATATCCATACGCTTAAATATTATAAATATTTAGCTTTAAGGACTCTCCAAAAAAAAAAGGCGCAGTTTAAAACAATCCCACATTAAAGTTGGTATTTGCGGCTTACACACTGAGTGCCAAAGCTGATGCTTCAATAAAAAGCTCACAAAAGTGTTGCATACTTTTAGGCATTTAGAATAGACAAGTGCCCAGAAGGATGTGTTGTGTGTGTGAACTTGTAAAACAGTCTAACCACAAAACTAGATACAAAACTCAGCCAACAAATTTTTGGTTAACAGTTTGTGGCCAGGTAGGTCACTGCCCACTCTTTGTATGGCTATAAAAGCACTCTAGCCTAACTATTACCATGTCCAGCTCGAGTACTACAAAACTTTGGCGTGCTTAAAATGGTCGTGCCGCCCCAACATGCCACTTAATGCATCCTGACGCTTTTTGGTAATCACACAAAATGCATACCAGAAATTGCGCATTCGACCTTGTGACCACATTTTGTGGTTTTCAATTTTTTTTGGCATTTTCCGAAAATGCATTCAGTTGTGCGACCCCTGACTTTAACTAAACCCACCACTTGGGGCGTCTCCCCACTCTGTGTGCACTTTGGGGCGTTCCTGGCACAACTCTAACAGTAGCGTTTGCCTCTTGAGCAGCTCTCGTGCATATTTGGGGACGGTAGCTATTGACACGCACTTGGCTTCAGTCTTTGTGGCCTGCTAAAGTTTTTTACTTCTCGGTTCAGGGCCTTGACGCTTTGCATTTTTGACTATGCATGACTGAAATACTCTCTGTTAGGTCTTAAGCCTTTGCGAGTTAGAATTTTATTCATAATCTGTGTAATCTTCAGAGTTGTAGCATAAATTTTAGTTTGAAAAGATCGTAATCTACATCTTGCTCTTAGGGTTTAGAAGTGAATTTTGTAGTCGTTGCAATTGCATGTGATGTTGGCTACGAGAGATTTTAGTTTAATGGCAGCTAAGAAGTTCTAAAATTCGATAACAATAGAATTCTATACACGATAAATCTACTTTAGATTTTATAGCATTTTGGGAGATCAGGATGTTCAGAAATGCTTTCAAGTCATGCAGACCAGTGTTTTGGGTAGTACTTTGGTTTCTGATTTTGTTCAAAAGTGATTGAACTCAGACTGGTTGTAAATGAGCTGGTCCAAAACTACATTCATTTGGATCATAATTTCGAGCTAAGGAAAGGGGCATGGCTGAATTAAGCAATTGTACTGAATATATATATTCTAAAGCCGTTGACAACGGGAGTATGTGTTGATGCTAAAGAGGCGTTGGAAAGAATCTGGATGGATGGCCTTCTGCCCAAAATCAAGATTCTTCTTCTAGTTTCAAAGGAAGCTTTTTATATCTCTTCTTATATGACTTAGATACATCTCTACTCTTAGGGAGCTAGCACAAGTTGAGGAGAGCGCAGAACTGATGATAGCAATACTCTATTCTGCGTCGTTTGACTATGATGGAGCCTTGGCTTGTAACCGACCTTCTAACAGGAAAAATCCAAAGTTTTGTGAATAGATGTCTCCGGCGGATTCTTAAGGTGTGGTGGCCAAACGTCATCAGCAATGCCGACCTATATAAAAAGTGCAACCCGGAACCCATGGCCAACACTATCAAGCTAAGGAAATGGAGATGGATAGGCCACACACTGCCACACACTGCGGAAGAATGCGAAGGAAGTTTTCCATCAAGCTCTTGATTGCACTCCCCAAGGAAGCCGTAAAAGGTGCCGCCCTAAGACAACATGGAGGAGGTCGCTACAAAAAGAGGTTGGTGAATGCGGAAAATCATGGAACGAGCTAAAATTGCTAGCCAAAAACCGAACCAGGTGCAAGTGCTTTATTGAGGCCCTATGCTCCAACCGGAGATAAAGGAATTTATGATATCTGAGACCGTTAACGTTCAGATAAACAAACGCAATAGCTGATACGACTAACGTTTATTAAGATATCATAAAAGGGTCTTGAATCATGGGTTAGGCCAAATCTTGTCTTTGTAATACAATTTATTCCTTGGATAAGCGTTTCCTTAAAATAAGAAAATTGAACTTTATAAAAATAAATGCATTTTTTGAAATTAACATAATTATATAAATCCTTTCACCCAATTGAAAAAATGTTCTTTGCAACATTACAATTTTTATATTAAAGACTATTAACAGCATGTATTTCATCCTACAGTTATTTTTTTCGTACCGGGAGTGATATTTGTGTTTTTTGTATAAGGAACATATAAATAATCATACCTATGCTGACTAACTCAATTTTGAGAAAAACTGGGACATTTTCTAAAAAAGTACAAAAATCCGATACAATTCAACTCAAAACTGGTCCAATTTTGAAAAGAAAAAAACGTAATTATTCAGTTTTATTTATTAGACGACTACAGATTAATATATTATTTGAATCTACATATCGGAAAAAAGTAGTCATTACAGATCCTTTGTTTTTTAAAAAAATTTAGGTCTCTGAAACCTGCTCTCTTATTTCCCCAGTAGATGTCCATCCTCGTTTATTTATTTCAAGTCATCACAGCTGTTTATCCTCTGTATTTTTGTTAATTCTTCAAGAGTTCTTCAGCGGAACCAGCAAAGGCTTTATCCATATTCAAATTTTCTTAAAAAATACTAGCAACTTATAATATTTTGATTTTCACAGTTTAAAATAAAATTCAATGGTTTTTACTCGGGTCGATTTAATTCACTTAAGCTCTTAGGTATTTATGATATTTTAAGTAATCGCGAAAGCGAGAGACTGTGTGATATGTCAAAATATAATGATTGGGAAAATCATAACTTCTGATCTCCAAACTTTTTTTAAGATCGTCGCTTAAATTACACTGTTCGTGTAACCATGATAACCAACGATGAATCATAATTTGCAAGCTTAGCAGATCGGTTTAAGATTTCATAATTGGTTGTTTGACTTATTACTTAGTTGATGGATTTGAAGGAATGCAATGGACCCACGATTTTAGGAGTTGAATTTTAAAATTTAAGTTATCTTCAACTTTGTTCGTGGAAGCAAAGATGGACACTCTACGAGTTTTTGTTCTTATGATTTATTTTTGTTCTGATGATGTTCAGAAATATTTTTTTAAAAATAACTTTTTTCTGTAGGTTTCTTTGATCCGAAAATGCAACGTGTATCCGCCACTGCACAACATTTTTTGAGATATATAAAATCTGGCTATAATGCAAAACAAGAGTATTAAAAATGTTGTGCATTCACATAATAATTTTATTATTTAAATACAAGAAGAGAAATAAGAAATCTTTTGAATGAAAAATTATTCCTTGCAAAATTATATAATTTCTACTTTATCGAGCACCTTTAGAGGACTCTGCTATATGTTCCTCCCAATACTTTGGACCACGCTTTCTCACTTGGTAAATCTTTCAAAATGATTTCGTATGTTATATAATTCTTTAAAAAAATTCCACAACAAAAATGTAAACAAATGAAACGCTTGTGGAAGTATGCTTTCTATTCTATTGCTTATTTACCATTATGAGTACATATGTGGTATATACTTTTTACCCGCAGTGTATTAAACTGTCGACTACACGTAATTTTTATAAATATTCAATTTTTTGTTTGTCTATTTTCCATTCTTGAGCGCACTGCTTGTTGGTTATCACATTTTTATGCAAGTTTTTCTAACCAACCTGTTTTTTGTTCATCCTGGCTATTTGTATTCATGCGAAAAGTTGTCATATAACTTTTTTTGGCAATGTCTTTTCAACTGTTTGCAGTTTATTTATGTGCATATAAAAATAGCTTACGCAAAAAGGAGAAATCAAAAAAAAAAAAACTGTAGGTAATCATAATCAAAATTGATTTAACTAATCAGACTGACATAAAGACAAAGTTAGACGCGGGAGATAGAAAATTAACACATATTCAGAGCAATTTGCACGCACAGCAGCAGCACATATATTATAGCCATTGGCAAATCAAATGTAATTCATGTGAATTCAAGATAGGCAACAAAATAGCAAAAAACTGTGGCCTAAGCAAAAAAAAAAGTAAAAAAAAAAATGGCTCAAAGCAAATGACACAAAAAAAAGTTTCTGCCAAATTGGCAAATTGAATGTCAACATGCGTAAAAATAACAGTTGCTGCTTTTGCTAGTTGTTTCGTTCTCTTTTCCCCTCTTTGAATTTGCTTAAGCCCATTGACACTCCTGAATATGACACATTGTGAGCAGCTCGAAGTATCGAACGCACGCTTCAATCGAATATAAATTACGTATACGCCGTGAGTGTCGTATTTGATTTTGTATCTATGTGTGCGCGTATGTGTGAATGTGTACGTAAAAGTGTCTGTACACGTGTCACATTGCAAATTTAAATATTTGCCTGCAAGCAACTGTCTTTTAAAGATAAAACAAAAAGACTTCACTCAAAGCGACTGAAGCGTAGAATTTTTATAGCATACTTTTTTGGGCAAGCCGAAAATTGATCGTTGCTTTAAAAGGGCGCTGTACTTGATATGTTTTCGGTTTAGGCTAAGAAGTATGACTAGTTTTCAAGTATTCAAATAAATTAGTGAATGAATGGATTGTCTTGTTTGCTTGGATATATAATGCATGAGGTACAATGAAATTTAGCCTGAAATTAATTTAATTAAGCCAAACTTTAAAAGTCAGATTTTGATTTCAGGCATAGAGTCTGAGGAATAAGGGAAACAGATAAATACAAGATAGAGTGTCCCTACATTAGCACAATTAGCAATTAATTTCAAAAATTTTAAAATTTTTATTAAATCCATAATTTTGTTTACAACTTTTTTGTTTTTTGAAACATTGAAAAAGATGTTTTTTGAAGTATGGAATTCTGGCTTTTGATGGACCTTAATGGCTTAAGACTATTTAATTATAAAACTAAGCAAATTTGCGGCTTTAACAACATATATATACATATATATAATCACCATATAAGACGAATTTTCCAATTTCATTGGTACAACAAAGAAATAATAAATTTCCAAATATGGTTTAGTTAATGATTTTAGAAATTCGAGCAATAATTGTAATTAAATTTGTATGTTTACTATGTTTTCTATAATATACCTAAATAATATACTACATAGATTTCGGTTTTAATTATTGCTGCTTCTCTTCGAGTTGGTACAAAACAGAACGAAGTCTTTTAATTAAATTATGGTGGGCTACTGAAAGTAACACAAAAAAAAAAATTGTTTCGGATCTGGAGGTCAGACCATGTTTACTATATGTTTTCGGGGTCGCTGATTCTGAATCCAGGGTCCAAAAATCCCCAGCACGTCAGGGTTCTGACCTAACCTCAAAATATCCCCATGTTTATAATATGTTTTTTGGTCGCTGTATCCGAATCCGAGGTCTGCCTCCCACAGTCGCTTTTTCTTATTTGGCCGCTACGCGCAGCTTGTCAGATGAAGTCATGGTCCTATTTTACAATTGCACCTGGCGGATAGGCAACAGTTTTTTTTAACATTTTTTGTTATGTATTGAAAGGGTATATTATGTATATTACCGACTAAAAACTTTTAAAGGTACACCAAAGTGAGTTTTCTGACCCCCGGACTCGAATAAAATGTTGTATGAGGTTTTATGATGTTATGCCAGAGCCCTGACGTGCTGGGGTTTTTCGGACCCTATAGCAGCAAAGGCCTTCAGCTTATTTAAGAGTGTTCATTTATAATGGTTATTATTTGGATCTTTCTTATTGGAATGGAGGATAATTAAGTCTCTTCGATGTGGTTTATTGTCAGAGCAGTTAAGCTTTCGTTGCCCATTTTGATACGTTAATATCAGAAGAGTAGAAATACTAAAAAGGCGACCAAATCAAAAAATAGCTAACAGTTGGCAGCGCTATTTTATTACAATTTTTTCATTTCCATAACATCTACGGTTCCTTGCCGATGTTCGTAAAAGTATTATATTTCAGCTTAAAGCTAAGAATAATTTAAAAAAAATTCAGTTTGTTCATAGAAAAAAAGATAAGTATTTCAAATTTTCGAAAATTTGTCGAAAATGGATTTTTAACTATAATTGCTTGTAACTTCAATAATTTACTTAATCTGTACACATTATATATAACTGTCACATCAATATCTTTCGATCTAATCATCTTTCATGTCGGTAACTGAACAAATTGCCCAAAACCATGTTTTTCGAAAAAATCTCGATTTTCGTTTATACGAAAGTTCAATCGATGACCCTTAAATTTGTAAACTAATGTAATCGATTTTCAATTGTTGTCACATAATTAACGTTTTTAAAGCTATTAAATCCTTTTATTGACTTAGTTTGGTGTTTCTGGATTATCTATCTTTGTTCAAAGGTCTACCATTTTGTAGAGGTTGTTTCATAAATGTCAGCAAAACCAACCATTTCCTTTTACGTCACGCAGTTTGAACGATATGCAGCTCATGAGTGCATCTAACCGCAAAAGCCGAAAATTGACAAAATGAACTGCAGATAAAGAGATAAAGAGAGAGCTGAAAGCACAAAATTGCGCCATTTTGTGGTGAGTTTTCACAGACAAGTTCGAACTTAATACAAAACCCTAGTTTTTAAATCATTTTAGATTGGATGCCGTATCTCTAGGGTCTGTTCGTAGAAGTTGAAGGACAACATAATGGCAACCGTGCCATAAATGTCTCTTATTGCAGTTTTTAAACGCTTTACTGATTTTACTTTCGAAATATCAAATGTTGTACAAGTCAACAAGGTGAGTAGCGACACGTGTGTGTGTGAGTTACTTTGCATGTGTGTGAGTGTGTGTGTATCTGTGTGCTAAAGTTTGTGAAGTCTCACAGGTGAATTAAGTTTTACGCTCGACTCGCTGCTTTTACCTGCTACCTGCTGGCCCTAAAAACTTTGCACCAAGTCAAAATGCATTTTGCTAGGAAACTTTTAGCGCTCTGAGCATTGACAACCGCAGCATTGAGTTGGAAGCAGCGTCCTGGGCCAGAGTTCACAAGGCCAGGCAGTAAGCGCAAGTTATGGCAACCATAGACGAGCGAAAGGATGTTTTTTTTAGAGGTTACAGTTTCCGATCGAGATTTTTTTTTAAAACATATTTCTCACTTTTTTTAGGTCTTCTGTAAATGTCGTGAACAAAATTTTGTATAATTTTCGTGTTTAAAGGCCTAAAAAATACTTTTATACGAAGGATCACTCGATGATCCTTACATTTATAAACTAGTGATACTAGATACATTTATAGAAATATGGAAAGTGAGATAGAGCGATAGATAGATAGCTAGTTTAAACGCTAGATAGGAGATAGATAGATAAATAATTAGACAGATAATATATAAAAATGTAAATAGTTAATTGAGAGATCGATAGATATAAAGATAGATAGATACATATATAGATAGATAGAAAGATACAATTTTTAATTTTTAGCGAAAGCCCAGTAGAGCATTGTTAATAATGGTAACAAAGTTTCTCTTGGGATCAAAAAGTTTCCGGATATTGTAAAACAAACATATTTTTCTTAAATTTTATTTAATATCTTTATTATCGCCTTCGAAGTATTATCCATTAGAGCATTAACACAAATTCCAAACTTGATCCAATCATCCATACACTTCTGGTAGGCCTGGGCAGAGATGGCTTTGAGTTCCTTCTTCGAATTTTGTTTGATGATCTCAATGGTGTCAAAACGCTTTCCTCTTAATGGCAATTTGAGTTTGGGGAACAGGAAAAGTCACACGGTGCCATATCTGGTGAATACGGAGCCTGAGCGACCACATTCGTTGAGTGTTTGGCCAAAAATTCCAAAATAATAAATCAAAAAATTCAACGTTTTTGGTACGAGTCGAGCCGCGACGCGTTTCATGCCCAAAACTTCAACCAAAATGTGTTCGGCTGATTCACATTAGATGCCAAGGTCTGAAGCAATCTCACGAATATCGACACTACGATTTTCGAGCACAATTTTCTTCACTGCATCGACGTTTTCTTCGGTATTTGATATTGAAGGACGACCGGAACGAGGCAAATCAGTGACGCCTTCACGACCCTCTCTGAACAATTTGTACCACTCGAATGCCTGTGTTTTGGATATACAGTCCTCAGTGAAGGCCTTTTGCAACATCTTAATCGAATCGGTACACGAAAATTCATTCGCAACATAAAATTTTAAACAAATTCGAAGAGCGTCCATTTTTCGACTAACAACAACAGCTGCCAAACCAATACTAATAAGGCGAATTGCGCTCAAATTAGGACAAGATGTCAAAAACAGTCCTACCAACCTAATAAAAAAAGAAATATACCGATTCATTTTTCGCACGCCTTTTAAATCGAAATTCCCAAAAACTTTTTGATCTACCAATCATAGTATATCTCTCGTTTTTTGAAATCTTTTACGGTCCGGCCTGGTCTTATTATTTTGGGGAATTAACATGAGAAATTATTATTTTTTGACAGATCGACACTATTATTATTTCTGTTTAGTCATTACTTCCTATTCCTATAGTCCTATTTTAGCCAGCAGGAATCGTAAGAATAAAGATAGAGTTGTGAAAAATTCCAAATGCCTCCAAAATGCGCCACAACCGGACAAGTCACTTTGTCAACGTGCCTGAAATCTTGTCAAAAACCTAAACATTTTTTTGAAATTATATTAACTCATTATTAAAGTTTGGCACCTCTTTAAAACACACCATATACCAAGCTTACCTATAAATATAAACCACCATTCCAACATTACCCCCGCAAATACCCTCATTTGAATTTGTCAGTGACAATTGCTTTAATGCGCCTCATTTATTTGATTTTACTTTTACTTAGCCCAAAGCGTTTTTGTCTTTTGAAAGTATTTATAAGAAATTGTTTATAGTTGTTATTGCTGTTGCTATTGTTATCGCCATTAAAATAAGCTCTACAAATTTCATTGCTCTTGACATTTGCGGTTTAAGCAGCCAAGGGCATATAATGGCGGCTACGATGTAGGGTGTGTCAGTAGGTCCTGTCGCAACCGGAAGTGACCTTCATAGTCATCAAGTTTTTTTTTTAATTTATTTTTTTTTTCTTGTTTTTGCTTTGTTTATTTTCACTTAAGTGTTGACTTTGCTAGCCGCTGCTGCTGGCAGCCAAATAAACCATAAAAGAGCATAAAAAATGTTTCAATTGTCACAGCTGCCATGTCTGCTACACTGTAAGAAATATATGCGGGCAATGCATGTAATGAAAATATTTGCAGTTGCCACAATCCAACCGACCCAGAGACACAAACACACACACACACACGCAGAGACACGGCCAAATAAACCTTTAGCTCAGCTGCGGCTATAAAAACAAGCAAGCCATTGGAATAACTTTTGCGCACAAGCAAGACAAATATAATCAGAAAGAGAGCAAAAATATGGCAAGCGAAGGCCATAAAAAATTAAATCGGTTTGTTGGTAGAAAAAAAAATATTGGTGTTCGTACAGTGAAGCCTCGCAAAGAATGACGCTGGTATAAGCTTGGTTTAAAGTTACATGTTAAATCTCTTTACTTACCGAGCAGAAGTTTGATATTTAAGGTGGACACTTGGCTGGTCAGCGCTTTTGGTAAATTGTCAAAATGAATGAAGTGCTGTAGTTTTTATTTCTATAAGTTAATAAAATATAAGTTTTAAGCTTATGTTAAACGACACAGTCAGAAATGGATGTAGTTTTTTTCGATCATAGTGTTCACTCAATGTCAGGCAGAAATGCAGAAGTGTCCGACTACCGAAGAATTGCTCTCCTTGTTAGCTGCAAAAAAATGTTAAAAAAATACATTCAATTAATTAATGCATTTAATTAATCTTGTCTTGTGGGTATTTATGTTATAATAAAGTTTAAAGCTAGGTAGCTTTTGAATTGTGTGGTTCTTGGTGCAAAATTCGTCTATTTTTTGCCTGAATATGAAAATATCGTTTACAAATTTAACAAATTTCTATCGTATCTGCGCACGAGCTTAAAGTTAGTTCTATTTTTTTTTTAATTCAAAATTTTTTTTACATTATAGCTAAAATGCATACCGGAGAAAGCTGATCATCACTGGAAGGATGAACCCTTAACACAACTTACTGACAGCGACGCAATAGGAAAAACCAATTTCGGCAAGTATATCATGTTCGAAATTTAATGTTAATGTCAATTTTGGAAATATCGGCTTTTTCAATAGATACTCTTGACATTTCTCTTCAGTAAGATTTACCATTTCATCATGGAAAGATATACGATCCAACAACTAGTCGAAATTATAAAAATTTACTACCGAAATTCGTTGTCAGTGGCTTCAACTTTAAGAGCGCTACGTCCAATTTATGGTCGTCATAATTGTCCTGCCAGATCAACAATTGAGAATCCCGTCGAAAAATTTGAACCCACAGGCACAATACAAAATGTTCCCGTGCCAGGGAGACAAAAAAAGTGCCTTTAGTGTCGAGAATATTGCTGCCAGCGCATCAATTGAGGAAGACCCAAATCAGTCTCTCACACGTCGTTCTCAAGCGCTGGGCATCTCTGTGACCTCGTTGTGGCAAATTTTGCGGAAAGATCTTGGCCTACATCCGTACAAGATAAAATTGATTCAAGAACTGAAGCCGCTTGACCACCAGAAGCGTCATATGTTCGTGAATTGGGTTGAGCAACAACTTGAAAATGATCCGGATTTTCATCGAAAAATCATCTTCAGCCTCATCTCATTTCTGGCTGAATGGCTTCTTCAATAAGCAAAATATGCGTTATTGGTCAGGCAGCAATCCACACGTACTCCATGAGTCACCGTTGCATCCCGAAAAAATTACGGTTTGGTGCGGTTTATGGGCCGGCGGCGTCAATGATGATCAAGACCGGCACGTTACTGTGAATGGGAATCGTTACCTCTCAATGATAACCGAATATTTTTAGCCCGAATTGGATGATATGGACTTGGATAATATGTGGTTTCAACAGGACAGCATCATAAGTCACACAGCGAATGTCACAATCGACTTATTGAAAACCAAGTTTGGTGAACGTGTTATCTCGCGAAATGGCCCAGTCAATTGGTTGCCTGGGTCGTGCGATTTGACTATTAGACTATTTCCTGAGGGGCTATGTCAAGTCTATGGCCTATGCCAACAAGCCAGCGACGATTGATGAACTTCGAACGAGTATCAAACGTGAAATTGAAGCAGTATCGGCCGATTAATGATTGAAAATCGTCGAAAATTGGGATCAGCGTCTGGACTTCTGCAAGGGTGCCCGTGGTGGCCATGCAAAAAATTCGAGTTCCAAACATAATGGCATCGAATGTTCTTTCACAGGAATAAAAAATTTCAATGATATCCAAAACCGTTTTTGATTAATTGAAAAACCCTTTAGAACTGTCGTATAGCTTTTTATTAAAGTGGGAGTACAATAAATCCCAGTACTTGCCGATAATATAACAATAGTATTTTCGTTTATATAAGTCATAAGCGCCTTATCCACCACTAATAAAAAATAGCGTAATAAACGAACAGAGTATATATAAAATAATAAAAATAATAGTTAAAGCTATTATGAAAATATGTAAAGTTATTTAGCTTAGCTATTTTGTGGTTTTTAGGCTGACTTTTTTCGAATTCCCTAAAGCGAAGCTTAACTGTAGCGCTATATTCGTTGTTGATTTTTTTGCCAGACAAATCCATTTCAATGAAACGCACGCGCGCCATTTTGTTTGAGTGATTTTACTTGCAGTAGTCTTTTTTTTTTTCATTTTGTATCTTCTGCCATAATTGCAGCAAAAGTTGAAAATGTTTGTGGCAAATACAACGCAATGTATATACATAAATACTTATATATATGTATATATATGTACATGATGGCGGTGAAAAGTTTTTGCAACTGTTTTGCCTCTTTTTGCAACGCGCCATAAAAGTTTCAAGTAGCATCATTTGTCTAAGGGATAAATAGTTTTGCAGTAAGTAGCTAAAGTTATGCTCTTTGATTATGTCAGTGGTCTGATAATTTTTCATGGCACAATCTTTAGCTAACATCCGCCGTATTTTGCCGTGGTCAACTTAAAGTTTTTGATCAATATTTTATGCACTGACATAGCATACCCATTACGCATAAATAAATGAAATTCTAGCTTATGAGCAGTGAGTTTTTCAGTGGTTCAGTTTGGCGCTTTAGCTAATCCACAACATTATATAATAAATAGGCTTAAGTTTGGTCAATTTGACAAAATTGTTAAAGCCCACATAAATCAGCTGTCATTTAAGCCTGCAAACTGCGGGTGTTAGGCGTAAACATATTTATTACGTATACGCAGCATGGGCCTATGACTAGACAATAACTTGAGAGAAGTTTGAGGGCTGACCAAAATATTGATAGCATTGGTTTTGCGGTTACGGTTTGCCTTATCAAATTGTGCTTAAATGATTGAATAGATTTTTAAGCATAAAAACAGCAAAATTGTCAGTGATTGAGCTGCTGCTGCTGAGGACACGACTGGACATTGCGTATACGCAGTGTATAGTAAAACTTTTGTCTTTGATTGATGGCTGATTAGATTGTCAGCCAGAGTTTACCTTAAGTTGCCTTTTAAGAAAATCTTGTGGTTCAATAAAAAGCAAATAACAAAAAAAAAACCCTCTTTAAAGTGACCAAGTTCAAATAGTTTTGCCGTAATGCATTCCGAAAGCCACTTGACAATCAAAATGGCTATTCCAATGGCAGTGCTCCATGAAAAGGGTTTTCGTTATATAAAAGCATGTAAACTGAGCTAGAAAATGCTCTGTGACATGGCATGGGATTTGGAGTGTCAACTGTGCAGCAGCAGTGGAGCCAAACACCAGCGAGCTAGAGTAGCAAAAGCTTCACTAGAAAAAGCAGCATTCACAAAAGTAATAAAATTGGAGCAGAGCACTCCGGATGAAATATTTAATGGCATTCACAGCGAGTCAGATGAGTGAAAGTTGCTCTTAACAGCCTGCCAAACTGAAACTGAAAGTGTTATTAAACGAAAAAGCTGGACTTTTTATTTTTTAAATTTTTATATGGTATAGTGTTTGTATTGTTTTTTAATTTCTTTAAAAAGAAAAATTAAGCATATATTCTAAAAAAGCACATATGATTTGTTCAGTTTCCCAAAAATGTAGTAAAAATTTAGTTTAAAATATAGAATTTATAAAAAACAAATTTATTTTTATACCCTGTACCGTATGGTACTAAGGGTATATTAAGTTTGTGCAAGCCGAAAATGTATGTAACATATAGAAGGAGACGTCGGAGACATCCCAAAGTTACCTAAAATATGATCAGGGTGAATAGAGAAGTCGATATACCCATGTCCGTCTGTCCGTCTGTCCGTCTGTCCGTCCGTCCGTCTGTCCGTCCGTCCGTCCGTCCGTCCGTCCGTGTGAACGCCTAGATCTCAGAGATGGTAAGAGCTAGAGTTACCAAACTTTCACATTAGATCCCATATTATTCCATAGGAGGCAAGTTTATTTTATTTTTTTGATATCGGAGTTAAATTATATAGCTCCCATAGGGGTGTTTGAGACGACCTCGACAAAAAAAAAGCGTTTTAGATGAATAATTCGTTTGTTTATAAAGATATCGTAACGAAATTTGGTATTCGAAAGTTTTTTATAGTTCCCAATCACTGAACCAAATTTGATCAAAATCGGTTGACTATATCATATAGCTCCCATAGGACCGATCGGCCAAAATAACTTTTTTAAAGAAAAGTTCGCTATATTTCGTTTTTTAATTAAGATATCGTAACCAGATTTGGCGTTTGAAAATTTTTTAGACCACTTAAGCAATGTGCCAAATTTGAACAAAATCGGTTGACTATATCATATAGCTCCCATAGGTCCAATCTTCCAAAAAATCGATTTTTTAACAAAATTTCTTGTGTTTCGTTTGTTTGTTAAGATATTGAGACCAAATTTGACATTCTTAAGTTTTTTATAGTTCCTAAGCACTATACTAAATTTAGTTCAAATCGGTTGACTAGTTCATATAGCTCCCATAGGACCAATCGGTCCAAAAACACGTTTTTTATACAAAATTCGATGTGTTTCGTTTTTTTGTAAAGATATTTGAACTAAATTCGGCATTCAGATCTTTTTTAAGGTATTTAAGAACTGTGTCAAATTTTATTGAAATCGGTGGAGTATATCATATAGCTCCCATAAGACCGATCGGCCAAAATAACTTTTTAAAGAAAAATTCGCTATATTTCGTTTTTTAATAAAGATATCGTAACCAGATTTGGCGTTTGGAAATTTTTTAGAGCACTTAAGCAATGTGCCAAATTTGATCGAAATCGGTTGACTATATCATATAGTTCCCATAGGGCCCATCTTCCAAAAAATCTATTTTTGTTCAAAATTTTTTGTGTTTCGTTTGTTTGTTAAGATATTGGGACCAAATTTGGTATTCGTAAGTTTTTAATAGTTCCCAAGCACTGTACCAAATTTGATCGAAATCGGTTGACTATATCATATAGCTCCCATAGGAACGATCGGCCAAAAAAAAATTTTTGCTTAAAAATTCTTCTGTTTTTGGTTTTTTGTGAAGAAATCGGACTTTATTACAAGCTAGTGGTACAGGGTATCCTAAAGTCGTCCGCGCCCGACTTTACGTCCGCCATTTTTTAATATTATCTGATGGTTTTATAACTTTAATGATTTACTATTTTTATTTCAATTCAGCGTCTAGCTGGAAAAGCCAATAATAACTCCGCCCAAAATATTTTTATACCCTGTAACGTATGTTACAAAGGCTATATTAAGTTTCTGCAAGCCGAAAACACCCCAAAGTTACCTAAAATATGATCAGGGTGAATAGAGAAGTTGGTATACCCATGTCCGTCTGTCCGTTTGAACGCCTAGATCTCAGAGATGGTAAGAGCTAGAGTAACCAAACTTTCACATTAGATCCCATATTATTCTATAGGAGACAAGTTTATTTTATTTTTTTGATATCGGGGATAAATTATATAGCTCCCTTGTGGGTGTTTGAGACCTCGACAAAAAAAAAAGGTTTTAGATGGATAATTCGTTTGTTCATGAAGATATCGTAACCAAATTTGGTATTTGAAAGTTTTTTATGGTTACCAAGTACTTTCATCAAAATCGGTTGACTATATCATATAGCTCCCATAGGATCGATCGGCCAAAATAACTTTCTTAAATCAAAATTCGCTATATTTTGTTTTTTAATAAAGATATCGTAACTAGATTTAGCGTTTGGAAATTTTTTAGAGCACTTAAGCAATGTGCCAAATTTGAATAAATTCCGTTGACTATATCATATAGCTCCCATATGGCCGATCTTCCAAAAAATCGATTTTTTAACAAAATTTGTTGTGTTTCGTTTGTTTGTTAAGATATTGGGACCAAATTTGATATTCGTGAGTTTTTTATAGTTAAGCACTGTACTAAATTTAATCCAAATCGGTTGACTATATCATATAGCTCTTATAGGACCAATCGGTCCAAAAAAACGTTTTTATACAAAATTCGATGTGTTTCATTTGTTTGTACAGACATTTGAATTAAATTTAGGATTCAGATCTTTTTTAAGGTATTTAATCACTGTGTCAAATTTTATTGCAATCGGTTGACTATATCATATAGCTCCCATAGGAACGATTGGTCAAGAATAAAAATTTGTTGCTAAAAAATTTGTGTGTTTTTGGTTTTTTGTGAAGGAACCGGATTTTATTGCAAGCTAGTGGCACAGGGTATCCCAAAGTCGTCCGCGCCCGTCTTTACGTACGCCATTTTTAAAAAATAACCTAATAATTTTGAGTATGGGCAGTGGTTCCAACAAATGTCAACCAAGGCATCTTTATTAAGCTAACTTAGTGCACGTCTCTTTTGTTAAAATTTTATGCCTTTGGACTAATATGCCATTGATAAGCTTATATTTTGTATATTTCCAAAAGACACATATCTTGAAGATAAAAGTAGCATGTTTGTATCTTTAATATTGTGACATAATTAAATTTAACAAATATGTTACATATGAGTCAAGTTGACAATTTTAAAATTGTACTCAGTCTGTCATCTCATATACGCAACTTTTAGAGAAAAAAATCGAATTCTAAGACTTCCTAAAAATTATACAAATTTTCGCCTTATTTGTCTAGTTAAGGTTTCGGGCTTGCTTATGAAATTTAATGTGTTCACTTTTGTTTCAGACTACATACACAGTACACACACGCGCATAAAGTGTGGAAATTGGGACAAAGTAATTTATATGACTGACCGATGGCCAATGCCCTAAAGTCCTGGTGTCCTGATGTCGCTTGTTAGCGTTGCTGGCCACAGTGGCATCTCTGATGATGGTTGTTCGTCTTGAGCGTACGTTTTTATGTTACATCATAAAAATGTCTCATAGGCGTTCGACACGCAGCAACAACAATCGCAACAACAACAACAAATTCGAATCAATCAAAAGGGTAGTCGACTGTGGAATACCCTGCATACAGCTCGTTGTTATGAAGTTATTATTATTTTTGATATTTTGCATTAATCCGTAATTGATTGAAGGTCTGCTTAAGGGAAATTTTTAGAGAGAAGTTTTTAGGAGTCAACACTTTAATTTATTTCTTTTAAAATTAAATCTTAAAAAAAATTATTTGGATGTAAATATATCAACTAAAGTTTTTCCCTATACCTTTTAAAGTGCTCATCCGATCTTCATAGTTTTCGGGCTTTAGAGCAACAAACTGTGGTACAATTTTTGTGATAAAATTTGACATCTAAAGCTCTGAGGTGTAGATATTCAATCTCAGCATTTCGGTATAAAGACCTTTCACGCCTCCTTCTGCCTATACCACAAATCTGTTATACTCATGACCATAGAGCTATAGTGTATAAACAAAAAACACACACATAGTCATTGACAAGCATATGCAGGGCCATCTATCTATTGGATGCTGAATTCTCGTTAGTATTTGGGTCCTGCTGCCGTTGTGAAAAATGTCTTCACTTTGCCGCCTCGTTTGTCTGCCCATGCCATCACATACCCTTGGCTTGTCTCTGGGATCATCTTCTAACAACGCTGATTGATTAGTACATCAATTTGTTATTGAGCCATCAGTCGACTCATACACTTTCCACACTTTGCAGCTCATTTAATCAGTACAACGATGCATAAAAGCTAATTGTGCAAGTTTTCAGACGAAACGAGTCAAAACGACCCGAAACATTTTATTCCGTCTTGCTCTTGCACTCTGGCTAGTTTACATTCTTTTGTTTTTTTTTTGGTAAGGTTTTTTTTTTGGTTACAGCATATGTGCTTTTACCTAATGAATGACAGGACTCAGGCAAAAAGTACAAAATAAACAAGAATAGGAAATAGGTTTTGCTTAGCCGAAGCTTTATACTCTGTTTTGTTTAAAAAAAATACGACATTAATTTTTTGTTTTGATTTTAGTTAAACTAAAGTTTATAATTTTTTATGTTAGATCTTGCCTAGGGACCAAAAAGAAAATGCTTTAATCAACTAATCACAAATTTATATCGTTCAAATTTCGACAGAATTTCTATTATCGCTGACACAGATACAATTTCGAATTGGTTTAAAACTCTATAGTATCTTCACATAAGATGGTTATGTGGTGTATGTTAGCGATCATCGTGAATGCCAATGTGAGTTTAAAATATAAACAAATATATTGTGCCATTCACAAGGTTAATGACAGCTGTTGACAATAAGATTGCCTTATAAGCTTATATTTTGAGCGGAGAAAATATTTAAGTTTATTTCGTAGAAACTGGAAACGAAATGATGCAAAATATGCTATAAATTTCACTAGTTTAAAAACTTAAGGGTTTATGGAGTGATCCTTCGTAAAAAAGTGTTTTTTAGGGTAAATTTGGGTCCGGAAACACGAACTCTACCACGTTTTTTTTTCTCAAGCATCGTTGTGGAGATTTTTTTAAAAACATGTTTTGGGAAGCTAATTTTTTTTTTATACGAGGGGTATTCAAAAAGGAAGTTTCCCTAATTTTAAAATGAAGTTTATTTATTAATTATTTGACTCACAAACTATTTTTCTACATACTCACCTTCGACTTGAATACATTTTTCGTATCTGTTATAGAGTTTATGCAAACCTTCTTTAAAAAAAGACTTGTCCTGTTTTTGGAGCCATAATTTGACAGATGTTTGGACTTCTTCGTTTGAAACAAAATGCTGCCCACTTGGTGCGAGATCCGGAGAGTAGGGTGGGTGATCGAAAATTTCCCATTTGAATTTTTCCAATAAAGTTCTCGTTTTTTGAGCAGAATGAGGCCGTGCATTATCATGAAAGAGTAAGATTTTTTTGGATAATTTTCCTGGACGTTTTCGTCTGATGGCATTTTTAAGCTTATTTAAAACTTCGCAGTAACGATCCGCATTGATTGTTGTACCAGGCTCCAAAAAATCAACCAACAAAACACCTAACGCAATTCACAATTGGACACGTTTTGCAATGGTAGCTCCATGGTTGTTGTGTTTATACTGCTGAAAAAACTATTTTCGGTCATCAATACCAGTGCCGCTCTTATCGATAGACTCAACACTGATGTTGTGTTCAGTGCGAGAGCCGCTAGATGGTGCACAAGAGAAACGCCAGACCAGGAAACTTCCTTTTTGAATACCCCTCGTAATATATTTATTAATCTTATTTAATAATAAACATTAAAAAACATTTTTAAATTAAAATTTGTATTTAAATTTTATTATATTGTATAATTTTCAATAAAAAAATAAAAAGCTAAACTTGTTTTTTGCACAAAATTAAAAATAAAAAGTTATTCTCATTCCGGATAGCCCTTTCAAAATTATGATATGTGATGGCTTGCATTTTTATCAAAGCACTTTTTTGATTTTTTCAACCCGTAACTCTTGTTTGCGATCCTTGATCTTTAAAAAAGAGCAACTTGCATTAAAATGTATTAATATTGAAAATTTACAGTTTAGTTTAAAAATGTATAGTTTTTTTATAATAAATAAAAAAATAAGTTTATTTGTGGGAATTTGAGAAATATCACGTCGAAATATATACAAATGAAGATTACAAATTTGTTGTATATGCAATATAAATTAGAGATTATTTCGAATCATGTTATATACGAAAAGTTTTGCCCAATTTGCTAAAATTTCCGATATTGTATCCCATTTCAAAATCTACTTACATTTTTTGTAATGTTACGTTAAGTGTTTTTAAGTGTAAGTGTAATGTATTGATTTGCTTTTTACGGTGATATACTACAGTGCCCAAAAACCAGTAGGAATTTTTTTATAAATCGAAAAATCTTTATTTATTCTTCTAAATGAATTTCGTCCCCTTCAAAATAGTCCCCACCAGTTTTAATACACTTTTCCTGTCCTCGAAGCATGGCAAAAAGTTTCTTCCAGTATAACCTTCAGAGCGCGCGCCGATTTACGTTGCATGTCTTCAATCGACTCAAAACGGTTTCCTCGGAGTGGTCTTTTGAATTTTGGAGATAGCCAGAAGTCACATGGAGCCAAATCTTGTGAATAAGTTGGTTGCGCAACGATATTGGTTGCATTTTTGGTGAAAAAGTCGCGAAGAATCAGTGCTGTTTTTCGAGAAATTTCAGAAGTTTTGATCGAACTTGAAATTTTTGAGGCGCAAAACATCTTTCAAAATCGTATTAATTGATCCTTTTAATACTCATATTTCATCAGCAATATCTGTTATAGTTAATCGATGTCTGTCAAGTACTAATTCTTTAACTTCTTGGATGTGAGCATCGTCAGTTGAGGTCGATGGTCGACCAGGGTTCTCTTCGTCTTCAACGCGTTCTCTTCCTTTTTAGAATAATTTATACAAATCATAAGTTGTTGATTTTGGTAGAGCTCGGTCCCCGTAAGCCTTCTTCAACATTTTTAACGTTTCTGCAGCTTTTATTCTATCCAGGAAACAACATTTTCTTTGTTGAATAATTTTAGACATTGTAAAAATCGCCAAATTCACTTTTTGTGTCGCACAAAAGCAAGTGTAACTCAAACACTAATGAATATTTTGACATATTATTTGGCATGGAAGTCAGTAACAGTGGTACCAACTTAAAAAAAAAATTGAGTGAAAATATTTAAAATTCCTACTAGTTTTTTGGGCACAGTAGTACATACTATGTCAAAATGATTGAGTTCCAAGTAACCAAAGTCGAAAAAACCATCCGTAACATCTACAGTGTCACTCCATTCAAAGATTTTAGACTCTGTTTGTAAAAGGATTCTCCTTCAGCTCAAAGCTTAAATTAATTGTAAATTTTTTTGCAGTTAGTAAAGGGCAAGCTGACAATTTTGATTTTTTTTTGACTTGTGTAAACCGTACAAGCTGTTTTGTATCAAATAATTTCGCGCTAACACCATAGCAAATTTTTTTTTGGAAAAATATACGATTTTATCGATAATAAAAAGGGAACTATCGACCATAAAATTCATTTTTCGAAACTCGCAAAATCTAATCCGAATAAACTGTTCGGTTTGGTTTATTCGCTTTCCGGAGTACGTCTGATTATTCCAGCGGAATATGTTTGGATTTCTATCTTATCGAGATGCAGTCATAATTTTACATTATAAATATCCGTTGCTAATAGATATTAAATTAAATTAAATGAAAATTCAAAAGCTTGAATTAAAAATTC
This sequence comes from Chymomyza amoena, assembly GCA_037043745.1. Taxonomy (NCBI): domain Eukaryota; kingdom Metazoa; phylum Arthropoda; class Insecta; order Diptera; family Drosophilidae; genus Chymomyza; species Chymomyza amoena. Next base: position 30,224 of record JBAMAX010000358.1, read on the forward strand.
CGAGACAGAACATGGAATCTACTTTAAATGAAACTGTAGCAAAAATGACATTGGATAAAATTAATTTTAATGAAAGCTCTTCTCCAAAAACAATATCGTCGTAAAAAAACGATATTTTATTTAACGCTGTGACTACGGGATTGCGTGGTGACGTACAAATGTATGAACTTCTAGATAATTATGCAGAGGAGATGAATGCAATAATATTCTTGCGTTAGGACGACCATTTTAACATCCCGATCAATTGTCTGATTGACGCCAGAACGTGGTCAGTTTCTAGGATGAAAACCGATGTGTTTAAATGCTAAACTCCGCAACAGTTCCAGCATATAGTATATTAATGATAGTACATCACCAGCATTTTCAAATTCGCATCCATTTTTACCCATTTACTTGCGATAACTCCAACAATTGGTAATTGTGTCTAATTCTCTTAATTTTGTACAATACAAAAAAGGCTCAACCCTTTCTTTTTGGAACACACCTTGTATTTTTTTTCTTCCTTGTTCTACATTCCTTGCAAACTTTGAGATCTTCTTAATGTACCCTAGATAAAGAGTATGCATAGAAGCAGCATCTATTTAATTTGAGTGTGAAAAACAGTCTTTATGTATTGGTATGCCTTTTACTCTACTTTTACTCTTTGTGCTTTACTTATGGTCAACTTTTGCGGTTAGGTTCATCAATGTGCTTGCGGTTTTTCTTAAATTTTTTTTTGTGTTTTTCCTATTGCTTTGCTGTTTCTTCTTGTGCTGTCTAAGTTAAAACTTAATTGGTTTTATGTGCAGAGATATATATGAGTCATGCAAACAAATGTACGAGCTTGTAGCTATGTGGGTGGTCACGTGACGTCACATGTGTGCAGCTAGCTTGAAATGCTTTCAATGCATTTGACAAGTTAAATGCAAAAAATACGAAAGAAAATAAATATGCAAATCACTTGTCGATTTCAGCAATTTCTTGACAGACAATGCCATAAATTATGCAACACTTAAGCTGGACAATCGAAACAATGGTTTTCAGACAAACCAACAATCAGTTCAATGACAAGCTTCAACATGCATGAGCAGGCAGTCGAACTGTCGATGTTTGAAAACATCAATTTCGATTGATTGATCGATTACTTCTGCCCACTGGCTCTAATCGCTTAGCAAATAAGTTGCACTCGAAAAGTGCATCAAATTTTTGCAATCGACAGAGGCGCGCATGTTCAGCCGCAATTAAAGAGTCAGCCAGCAAAGTTTTTTTTAATTGTTTGTACGAGCTGCTTTGATTGTCGCCTTAAATGTTGCCAACTTAATTGCCTTGGCGTGCACAAAAGCACCCACACTTACAAACACACAAACTATAAACTTAAAGTTTACAAGTTAAGATCATTAATGCCATCTACAATCTACTTTAATCAACTAAAGTTACAGATACATTGTTGCACTTTTATTTTTTTAAAGGCAATTTTGTGTTTATATGTTCCCCAACACATTTACAAGACTATCAAGCACAAAATCATGGCAAATTTTTAGCTAAATTTAAGCAATGTTTCCTTTATGCGGTATATAAACAACTTGCTGCCACCGCCCTCGCGCCGACCCCATTTTGTAATGTTGTTTTTTCGTGTGAATTCGTAATAACTTGCATAAATTAAGGCGCTTTTGCAATGCAACCAACAACACAAGCCAAATAAGAAACTCACCACACATGCTGAAACTCAACACGACACATCGCAGGGCCAGCTCGTTGAGTTAGGGGAAACTTGACGAAGCAAAAGTTAAGGTCGAAAGACTGGAGAACTTGGTACAATTCATAGCTGGACTTAAGCCCCCGTTTTGTGCATTTTGGATTTATAACGCTTGACTGAGCGCGTGCCTTTTGTAAATCTCTCAAAGCTCATAAATGACACAAAAATAGACTAAACGGCTGCCAAGTATAACAATAAAAACTATGGTCAGAGATGGATTCCGAAGTTAGGGTCTTTGCAGTACGGTCCGCCACAACAGAAATATGCTTTATGCTTACAAATATGGTAAATAGGGTCATAGGGGTCACAATTCAAGATCAGTCTGAGCAGAGATCTTTTGCTATGGTAGATTTTTAGCCTTGAGTTCCACGTTAACCCAACGACGTGGGCTGAAGCGTAGTCAATTCAGGACATTTAATTGATTACTACAAATAGCTTAGGTGGATTAATTAGAAGTTATATAGGGTTGGCCATCTGCTGGTTTGGTTGTTAAGCACTCATAATTTGAAATAAACATAAAAAGCTTAAAGATTCTAATAGTGAAACAATATAAGCCCATTGATCATTATTAGCGTCGCTTGTTCGCTTAAGGGATGGATTAACAGCCAGATGAATTTCGTTAAAAAATAAAATCACAATCTTCGGTATACCCAGGCGATTGGGTATAGCGTATAAAAATAGCTGAATAAATTTTATTTTTAATTTATATAATAAAAATTAGAATATTGTCAATTTATAAAATAAACATTCATTTTTATAATAAAAATTAAAAATAAGAGGTATTTTGCAATTTTTAAATAAAAATTGCGTTTTAAATATGATTTCCTAATTTTTATTTTTATGTTAAAAAATAGATTTTATTTCGGATAATCCTATAAAAAATATGATATATAGTTGCATGCACATCTATTCAAAGCATAGTTTCCGTTTTGATATTTTTCAATCCTATAACTCTTATTTGCGATCCCTTCATAAAATTAATTAAAATAAAACATCTAATTGAATTGCCTAAAATCATAGTGAAGAAATAAAAGTGAAAAATGGCAAAAAAAACGAAGAGAACTGTATAAAAATTTATTTATATTATTTTTTAGCTCACTTCCAATGATAACACGAAGGTCAGCATGGTTCAGTTGTTGGAAAGCTAAGAGTCATTTCCGAAGTAATTTGGTGCGTAGAATCCGAATCCGGCGTCAGAACTGGCCCATCACGTCAGGATTTTGAGATATTTGAGGCTATGTACCCAAAAAACGGCGTTTTTTCCTACTTTTGAGGTTATGTACAGGGCGGTCTTTCTCTCCAGTTACATCATTTAGTACAACTCTTACCCTTTAATTTAAGGGTTCAAGAGATCAATTATGATTTTTTTTCGCAAAGTTATGGCTTTTCGAAGTTACGAGATATATCCCTTCGACGTAATTAGCATTTGCAGTAAGCCTTTGAGATAATAATTTTGTACTGTGTAATTTCTCTTGAAAATTTTGACTTGAGGGTTTTTGAGGTCGCTAAGAACGGATATGAAGTCGGAATAATGATATTTGCATTTCCAATATGGCGTATTCAGGATGACGAATTCAGATTTGCAAGAAACATGTTAATATTGAAAAATTTTCCAAGTTTACATTATATAATTGTTGCGTATAAAAATTCAGTCTATAATACTCTTCGTTCACGTTGTTCGGCTACTCATTTATGTTCTGATTCGATGATGTCGACTAAAGCAATTTTTCGTATTTATGTATTGCAATTCATATGTCGCGGACTAATTTTCGTGTTTCTGTCGGCTTTTCAATGCAACTGATGTAGGCGTTTCGTGGATCTGTTGGAACTCGCCGCTTACTTTTTCATTTTGTTTTCCATTTTCCCTAACTTTTATTCTGTTTCTATCCGTCGACTTATTTTCGTCTTTCTGTCGGCTTGTCAAAGCAAACCGATTTACGCTCAGTCGCAGGCATGGTAGAATTAATAAGGTAGAGTAAATTTTGCTTATGGCTCTCTTGCTGGTGCCTATAATTATTTTACTTAAATATTACACCAAATTTTTTATATTTTTTGTATATTAAAAATAAATTTTGAACCAGTACACAAAAGTTCTTTAACCATAAAAGAAATAACAATTTAAAAAGCCTATCTTCGTGAGTTTAGAACGAATTGTAGCGAATCCTTGTATAACATCAAATTGAGTTTAGTTAATAAAAATTACGAAATTTTATATATACATCCCAAGAATCAGTGACAACTCTAAAGTTTCTGCTGAAATTTAAGAGAGTAAAAGTCATAATCCTAAAATTAAGTACCCAAAATTTATTATACTATACCGACTAAAAAGTTTTTGGGAATTTCTTTTGAAAAGAATTATTAGGTTTTTAGGACTGTTTTTGACATCTTTTAAAAAACGTCTTTCCGAAAACTTTTTGATCTTAAGGTATTATTATTATTATATTCCTAAAAACGTTTTTTGTAAAGCAATCTTAACTAATCTAAAAACTGATTGCAAGAATATCTTAAAATCTATTCGAGAGATGTAGAATATAAAATCGCTTGCTTAGTGTAAATACATTGTGACAAAAATGTTTCCGGAATTTCTAAATAAAACGCAAAATAATAAATTTTCTTCAATATTTATTTTGTCTTTAATGGCAAAGTCATTAGGTACAGTCCTACCAACATACAGAAACTCAAAATATTGAAAAAATTAAAAAAAAAGTTTTAAATAGAATGAAAATTTTCCGGAAACTTTTTTGTCACAATGTACTTAAAAATCTAAAATAGTTTCATATCGGCTTTTGAAGCAATAGTAAATCACAACGCTTCAAGAGGCTGGTACAGAAAATGAGCTCAGAATGACTTCATGAAGGTTTAAAATCACTTTTCAAAAATCTTCTGGCACTTTCAACGAAGATTACAATTCTACCTTTAAGATTTTCAAAGCCATAGAGTTGTGAAGATAGCTGACAAGCGCTATTGCCATTCTAGAAACTACTACGAGTGGAGTAGACACTTTTTAAGGCTTCGGAATTTAATTCCAGACGTATTTTAATATGGCACAATATGGCAAGAAATGTGTGCTCAATCTTTTAAGATATCGTTTCATGATTAAAGGGATTCAGTAACCCTAAAACCATCTAGTCATTAAGGTCTGACCACAGAACAAGAATATCTTTTTTTTTTTTATTTGCGCTTGTGTAATGATATTTCCAATAATCCTTTGCTCTGCAGCATTTTCAATATTGTCTCGTTCATTTGGTAGCAAAATTTAGCACAAAATTTAAAAAATTTAACTGCATTAAAGATACAATGATTTATTACAAAATTAGTATATAACATTGCTCTTCAGACCGAAATCACTAAAACCCCTGAAATATATTTATACATCCAACTCTGACTGCAGGCATAGGGCATGATTTGCCATAAAATATGATGAAAACAACATTTATTTAAGTTTATAACATCTAATGAGGGTCAAAGTCGACACAAACATGCACACACACACACACATTGGCCCCAAAGCTGTCACATTAAGTTTGACATTGAAACCGGAAATGCCTGCGCTTTAAATTTCAAAATGTCTGCTCTGCGTCTTAAATTATGCCAAAGAAAAAAAGTTGTTCATGTTCGTTTTTTTTTTCTTTTTTTGTTCTTTTTTATTTTGTTGCTGGCTATTAAGCTAATTTTGTTGTAATTATTTTTCGTGTCACATAAATTGACTTTAATGCGCTTAGTTAGTGGCAATCAAAGTGCCAAGAAGACGAAAAAAGCAAACCTGAAAAATGTAGCTAATGATAAAAAATAAAGAAGCAGCAAAGTTATTTTTGCCTGTTTTCGTTAAATACAATTAATTAATTAATTTGTAGCTAAGTGCAAACATTTTAATTAGACTTAAGTGAGCGGCCATTTTAACAGCTAAAGTAAAATAATTTAAAAAAAAGCACATTGCTTAGTTGATGCTTTAAGTGACATGCACACACACACACACACGCACACACTGACACAGATGCCAACAAACACATACGTATAAGTGAGCTTACCAATACCAGCAAATTGACCCAGTAGCAGGCAAACAAAGCTATGTAAAGCAAAAACAATGGCCGCTCTGTGTCTCTGTGTGTGTGTCTGTGGGCATTGGTATGTGTGTGTGGCATCTTAGACAAACAAGCAAAACAATGTAGACAATTGCTTTTAGAACGTTGACTGATGACAATCGTAATCACTTTGTGGCAGCAGCTGCAGCTGCAGCTACCTTACTCAATTCGGCTCTCTATCGTTCCAAGCCCCCCCACTTTCTCTTCAACACCGCAGCTTCTTTCACTTTTGTAGTCTCTCTTTGCAAGCCCGTATGGCCAAATACTCAACCTAGTTTTTGGCTCTGACAGACACTCACACACACGCCCCAGACTAACCAAGCAAACAAGCAACTTTGGCAATGACGATGAGCAGTACCAGGAGGCACATGATGTGCATGATGGAAAACGACGACATGATTTTTATGCTAAAGACTTAGTCAACTACCATAATTTGGAAAGTTCTATGACGCAACTTCTTTAAAGTTGCAATACGAAGAAAAGCTCTTTTAATAAAGGTAACTCATATGAAAGCTTTTGGTAGAGAATACGATTTTACTTTACTTGAACGGTTTAGGAAAGCTTATTTTTTACATTTTTGGATGCGAAATATAAAGTAAACTCAAATTTTGAAAGCTAATTATTAAATAAAAAATTACATGTCATAAAATATTGTTTATAGTTGTGCTTTAGAGCGAGTGAAGAGCATAAGCAAGAAAAGATACCGATATACGAGGTTTGTTCAAAAAGTATCACGAATTTTGTGTTTTAATTAATTAAAAATTAATATTAATTATTTATTCATGAATATCTATTTTGTCCCCTTCAAAGTAATCCCCATGAGATATAATATACTTGTGCCAATGGTTTTTCCAATCTTCGAAGCCCTTCAAAAAATCTTGTTTTTATGCCCTGTACCGTATGGTACCAAGGGTATATTAAGTTTGTGCAAGCCGAAAATGTATGTAACATATAGAAGGAGACGTCGGAGACACCCCAAAGTTACCTAAAATATGATCAGGGTGAATAGAGAAGTCGATATACCCATGTCCGTCTGTCCGTCTGTCCGTCCGTCCGTCCGTGTGAACGCCTAGATCTCAGAGATGGTAAGAGCTAGAGTTACCAAACTTTCACATTAGATCCCATATTATTCCATAGGAGGCAAGGTTATTTTATTTTTTTGATATCGGGGATAAATTATATAGCTCCCTTGGGGGTGTTTGAGACGACCTCGACCAAAAAAAAAGTTTTTTATAGTTCCCAATCACTGTACTAAATTTGATCGAAATCGGTTGACTATATCATATAGCTCCCATAGGACCGATCGGCCAAAATAACTTTTTAAAGAAAAATTCGCTATATTTCGTTTTTTAATAAAGATATCGTAACCAGATTTGGCGTTTGGAAATTTTTTAGACCACTTAAGCAATGTGCCAAATTTGAACAAAATCGGTTGACTATATCATATAGCTCCCATAGGTCCGATCTTCCAAAAAATCGATTTTTTAACAAAATCTTCCAAAAAATCGATTTTTTAACAAAATTTGTTGTGTTTCGTTTGTTTGTTAAGATATTGGGACCAAATTTGACATTCGTGAGTATTTTATGGTTCATAAGCACTGTACTAAATTTAATCCAAATCGTTTGACTAGATCATATAGCTCCCATAGGACCAATCGGTCCAAAAACACGTTTTTTATACAAAATTCGATGTGTTTTGTTTGTTTGTAAAGATATTTGAAATAAATTTGGCATTCATATCTTTTTTAAGGTATTTAAGCACTGTGTCAAATTTTATTGAAATCGGTTGACTATATCATATAGCTCCCATAGGAACGATCGGTCAAAAAAATTTTTTTGCTTAAAAATTCTTCTGTTTTTGGTTTTTTGTGAAGAAATCGGACTTTATTACAAGCTAGTGGCACAGGGTATCCTAAAGTCGTCCGCGCCCGACTTTACGTCCGCCATTTTTTTATCTTGATCAGCTCCTCCTTCGATGCCGTCTTTATCTCGTCAATCGTAGCGTAGCGTCTTACTTTCATGGACCTCTTCAGTTTAGGGGAACAAGAAAAAGTCACAGGGGGACAGATATGGGGAATACGGTGGCTGCGGCATCATCAGTGTGTTGTTTTTGTTTTTCGTTTTTCACACAAAATTTGATATAGGTTCTTTGATCCATTTTTTTGAATTTGGTAAAATCGAAGACGAGAAAAAATACGTGCAAGCAGCTTTGCTGTCAACAATTAAGTGAACATTCAAAATGGCTGAGCTTGTCGGCATAAGTGAGAGATATGAGTACCAACATAACGCCACAAAAAAATCAAAATTCGAAAGTCGCTATACTTTTTGAACACACCTCGTGTAGATATTTTACGGGCTTTCACCTTTGAACATTTTGATTTTGAGTCAAATAGGCCAGCAGAAGGTGCTTAGCTGATGATACCATCATCATCATCATCATTGTTTCTCCAAAATCTCAGTCTTAAGTCCTCTGCATTTAGATGGACCCCATCCAACCATCTCAACTTCAAATTAGGTCTGTTGATACCAGAGCTGCTTTTTCAATACACACGTTGTTGACTTGCCTACAGCTTCACTTTTAAAATCGTATATATGCAATTGACAAGCTTCGCCATTTTGAAAAACAGTTTCTTTCATTTTTAGGTTGCTTTATAACATTATTACCTGTCAAAATCCTTTTGACGGCACAAGATTGGTGACCCGAGACCAGCAATATGGCCTATGTGTTTTTTGTTCCTTTTAAACTTGTATTCCATTTCTAATTTTATCTCTTGACTTTTTCATTTCCTCATACGAAGTTGTTTTCTTTTCTCTTCAATCGCTTGTTTATGCTGTGAGCTGTTTTTCACGTTTTTCTGGCTTCCTGTCCTGTTTTTGCTCCTTTTAAAGCACTTTAAACGATTTTTCTTGAAGCTTTTTTTTCTTTTCCGCTTTTGCTAATCAGCATAGAAGTAATCAATTAGTGAATTTTCCATAAACTCAGTTAATTAAAACTTAAATTTTGTTTACATAGGATATAACCAACTTTAAATGGCTTTCAAAATTTAAAATCTGATTTTTTGGAACAAGTTTACTTTAATGTGTTTATTTGATTGACTTTTGACACAATGGAAGGCAACGTTCTATTTCTTTTAGTAAAATTTTCACTCCACCTGGTTAATAATTTAGGATTACAATAAAATGCTTGCATGAAAATATATTGAGTAAAAAACGACGCCACCTTCATAAAGCTTATGCCATAACCGTCATGGTTCTAAAAAGTATGTGCAGCAGTTGAAAGAATGCATGTAAAATTTTTTTTATCGATTGAATCAAAATGCAATAAAAATTAATTATTCAACAATACTTACTAATTTTTTGTTTTGTAGTCAGGGTTGCAATACAAATTGTTTTGCAGTAAATGAAGCTACGTTTAGTTCATTTGTGTGTAGGAGTATCTACATCATGTGGGATGTTATTTTCAGCACCCTAACAGGAGCCATTTTAAAAGTCCAAGCTTATTAAATACACAAAGTGTTATAATTTAGTTGGGTTTCAATTCTTTTATATATTATATATATATTAAACTAGCCGGCCTCCGCTACGCTCCGGCACGCTCGCTTCGCTCGCTCGTCTAGATCTAGAATCTTTCCGATTGGAAAACATCGTCCGATTGATCGATGAGTGGATTAATTTCATCATAAAATTTTCAACCACTCGCCATCTTTACATTTTAACCATGTTTGATGGAGATTTGGTAGTTTTCTTCTCGGCATTGTAAGCAGTACTGATATTAATGTTTTCGTGCACTAATAATGTTAACCTATAATGGCGACAGGATGTCTTTTTTTTATTTTTTCACGTTCAGTCAAGACAAACCACAGATTGAAAAATATTGCGTAACGCGCCGTCCGCGAAAGCCGCGAAACAGGAGTATGGAAGGCTTCGCCGCTAACTTCGTGGCGTTTGCACCCGTGAACACACCATGAAGGTATAGTCGATAAATGAAAAAAAAATGTTAGGAGTGGCAACCCTTATCTCTTTGGGGTATGAAAAATAGATGTTGGCCGATTCTCAGACCTGCCTAATAAGCACACAAAATTTCATGAGAATCGGTCTAGCCGTTTCGGAGGAGTATGTTCACACAAAAACCAATATTCACAATCCCACGAACCAATTCACACAAACTCATCGCAATAGGCTTAAAACTTCCGCATTGACCTCTAACACACGCAAAAATCAGATTCATCGACTCGTTCATGAGAACACCCATAATACGTAAAACATAAGTTTCTTCTTATATATAAAATTCTAGTTTCACAATGTTAGTTACCATACTCCTCCGAAATGGCTGTACCGATTCTCATGAAATTTTGTGTGCCTCAATAAAATAAAATTTATAACGTTTATAATTTTTGTGATTCCTTTCGACAAAAACAATTTCCTAAAAAATATTAGTTAATCTGACAATGTACACAATGCCAACCTAAATTAACAAAAAAAATGTTGTATTGGAAAATCAAATTGTCCTTTTTAGTAGTTTCGTCGCAATTAGCGGACAAAATTGTGAATCTAAACCATTCTCAGATCCCCTTGAACACAGACAAAAAATTTCATCAAAATCGGTCCAGTCGTTTAAGAGAAGTTCAATGACATACACACTCACAGAAGAATTATATATATAAAGATGTGCACACTTTTTTTATTCTTTAATTTTTGACTCCAAAAAAGGTACTCACCTCAGCACCTGAAGTAGATTAAATACTTTTCTCTTTCTAAAATGTATTCCTTAAAAAATAAAATTTAAAAGCTTGATGCAAAAGAACAAATTTTTGGATTTTAGCAATTTTAAAATAATTTACTCTCTTTTACTTTTATTTCTCAAGTTATGGGATGTATCTAAAACGATGGCGCCTGAAGGCTAAGCTTTCGAAATCGAAAACTATTCATGCAAAGCTTAATTAGTCCATTAATTTTGACACCCGATCCCCAGAAGGTTAACGCCTTATTTTACAACCACACAATAAACGTAATTTTTCTTTAGCGAGAGTTTGGTAGTATAAATCATGTGAGCTTAATAAAGAAAAATTATTTTTTATACAACTTTTTAGTTTGGTTCAAAAGCGTGCGTGGTATTCCACTTTAGGACACTGATTCATCCTTTTCTTGCAACCCTGTTGAGAGTTGCGCGTTCAAGCAAGTTTATTCATTACCGCAAAACTTTTTAAGTAGCGATCCCAATGTAACCTAAACCCTCGCCATGAAAAGACTGGATGCCATGCGTCGTCATCCAAAAGTCCAGACTGCATTGCGATTTTTGGATTACCAGTTCCGTCGCAATCCCTTTCATGGAGGAAAAATGTTAACGCGTCGAGATCAAAGTTGGTTGGAATTGTAGGTACAATATTGTGCAATAGGAATACGTTTTTACAAAATCTATTATTTCCTTTTAGCTCACTTTGGCTTATCCTGCCAGTGCTAGTTGTTTTTTACTCGCGGTTTTTGTTAAATATATTAAAGGATCTTTATGAGCAAAAGTTAGGCGTTGACATCGATGCAAACTATGTTAAGTTTGTATCGACAAAACCCACATTTACCTTTTGCAGTGATACTACCTTGGATGAGGTTAAAGTAGAAACATTTTTAAGGTCTGCATAGAAAAGGGGCATAGCGGGTATTGTTTAAAAATTAATTTTCTTCAAGAAATTTGTAGAGAACATACTACAACAGATTTGGAGCGTAGCAATATGCACGTATTTCTCCAGGAGCTATTCAATATCACCATGGGTGGCAATCAGCTAATTACACCACGGAGTCTTAAATTCGAGCCCAACCAGTACATGAGTTTGTTAAGCAAGTAAGTTTTCACTTATATATACATGACTTTTTTTTATACCATTATCTTTCTTTAAAGTCTTTTAGAGCACACTTTAGTTGAAAGTGAAGACGGTAGCTTTGGTGCTCCAATCTTAAGCGGGCTGGGTCTCTGCTACACTTTCAACCCTATTTTAGCTGATGTAGCATCTTTATTGTAAGTTCTTTGGTGGTGTAATTTTTTTTTACTTTAAGGTACATTTACTTTGTAGTCGTACCTCCGATACCATCGGAGCGCTTCCACAGCAGTTGGGCGCCGAAATGACATATGATTTTTATTCCAATTTTCCGCTCAACTTCAGATACAAATATAACTTTACAAGAACAGTTAAGGTTTATATACATGCACCTTGGGAAGTGCCGCTTCCCTTTGATCGTCCCTCTGCAACTATAGAACCTGGAACCACTCTGAAATTCACTATTGAAACCACCGATATTACATATGCAAGCGATTTCATCCGGTAAGTGACATCGATTAGGTCTAGTTATACAGTCACTATTTTAAAACTCTTCTAGAGCTTCTGTGAATGTTCGTCAATGTCGCACACCAACCGAGTCCAACTTGGAGATGTATCCACAGTTATACACTCACAATTATTGCCTGCTGAACTGCAGGGCTCTTGTTGCTGTTCGTGAATGTCGTTGCATACCACATTTCTATGCCACTCGTGCTCTTAAAGCCAGATATCCTCAAATGGAAGTTTGCGGCATTCATGGGCTTAATTGTTTTGCAAATTTAAGTAAAATTGAATTAAGGACATGTAATTGCCTACCGAATTGTGCGGATGTGGAGGTGGACACAAACCTCCAGGCTTTCGATGAGTTCGTTATGAAATCTACTAAATCGAAAGTGAAATGGAATTTTGAAGCAATGTTGCGGAACCCACCAGTGACACAATTTCGGAGACGTGTCTATTATACATATGTGGACTATTATGTGGCTATAGGTAGTTTATTAACCATGATACATGGCGGTTCTCTATTGGGTATAGTATGGTCGGTATATTTATTTACTCTTCGATTGTTTTGGTATCTTAGGGGTTACACAGGAAATTAGTCTCTTTACAAGTCAAATTAGATCCGAATGTCTGTGATCACATTAAAAACTTTAAAGGCATAAACTAATAAATAATGGCGTACGTAAAGTCGGTATCGGACGACTTTGGGATACCCTGTACCACTAGCTTGCAATAAAATCCGGTTTCTTCACAAAAAACCAAAAACAGAAGAATTTTTAAACAAAAAATTTTTTTTTGACCGATCGTTCCTATGGGCGCTATATACAGTGCTTTAATACCTTAAAAAATACCAAATTTAGTTTAAATATCTTTACAAACAGACGAAACACAACGAATTTTGTTTTCAAATTTGGTACAGAGCTAAAAAACTTTCGAATGCCAAATTTTGTTACGATATCTTCAAGAACAAACGAATTATCCTTCTAAGACTTTTTTTTTGTGGAGGTCGTCTCAAACACCCATATGTGAGCTATATAATTTATCCCCGATATCAAAAAAATAAAATAAACTTCTCTCCTATGGAATAATATGGGATCTAATGTGAAAGATTGGTTACTGTAGCTCTTACCATCTCTGAAATCTAGGCGTTCAAACGGACAGACGGACGGACGAACGGACATGGGTATATCGACTTCTCTATTCACCCTGATCAAATTTTAGGTAACTTTGGGTGTCTCCGACGTCTCCTTCTATATGTTACATACATTTTCGGCTTGCACAAACTTAATATACCCTTTGTACCATACGATACGATACAGGGTTTTAAAAAGTTTATTTATTTGAAAATTACTGAATCACTGCCAGGCTAAAACTTGCCACATTTTCCTGCTATGCTTTTGAAAAAACAAAGGAGTCATTTTGATTCTTACTTAAACTTTGCCATATCGATAGGTGCGTCTGTATTGATGTTTTGCACAAAAATAATTTTTTCTTACAAGAAAAATGGTTAATTTCAATATATGTTGTTGCTAAAGCTAATTTGGTTGTCTAAATTTTTTTTAAAGACAGAATAATAAAGTAGCCAATAAAGATCCATAGATTGGAAAAAATGGTAGATTAATTAAGTTTATTGATTTTATTGGGATAGCCAGGCAGCTTGTAAGTCCCTCCCCACTTTGACATCATGCATGAAGTCAGTGAATAATTGTCACTCATCTGTGGGTGAGATGAAGAGCAGTTTTCATTGCACATCATCTGGGAATATTGAGGGAAACTTTATTGCGGACGATCTGTTGAGGCATGGAACTGCCAGCATCGTCCTTCAAGTCAAGGCATTCTCCTTTCTATGGCCAGCAAACCAAGCGTGGAATCACAGATTCAATACGTGCAGAATATCACGGCACCGGTGCACTGCAGAAAAAGAACCAAGCAACTTTGCTGTCTAAATGGAACTCAATGCTCGAAAGTTATCCGAGCTTTCACCGGGCACTGGATGGAGGAAACTCGCGCATTAAGGTTTAACGTTGGTCACCATGACTTCTGCAGAAGTTGTGGCGATGAGGAGGAGCTTCAGATGGAGGAGCACCTTTTCTGTAACTGCCCGCGACTGTATAGGACAATGTTCCGCTTCCTCCAGTTACACCTGCTAAAAGACTTATCACAGCTCCCAGAACAGAGTCCAAAATGCCTCTCAAGCCTTATTCAGCCCACCGGATGGCTGCAAATTAGAACATCTGGAAAACCTCTCTAATGGGGAAAGTTGGAGAAAAGTCCACAACCGTCCAATTTTTTATTTTTGTTGTGCCTAAATGAGCTGCCCAGTTGCCGCCCTTACCTAACCTAATAGAACCTATTGTTACTATCGTAAGAGGATTTATATGATGAATTATGGTTACACCAGGGCGGCCTCAGTATAAAAAGCAAATAAATAGATATATTTTTCCCCCAATAATTGTTTTTAAGCCAAATTCAATAATTATAAATTTTTACGCTTATTATTTATAATTATTTAAATAATAGCTAAGCCATTTCACAACTTTTAATGAATAAACATTTTGTTCTCCGATTAACTCCATTTTTGGTTTAATGAAATTTAGTAAAGGTAATTCAAAAGCTTTTGTCGAAACATTATTACATTCACAGAAAATTATGCCACTTTTCTATGTCGATTAAACGTTTTTTTGCTGAGATATTCATATTTCTTTATTTTGTTATGATTTGCATTTGTGTAACTCTAAAAAAACATCCTTTATATAAAAGAAATGTATTTTTGTTATAGAATAAATAATTCATGAAGGTGTAGAGACCGATATTGATGATAGCTATGATAGCTACAACATAATAACTTATAAAACGTCGGAAAAATCATATAAAAGAAGTACACCGCAAAATTTTGTTACAGAGGCGGGAGGCCAGATATTGATATAAAACGAAAATCCTCATTTGGGTGCCATAGAGCACAAATAGTCGTTGAGATCTTGTTACTCATCATCATCATCATCATCGTTTGGCGCTACAGCTCTTTGTGAGCTTTGGCCTGCTGAACGTAATGCCTCCAGGTTGCACGATTATTTGCTAATTCTTTCCAGTTTTTTATCTTTATCTTATCCATATCCTCCTTTAATTCTTCCATCCATCGCGATCTTGTTCTGCCTCTTGCTCTGGTGTTGTATGATTTTGCATCTAAGATTTTCTTTTGGGCTCTACAAGGATCCATTCGTGACACGTGGCCTAACCACCTTAGTCTTTTTGCTTTAATGAAACGTACAATGTTTTCTCCTCTAACAAGCTGATCTAGCTCGTCGTTCCATCTAATTCGCCACTCTCCATTGTCATTAATAGCGACAAAAATTTTTCTTAAAATTTTCCTTTCAAATACCATTAGCTTGGATTTGTTTTTTTCACTCAGCGTCCAAGATTCAGATCCGTAGCATACTACTGGCCTGACTACAGTTTTATATAGCGCAAATTTACATGTTCTACTGAGGAGCCGTGATTTGAAAAGTTTTATAAGTGGTGCATATGATCTGTTGCCCGCTTGGATTCTATCGTCAATTGTGGCATGCATTGCGTTATCGCTGCTTAGCTTGCAGCCCAAATACGTGAAAGATTCTACCGCTTTAAAAGTGTATTCCCCTATCTTTATTGTGTTTGCAGCCATTTTGCTTCTATTCCTTGACATCAGCATATAATTTGTTTTTTCTTCATTGATTTTCAGCCCTATTCTTTCTGCCGCTGCTTCGATATCATAGAACGTTCGTGATAGATCGACTTTGTCCCTGCTAATTATTGCGATGTCGTCGGCGTAGGCGTATATTTGGGTTGTCCTATTTAGAATATGTCCGGTTCTTTTAGCATCACTTACTTCGTCTATTGCGCTGCATAACAAGAGATTGAAAATTGTAGATGACAGGGTATCGCCCTGTCTTACATCGGTTTGTATAGGAAAGGCCTCTGATTTTAAGTCTTGTATCATTATTTTCGCTTTGGAACTCCGTAAAGTCATCATGACAATCCTTATTAACTTATCTGGGATTTTGCATCTTTTAAATATGATGGGAATAATCTTTCGATTAATACTATCAAATGCTTGTTTAAAATCGATGAAGAGCATATGTAAGTCAATATTGTGTTCATAGCATTTCTCCATTGACGGTTTTAGTGCAAATATTTGATCAGATGTTGACCTTCCTGGCCTGAATCCGCATTGGTATTCCGGAAGCACAAATTCAGCGTACTTTATAAGCCTTTTGTTCACAATTCTTGCGAATATTTTGTACGTCGTGCTCAAAAGTGATATCCCTCGATAATTTTTGCAGTTTGTTTTGTCACCTTTTTTAAGAATCGGTATTATTACTGCTGTGTTCCAATCTGTTGGCATTGCTTCTTCATTCCAAATTAATGTGATTAGGTGTTGCATTCTTTCGATGTATTTAGTGCCTGCGTTCCTTAATAGCTCATTCGTTATATTATCTTCACCAGGCGACTTAAAGTTCCTCATAAAGTTAATAGCTTCTATGATGTCGTCTTTAGTTGGTGGTTGGTCATCTGGTGAATCCGTATCAGGACCGTCATTATCGGTAAGTGAGTTGTTGTCTTCCATATGCGTTACATCGCCAACATTCATTACTCATACAGACAGGAATTATTATACCTTTGAGACAGGGTATAAGAAGTTAATTGTAAATATATTATCGATTTGTGTATTTAGTGCTAGTGTTTGGCTTCAGAGCTTTGCGAACTAACCCACTGAAGAAAAACGAAGAGCGTCATATTGCTATGGTTTAACTTCGATAAGATAGACAGCCCATAAAACGTTTCGGTTGACATAGATTACAAACAAGGTAACTTTCGCCATTATGGACTCCACCATCCAAGCCATTGAATTCATGGCTTCGTCTCGGGATGCAGAAGTTTTGGGACTAATGCAAGTTTTTAGCACTATACTTAGAATATAGCTGAGAGAAGAGATAGAATTTTCGATTTTAGAGAATGAAAACTTATTTCGAAAACAGCTTAGAGGAAACAACTGCAAAGCAGGAGTGTAATATATTGCGTAGATCATAAGCAGATAGGTTGAGGATTAGGTGAGACGGGCAAATATAGTATTCATGACTTCTCAGAGAATATTTAGATTTCAACATTACAGGCAAGATCGGTAAACATTGTATATATAGCAAAGTAGACAGGTAGGAAGATGTTAAGAAGCCAGTACAGAAGATGCCACAAGACAGATATGCTTTTTGAGAACGATAATGAGATAATTTAGCAGCGATCCTATAAAGTTTACTTTGGCTGTAAAGATTTGATGTTCTCTCATCAAATAAAAAGAATAAGTAGCGATTATATAGAAACCGATGCGTTTAGCCCAGATATGCTTCGTCTGGTAGATCTGTTTCCTTTTATTAATGGCATATTAACATTTTATAAGAGTTGGAGCCGCACAATTAAGGCGGGGAGCCCAAAAACTTTGTTTCGCATGTATCGGTTTGACAGATTTACAAGAATGTTTAAAAAGCTTAACCTCAGAAACCGAGTTTCAGAACTGAATTATTTATGTTATGTCAAATATGAAAATATGTATGCTTAATTGAAAGTAATAAAAATTGAAGAGGTTTTCGAGGCGAACATTAAGAATGTGGATTTTAGAGAAATCTTATAAAATTTATTAGTAAAATAAGTATAAATATGTCAAGCAAAATGATCGCTTTTGAACTATTATTAAATAAAAAAACTTTGGTATTTTTGACGTGACAACGTCTTAAATTAGGTTTGTATGGGAGGCACCATTGAAAAAATCTAACGATAACCGTAACGATAAGTCTAGCGATAAATAATCGTAACGATAAGTGGCATTTTTATTTTTGGTTTGCGCTCTGCTCTTATCTATAAACGAACCAGCGACTTTTTGTGAATCGCAGCAACAAGCAACGCACAGCGTCAGCCGCACCGCTTAGCGCTCAGCACCAAACCGACACTGCTCACAGCGGTGGCTATTTTTAGGTTTGAGTGAGCGCAACTGATTAACCCCAGCGGCGCATAGCCTCTGCGGTCTGCCGAAATACTGCATTACCTCCGCAGAAAACGTAATTGATTACAAGCGCTGCGTTTCGTTTGAGGGATTGTAAGCGGAGGCAAATAGAAAAGCAGTGATCTGCCAAAAATCTGCATTACAACTGCGGAAAAAGTAATGCACAAATAGAAACTCGCACTGCGCTACCTTAGCAACACAAAATTTTGTTATTTTGTTTGCATGCTAACAAGCATAGTTCGGCCTTTCTTCTGTCAAACCATTCTTTTATACCTTTTTATTTATTATCTACTGCCGAGAAAATTTTATTTTATTAAGAGATACGAAAACGTAAAGTCTGACAACTCGTTTCATAATTTCATGAAATATACGTATAATCTTGATTGCGTATCAAACGTTTCTAAGTCAACTACGTTAAAAGAAACAACCATCGACTTGACTTTCGCAAGACACATTACAGCAGAAACACTTCCTTTCATTTCCTATTTCTCCTATCATCGTCCTATCCTCAACAAAATCACTCAAATAGGAATTATTATTGTGCAATTTAATAATATTCATATCAATAAATATTCTACCGAGAAAAAGACGTTGTCACGTAAAATCTTCGCCCGTAAAACCGACTTTTTATTTTTAAGTTTAAATTTTATGGTTGTCGCACGTGACATGCCATACACTTTTTTTCATACTACCTCAAAAAAGAACATGAGTAATATATTTATCGATTGAATCAAAATGCAATAAAAATTAATTATTCAACATACTTCGTGTTGCAGTCAGGGTTGCAATACAGATTTATTAAAGCTAAATTAAACAAAGTATAATTAACTTAAATGTTGGAGTTGGTTCTTATAGTATTTTTTTTTTCAGTAGTGGAGAATCTTCTAGAAGCCCATTAAATCTGTTTTCGAAGTCTATGGTCTTTAAATGAAGTTATACATAGCCAAAATGTGTTTTAATCTTAAAGCCCTTAATAGCCTTTATATAAAAACTAAACGATTTTGTTTTATATGAATGTGATATTAATTTTACTAATATCTGTGTTTTATTGTTTACTTGCTTACATAATGATATTATACGTTTAATAAAGCAAATAATTGAATGTGACAGCTTAAAATTGAATCGCTTAGTACGAAACAGCTTTGTTTTTTAGCTTTCATTCAATTTCGTCGACGCGATCTAAAAATGGTGACCTTTCAATGAGGCTGTATGTTAATCTCTGATTTGCTTGCTAACAGCTTTTGCATTATCATGCTCGTCTGCCATTTAACAGCGCTGCTCCTCTGTTATTAACAGCTCATTTTTTGTACCGTTCCAGTTTAACGCCTCGTTTTACACTAACGTAACGTAACGTAAACGTGAGCCTTAACTATGACACGAAAAACGACTTGTTTTGGTTCAAGAACTTGCAGGGTATCTTTCATAACTCGTTTGCAACCCTGCTTTGAGTAGTGCGTGCAGTCCAGCTTATTCATTAACGTAAATCTTCTTAAGTACTGTCAATCGAAACAGCGACCCCAAAGTAACTTAAACCTTCGTCATGAAAAGACTGGATGCCATACGTCGTCAGCCAAAAGTCCAGTCTGCATTGCGATTTTTGGATTACCAGTTCCGTCACACTCCTTTCCATGGAGCAAAGTTGTTAACGCGTCGCCATCAAAGTTGGTTGGAATTGTATGTAGAATGTTGTGCAATAGGAATACGTTTTTACAAAATCTAATATTTTGCTTCTTAGTTTAATTTGTTTTTTCCTGCCAATGCCACTAGCTGTGTACTCGTCGATTTTGTTAAATATATTAATGGATGTTTATGAGCAAAAGTTAGGCGTTGACATCGATGCAAACTATGTTAAGTTTGTATCGACAAAACCCACATTTACCTTTTGCAGCGACACTAGCTTGGATGAGGTTAAAGTAGAAGCATTTTTAAGGTCTGCATAGAAAAGGTGCTTAGCGGGTATTGTTTAAATATTAATTTTTTTTTTACCTAATTTTTAGAGAACATACAACAACAGATTTGGAGCGTAGCAATATGCACGTATTTCTCCAGGAGCTATTCAATATCACCATGGGTGGCAATCAGCTAATTACACCACGGAGTCTTAAATTCGAGCCCAACCAGTACATGAGTTTGTTAAGCAAGTAAGTTTTCACTTATGCATAAGTTTTTTTATACCATTATCTTTCTTTAAAGTCTTTTAGAGCACACTTTAGTAGAAAGTGAAGATGGCAGTTTGGGTGTTCCAATCTTAAGCGGGCTGGGCCTCTGCTACACTTTCAGCCCTATTTTAGCTGATGTAGCATCTTTATTGTAAGTTCGTTGGTTGTGGAAGTTTTTTTTTACTTTAATGTACATTTACTTTGTAGTCGTATCTCCGATACCTTCGAAGCGTTTCAACAGAATTTGGGTACCGATATGACATATGATTTTTATTCCAATTTTCCGCTCAACTTCAGATACAAATATAACTTTACAAAAACGGTTAAGATTTATATACATGCACCTTGGGAAGTGCCGCTTCCCAGGGATCGTCCCTCTGCCACTATAGAACCTAGAAAAACTTTGAAATTCACTATAGAAACCACTGATATCACATATGAAAGCAATTTCATCCGGTAAGTGAAATCGTTAAGGTCTAGTATTTATATCTAGCAACCATTTCAAAATTCTTCTAGAGCTTCTGTGAATGCTCGACAATGTCGCACACCAACCGAGTCCAACTTGGAGATGTATCCACAGCTGTATACTCAAAATCTTTGCCTGCTAAACTGTAGGGCTCTAGTTGCTGTTCGTCAATGTCGTTGCATACCACATTTCTATACCACTCGTGCTCTTAAGGCCAGATATCCTCAAATGGAAGTTTGCGGCATAAGTGGGCTAAATTGTTTTGCAAATTTAAGTAACGTCAACTATAGGTCATGTTATTGCTTACCGAATTGTGCGGATGTGGAGGTGGACACAAACCACCAGCCTGTCGATCAGTTCGCCATAACATTTACTAAATCGAAAGTGAAATGGAATTTGGAAGCAATGTTGCGAAGTCCACCAAGGACACAATTTCGGAGACGTGTCTATTATACATATGTGGACTATTATGTGTGTATAGGTAGTGTGTTAACCATTATACAAGGTGGATCTGTGTTGGGCTTTGTGTGGGTGCTATATTGTTTTACTCTTCGATTGTTTTGGTATCTTAAGGGCTACCCAGGAAGATAAAAGACTGTTTCTCAGTCAAATTAGATTATTTATGAAATTACAAAAAAGAATTTCGAACGTTTGTAGCCAGAGTAAAGGGGGCCTTCGGGCTAAAGCCCTCCTCATTTAATTTTTTTTTAAATTCTGATTTGGTTGCTAAATTGAAAACGAATTAAATGTTCGGATTCGTTTTAATTGTAAATGCTTTAAAAGTGTATGTATTTTTCATTAAAATATTTTTTTTAACTCAATTTAAAGTAACAATGGGCACCAAAAAGGCACTTGTATTAAAAAGCTTTCCCACATACAAAAAAAGAGTTTTTACTGTGAAAACTCGTCTCACACAAAAAATCCCAAGAGTAAGCTAAATCGTAGTTAATTTCAGTTAATATTGTTTCAACAGCTTATATTATGTTTGATTTAAATGACAAAATGATTGTTTCTATTATTTAAATTTATTGATTTTCTGTTTTCATAGGTTGGAAAAAATGGTAAGCCAGTAATTTACTTTAATTTTACTTATTAATAAATTAATTCCGTATTGTTACTATCATAAGAGGATTTATATTGTAAATTATGTGTTTTTTATTTTAAATGATCAGCATATATAGTAAATTGTTGAAAATAAAAATAAGCTTATATAACATTTTTGTAATTAATTTATAATAAGCTTATAATATGTAGTCTTCTTGTGAATGCCAGCTATGCTCCTAAAGCCAATTGTGGTGAATGGTCAAAAAAGTTGTACCAGCAACAAGCCGTTTGGCAAATTTTTATTTGCCCCGACGCATTGTCATTAACTAAAACAAAAAATGTGAGATATTTTTTCCCCTATTATAGTTTTGTTATCGGCCAGTAGTAATCATGCTATTATTAAAGCTGTGAAACTTCTCAAAGAAGGCACTAACATCCATCTGCATCTCTTAATTCAAAATATATAATATAATATAATATATAAGAATAATATAATAAAAAGAAACTTTGAAATGATGATGATGATTATCACACTAAATACGTAAATCTGCCTCTTTTAATCTAATAGAAACAGGCAGACGATACAATTTGTTTATAGTGAGTTACATCATTAAAATATCAATTATTTAGTATAAACTAGAATCCATAATCCCATATAAGTAATTGCTGCAGAATTTTTCTAAGATTATTTTCTTTGTTTCTTATATTTGTTCAATATCCATGTCAGCATATGCAAGATGTATGCACATTACACATACGCCGCGTGTTACTTACCTGCTTAGATGTAATTCAATTTGTCAGCTCTGATGAAATGTTGCTGTCGAAATGTCTGTCCAACTGTCTGTTGGCCTGAATCTCACTCTCTGTCAAAAGAGTAGCTGTGCAGTGCTCTGTAAATTGCATTACCTGTAGCATCAGTTGTTGTTGTTGTTGCTGCTATGGGTAATTTATACATATCCGTAGACAGATTTGAGTTACCGCCTTGACCCAATTGCTTAGCTGTTGGGAAATCTTGAAAATGACAAGTCATACTGACAAGCACATGAATCGGTAAGCAGCCGGTGGTGCATACTCCAACGCCACACACTGAGCGCAGAAATGTATGCTATACAATTTTTGACATTTATTCATGCTGTTTACTTTTCGCTGAGCATTTAGTTGCGCTGCTCATAAGTGAGTCGCTGAATAAGTGTGTGTGCTTGCACGTGGGTGTATCTGTGTGTGTGTAAGTGTGTAAGAGCTTTTGAGTGTGAGTTCGTGGTGGTGTTTGAGTGTGTGGCACAACAATAAGATCAAGTAGCTGTCAGCACAGGCAAAGAGTTTTTTTTGTACCCACTCACTTGTACGAGGGCAGTTTAATACGTTGGTTTATTTTTAACCCACAAAAAGCGGGTACTTTTTATTTAATGCAGCTGGTCTACCTGTGATTTTTCAAACAACCCTCGTACTTTTATTTTGCTCTTGCGGCAGCTGCCACATGCTTGCTGCTGCTGATTTTTTTATGTGCGTTTCTTTTATATGCTGCATACACAAAGGCGCGCAGCAGCGTTGTCCTTAACTTGTATATGTATATGCCAAGTTTATTGAGCAACAGCTGCCTTCATAATTCAATATTTTACACTTGAATGTACATGAAACACAACTTGACAGACAACAACAGCAAAAACAACAACTTCAACAGGACAGCAGCGACAGGCAACAATAACAACAACAAACCCAATAACAACAGCTTGCAACAAAATGAAAATGTTTACTCGCCGAACTGAGCTGTTCTGAGCTGCTCGGTACTTCACACAATTCCACAACAGCTAAGACAACAACTACAACAACAACATGGCAGCAACAACAACATGAGCACAACCACTTGAGCATGGCCGAACCCTTGCCACAAGTCAAGACGTCGCGACGCCAGCACGTCTCGGACGTCATTTGGGTCTCGGGTGTGACCAACGTTTGCCACTTAGGCGCCAGAGATGCTGCAGTTGTTGTTTTTGTTGCTGCGGCCATAAACAACTTACAGCTGTTGAGCAACAGGCGCCTCTGGGTGGGGTGTTGGCTTGGGGTAAGCTGCCCAAATAGTTCAACAACTGTTGGCACAAAAGATTCACCTGGCCACACGCACTAGATCACCCAACCAGCACACAACCCTCGCCACCTCACTCGCTTATTATTTTAAGATACGGCAATTAGGTGAGTGTTTGCTAAGCTACCTTGCAGCTCCTAAATTGGTTTGATACCAGGCCAGTCTATGTGGCAGCTGCCTCGTGGTAACCATGGACACGGGCTTAAGTGTGTGCGTGTGAGTGTGTTATTTAGCATAATTAACTGAAATGTAGCAAGACCTGGTTAATGACGTGTGCAGCAATTTACTGCCTTACGGCTAACCACAGACAGCCCATTGATAGGGTTCAGGTATGCAATCTGTAGTTAAATTTTACATTGTTTCATGTGTGGTACAATATGTTTAAGGACGAAGACTAAAAACTTTGTTGCACATGACTTAAAGTTTTGCAACTTAAAAGTGGTGTTATAAAGTGCTTTAATATGCATCATCTGAATTTATGAACAAATTTCTAGAAAATATCCAGCGCAAAACTAAAACTATTCCCATATAAAGCAACCGTAATTTAAAGTAACAAGTGTTTGGAAAGATTTCTGCTTGGCCATCGTTTATATTCCAGCAACTTATTTTATATAGTTGACGGACTTTACTTTGTTTGCGCATAACAAAATTCAATCAAGCAAAGAGTAAAGCCAAACTACACAACGGATTTAACGGCGGCATAGAGGCTAAAAACCACAGTGTATACTAATAGGGTTGCCGCAGTGCTCGTGCCGGGTTACCACGGTGCATTGCACTTCGGGGACAAACAAGTTAGTTGGGATATGCCAGGCATCCAGCTAGGCAAACCGCAGCAACAGACTGGTCAAAAGGTTGCTTTTTATAATGTGCGCAGTAAATTATATGAAAATTACTAAAAAATAGAAGAGCTGGAAACTGCACATTAAATTCTCTTTTATAGTTGTTGTTGTTGTTGCGGAGCACTCAAAAGCAACTTTAAAGCTGCTTAAATAATTATGTTTTTCATTAGATTTGACATTTCTCTATGGCAAAATACCCAAAGGGGGCTGCTGCGCACTTAAGTAGGCAACAGTTTACTTAGAATATAACGCATACGCTACGTATACAATATTTACAAATTGTGCTTGAAAAATAGCTGAAAAAATTTAACCCTAACAACAGCTTGGTAAAATAAAAAAAAGAATTCAGATGTGATAGGGGTTTTTTTTTTAATTTGCCAAAAATGGCGTCATAGACAGACACAAACAGTGGCGAGGTGCTTGTCAATTTAAAAGGGCGCTGCGGAGCATCACGTAATTTATGCGCAATGAAAGCCTTGGGATCATACCCCGG
Source organism: Chymomyza amoena (assembly GCA_037043745.1). Classification (NCBI taxonomy): domain Eukaryota; kingdom Metazoa; phylum Arthropoda; class Insecta; order Diptera; family Drosophilidae; genus Chymomyza; species Chymomyza amoena. Next base: position 55,467 of record JBAMAX010000358.1, read on the forward strand.
TAAAGGCACTGCCACTGAGCTGTGCGGCAAATTAATGCGAGGTAAGCAAGGTGCTCACGTGTTGGAAATAAAAAGCGGAAAAACCAAACCAACAAAAAAAGAAGAAAGCGTTTGAGCGGCTTTAGCTGATACGTGAATACTCTTTTTAATTTTTCGATTTTTTTAAAGTATTTTAAAGTGTCTCACTGCAGTAGTGCAAAATTAAGTTGCACCAAAAAAGAACGAAAGCTTACAACCCGATACCACCGACCAACGTCAATATGTGTGTCCCACCGCCTAGCCATAAGGAAGCCCGAGTTGCAATAATGCGGCTCAAAAACAACAAAGCAGCCGGTGCTGATGGACTGTCTGATGAGTTGTTTCAGGCTGGTGGCGACGAGCTAATAGGGTGCGTGCGACAGCTCCTATGCAAATATGGCAAACGGAAAGCATGCCCGACGATTGGAAACTCAGTGTGCTTTGTCCTATATTGAAGAAGGGTGACCCGACGATATGCCTCAACTACAGAGGAATAAGTCTTATTGCCATCTCATACAAGATCCTGTCGAGCGTATAATGTGAAAGACTGAAGCCATATGCCAAAACACTGATCGGACCCTATCAGATCGGCTTAAGACCTGGTAAGTCCACCACAGACCAGATCTTCACTGTACGCCAAACCCTGGAAAAGACCCACAAAAAAAAAGATCGATACCCATCATCTCTTCATCGATTACAAAGCTGCATTCGATAGCGCGATAAGGGATCGCCTATACGGTATTCCTGCAAAGCTGATTCGTCTTTGAAGAATGATATTGAGCGGCACCATCAGCTCTGTCATGGTAAGAACGGACCTCTCCGAACCTTTCAACACTCTTCAAAGTTTCAGACAAGGCGACCCTCTATCATGCGACCTCTTCAATTTCGTGAAGGAAGGGGTACTTCGCAATGACACTATTTTTTACAAGAGTGTCCAGCTGATGATATTGATATCATCGGGCGTAGTAAGCGAGTTGTTACTGCTGCATTTTCCGCCATCGAAAAGGAGTCAGCGAAAGTGGGTCTAGCGGTAAACGAGGGCAAGGCGAAGTATATGCTGTCTACAAAAAGGGACGCTCGGCGTCTGGGCTAGCAGACCGCTATACTTTTGAAGTGGTCAAGGAATTCAGGTACCTTAGCACCGCCGTTAACACCAAAAATGACATCAGCCTGGAGATAAAGCGAAGAAACACATTTGCCAATAGGTGTTACTATGGTCTCAGTAAGCAGATGTGCAGCAGAGACCTCACTCGAACAACAAAAGTAACACTCTACTAGACGCTCGTCTTGCCCGTGCTCCTATACGGCGCAGAAGCATGGGTTGCGTCACGGACAGATGCAGCTGCTCTTGGGGTGCTTGAGAGGAAAATTCTTCGTTAAATCTTCGGTTCCGCACGTTTTGAGGACGACTATCGCATACGGATGAACCACGAGCTTTACGAGCTCTACGACGACAGGGATGTTGTCCAGCGCATCACAATACAACGTTGTGATATTGTCATGACCACACGATGATGAGTCAGCTTTTCTTTGGTGGTTCTTTTCCACTTAAAATATATTTAAAATCAAATTGGGACAAAGTCTTCATAAATTAACTTTTCTTTTCTTTTTTGACGTGACAACGTCTTAAATGAGGTTTTTATGGGTGGCACCATTGAAAAAGTATAACGATAACCCTAACAATAAATAATCGTAACGATAAGTGGCATTTTTATTTTTGGTTTGCGCTCTGCTCTTATCTATAAACGAACCAGCGACTTTTTGTGAATCGCAGCAACAAGTAACGCACAGCGTCAGCCGCACCGCTTAGCGCTCAGCACCAAACCGGCACTGCTCACAGCGGTGGCTATTTTTAGTTTTGAGTGAGCGCAACTGATTAACCCCAGCGGCGCATAGCCACTGCGGTCTGCCGAAATACTGCATTACCTCCGCAGAAAACGTAATTGATTACAAGCGCTGCGTTTCGTTTGAGGGATTGTAAGCGGAGGCAAATAGAAAAGCAGTGATCTGCCAAAAATCTGCATTACAACTGCGGAAAAAGTAATGCACAAATAGAAACTCGCACTGCGCTACCTTAGCAACACAAAATTTTGTTATTTTGTTTGCATGCTAACAAGCATAGTTCGGCCTTTCTTCTGTCAAACCATTCTTTTATACCTTTTTATTTATTATCTACTGCCGAGAAAATTTTATTTTATTAAGAGATACGAAAACGTAAAGTCTGACAACTCGTTTCATAATTTCATGAAATATACGTATAATCTTGATTGCGTATCAAACGTTTCTAAGTCAACTACGTTAAAAGAAACAACCATCGACTTGACTTTCGCAAGACACATTACAGCAGAAACACTTCCTTTCATTTCCTATTTCTCCTATCATCGTCCTATCCTCAACAAAATCACTCAAATAGGAATTATTATTGTGCAATTTAATAATATTCATATCAATAAATATTCTACCGAGAAAAAGACGTTGTCACGTAAAATCTTCGCCCGTAAAACCGACTTTACAGGCAACAGTTTTTTTTTTTAACGAAGTAGCTACTAATGCCGTGATATCTAGTAGTAAGGGATCCAATCGAGGATCTAATTTAGTTGCAGTAGCTTTTACAAACTCTGAGTCCTAGGCGTTCGTACGGAAAGACAGACCGACATGTCTAATATATATTGACTCATCATATCATATCGATTCATCTCTATGTTACGTATATGTTCGGCTTGCAAAAACATAATACGCCCTTTAAACCTTACTTATATAGGATAAAACATTGTTGGTTAGTTATGTATAACCGCTTTTATAGTAAAGTAAGCATAGCCCCTGTAAGTGTATATTAGTTTAAGTACGCAAATTGTTTGGTTGCTGTCACAGTCAAGTCCGGAAAATTAGCGGAAAGCGTCAAAGTGCTCCCCAAATGGCAATGTCAGCTGTGCAGAACAAGGCTCACTTGCTCTTTTAACTTTGGTAATCTCCTTGTAGCTCTCTTAGCCGTCTGTGTAGTTGGTAAGTTGACTTTTTGCATAACCGTACAAATATTAATACTCACACATACACAAGCTAGGTGTAAATGTGTACAAAATTGTCAGTGTAGTGTTGTGCTGTATTGTTCTCAGTGTTGGGTAGCTGTTGGTGAGTTGACTGCTTTTATATTCGTGTTGACAAATCTGCCGCAGGTCAGCTTTTAGTTTGTAGTTTACAGCGACATAATTACCAACGCTTTTGGCTAATATGGCAATGTTATTCATTCTGTACGCCATTTTCTCATTTACACCTTGATGTTTTTTTTCCTCTGTTTTCTTTTTCGTGCTTTTCTTTTGCGAGGGGATTCAACAAATGCCGTTTGTATTTTTTTAACGTTTCATTTTAAACCCCAGAATTTTGTTGTCATGCATATCAGTGTTTTTTTTTTTGTTCTTTTTTTTTTAAATTTTTTTCTCTTCTGAGGTTAGCTTAAGTAGCCATTGGTGCTTTTGTTGTTGTTGTTTTTGTAGCTACAGCTGCTGTTGCTGGTGTTGTTGTTATTGTTTTGGCTTTAACTTCGCCTGCGGCTTTGCTGCAGCTTAAAATTGGATTTGGGTTTCGTTGTTGTTTTTTTTTTTTGTTTTTTTTGTGTTTTTTCGTTCTCTCCTCGGTGCGTTTTTTGCGCACATATACCATAAAAATGTCACTTTATTAACGTTTTATGTTATTTGTTGCTGTTGTTGTTTTTTTCGTACTTCAAAAGGTCGCGCACATTTTAATTGCTGTCAGTTACAGTGTTTTTTTTTCTCTTTGCTCTCGATGCGAACCAGCCAGCTGTGGTTTTATTTCTAGGAGTGCTCCGAAAAGTATGCTATGTATACGCATACATCGAGATTCTTGTATGTGTATACGTGTATCTCTGTATATGGGTGATTCTTTAATAAATCGAATTCAAATTCAGACTTTAAAATTTGTATCTGCATAAAATTAAAAAAAAAATTTGTTTTAAATATGTAAATTGTTTTTTACACACTTTTCTAAAAAAAATTTTTAAATTTACACAAAAATAATGCACGGCCTATCCGACAATAAAAACTCTAAGATACAAAAATATCTAAGGACACTAAGTAAAGTAAGATGGCTTAAAAACTTCTCAGATACGCAATAATTACGAGGGGCATTCAAAAAGCAAGTTTCCCTAATTTTAAAATGAAGTACAAAACAATTTTTAGGTTACAAAATGAATATTTATTAATTACACTGTCCAACAGTGAAAAAGAACTTTTCAAGTGACCTAGTGTACGTTGTAGGTCTTGACGAGTAGATCACGATAGTGTTTTTCAAAATTGTCTAACACCCCCAAAATCGGAAGTTATCGCTTAAAAACCGTTTTTCGGGTACTGCGATCACTCCCACTATCACAACGTCGCCATTTTTCAACCGATTTTCGATTGCTTTGACGGTTTTGGAAAGAAAAGATTCAAGCTTTAAGATGATATACATTTGTTTATACTTCATACAAAGCAACTAAGCGATTTTTCTAAAAGAAATCTAAGATTTACACTTTTTTTTTCGATTTTCACACTTTGAAGTCATTTTTATATAACATTTTGTTAAATCACCTTTACTTTTTTACATTTAATCTTAAAGAAATATTAATTCCGAGTAAGAAAAGTTATGGTTTATTAAAATCGGTCGATAAATGCTTAAGTTACGACGCTTATTGTAAACAAGAAAATTCAATTTTCATCGACAAAAAAAAATGTTTTAGATGGATAATTCGTTTGTTCATGAAGATATCGTAACCAAATTTGGTATAATGCTTAAGAACAATAAAAACCTTACAAGTACCAAATTTGGTCGCAATATTTTAAAAAACAAACGAAATACAACAAATTTTGTTAAAAAATCGATTTTTTGGAAGACAATTACTATGGGAGCTATATGATATAGTCAACCGATTTTGTTCAAATTTAGCGTTTGGAAATTTTTTAATGCATGTACGCAATGTGCCAAATTTCAACAAAATCGGTTGACTATATCATATAGCTCCCATAGTAATTGTCTTCCAAAAAATCGATTTTTTAACAAAATTTGTTGTATTTCGTTTGTTTTTTAAAATATTGCGACCAAATTTGGTACTTGTAAAGGTTTTTATTGTTCTTAAGCATTATACCAAATTTGGTTACGATATCTTCATGAACAAACGAATTATCCATCTAAAACATTTTTTTTTTGTCGATGAAAATTGAATTTTCTTGTTTACAATAAGCGTCGTAACTTAAGCATTTATCGACCGATTTTAATAAACCATAACTTTTCTTACTCGGCATTGATATTTCTTTAAGATCAAATGTAAAAAAGTAAAGGTGTTTTAACAAAATATTATATAAAAATGACTTCAAAGTGTGAAAAACGAAAAAAAAAAGTGTAAATCTTAGATAACTTTTAAAAAATCTCGTAGTTGCTTTATATGAAGTATAAACAAGTGTATATCATCTTAAAGCTGGAATCTTTTTCTTTCCAAACCCGTAAAGCAATCGAAAATCGGTTGAAAAATGGCGACGTTATGATAGTGGGAGTGATCGCAGTACCCGAAAAACGGTTTTTAAGCGATAACTTCCGATTTTGGGGGTGTTAGACAATTTTGAAAAACACTATCGTGATCTACTCGTCAAGACCTACAACGTACACTAGGTCACTTGAAAAGTTCTTTGATTTTTGTCAATTCTGTAGGACAGTGTTATTTGACTCACAAACTATTTTTCTACGTAGTCACCTTCGACTTGAATACATTTTTCGTATCTGTTATAGAGTTTATGCAAACCTTCTTTAAAAAAAGACGTGTCCTGTTTTTGGAGCTATAATTTGACAGATGTTTGGACTTCTTCGTTTGAAACAAAATGCTGCCCACCTAAGCTTTCTTTCAATTTTGGAAAAAGAAAAAGTCACTTGGTGCGAGATCCGGAGAGTATAAATAATAACAATAAAGTTCTCGTTTTTTGAGCAGAATGAGGCCGTGCATTATCATGAAAGAGTAAGATTTTTTTGGATTATTTTCCTGGACGTTTTCGTCTGATGGCATTTTTAAGATTATTTAAAACTTCGCAGTAATGATCCGCATTGATTGTTGTACCAGGTTCCAAAAAATCAACCAACAAAACACCTAACGCAATTCACAATTGGACACATTTTGCAATGGTAGCTCCATGGTTGTTGTGTTTATACTGCTGAAAAAACTATTTTCGGTCACCAATACCAGTGCCGCTCTTATCGATAGATTCAACACTGATGTTGTGTTCAGTTCGAGACCGCTAGATGGTGCACAAGAGAAACGCCAGACCAGGAAACTTATTTTTTGAATACCCCTCGTATATACTTATAACTAGTGAGCCCTGCATACGTTGTCCTACCCAAACTTTTTGATTACTCTAAAAGTGTAAAAATATAAGATTTTTAGATTAGTTTGCAGTTCGATTCAAACTTGCACCATTATTAGTCGAATGTCGCGCTTCACGGGTCTGTCATAGCCGAATTCTTTCACGTTCATTGCGATATTAACAATCCTGGGCAGTACGATTAGATTGGTAATTAATTTGATTGGTTTCATTTATTCCTATTGAAATATATCATGCATTGATTGATTAGGAAACGGCATTCCCAATTGTCCTAATGCTTTAGAAGCCATCGCCAAGCGTAGATCTTCAATGTGAATTAAAACTTCCGGCGTAAATTCCATCACTTACGTTTTGCTTGACGTACTCGATACAAAATATTTTCTGATAAATAATCTAGATTACGTGTTTTATATGCATAAGCAGTAATAGCAGAATCTGCTAAAGTTTGATCCCAAAGCAAATCATTTTCAAACCAATTATATTTTTGACATGCCTCTCGATACGTTACAAAATATACGCCATTGTTCTCAATGATTGAAACGATGTTGGACAACAATAGCAGTTTTTATATATATGGCAATATACACACAAAAACCGATATTTACAAAAATATGTATCTCACGAACAATTACACACAAATACATTACAATAGGCTTAAAATCTTTGTATTTACAACCTCCAACACACGCAAAAATCAGATTTGAAGTTCATCGACGCGTTCATGAGAACATCCGTAACACGTAAAACATAAGTTTCTTTCATATATATAGACAAATATACCAGCTACAATGCCTCTGTTATCACCCATTTAAACGACTGCTCCAACAACATTTTTTGAATTATAAAATAAACATTCTTGTTTTATTTATTTAAAAGTATATGTATTTTTCAAATTTTGTACGCTAAAATATATTAATGTTCTGAAAAAATTACCCATATGCTTAAAAAAAAAAATCTCTACAACCAGCAGCATTGACTCGTATTTTTTATTTTCTAGTCTTTGCTGCTACTTTTAAATGTTTTAGAAGAAAGAAAGTTGGCTTTCCATAAAAACGTGCGAGATTTCACACGTTCTACACATGCCACACAATCGGCATTCACATCGAATCTCCTTTGCTTTGTGAAAATAAAATTTGTGTGTTTGTTGTTTTCTAAGCTGTGGCAAACAAAAATAATTTTCCGAATTCACACTCGCTTGCACAATGCTGTAAATTATAATTTTCAGGGCTACAAGTTCAGAGGAACTTTGTTAAAAATAATGTTAGAGTGGACGCAGTGACGTAGTAATTAAAAAAAAATGTCTGTTATGTTCGTGCCATTCTTTTTTTTTTCAATTTAGTTAAAAACAACTTTTATTGCTATATTTTTTTTTAACTCCGTATCATTTATTTATTTTTAATTCATATTTTTTTACCTTTAAATTATGGCTTAGTAAACAAATATTAAAACATTTTTATAAAGTTGAAATAAATATTTTTAAACAATTCGTTTATATTAGCATTGTCTGTAAGTATGCAATTAACTCTCAGCTCATTTGTTGTAACTAATTGTAATGATATTCTTATAATACTCTAACATCATTATAAATTTCTATTAGCATTCAGCTTAACTATTTTTTCTTTAGAAACACTGCACTAAAACTAGCAGTATTTTTATAATGTTTGGAAAGAATCTTAAATAGTAGACTCACGATCATTATCCTTGGCACTGATTCCGCTTGTATGAGATAGCTCCTAAAAAATCCAAACTTTTTTAAGTGCTTCTGAGGTCGCTGAGTTCGAATTTGAGGAAAAAAAATTCCAGCACCTTAGGTTTCTGAGATATACTTAAAAACGCAGCGTTTTATAAGCCTTTTTCAGATTGAGTTTGGCTTTATTGAGTATTAAATTCGGAGTCAGCGGACTCAGTTTAAAATCTATACTAATGATTATATAGGGAACTTTGTATGCGCGGCACCAACAAACAATTGGCATTCGACAATACTTTGGAGTCGGTGGGCTACCGAGTAGTTAAGACCAGTCTTCCCGAATATAAGTAACACTTCAAAAAAGGGCTCATCTTATTCATTTTATTTTCTTGTGGTAAAGCTGGTAGTAGCAATAAAGCCGACTGATGCAGATACTCTATAAGATTGCGGACTATTATTTGAAAAATGTCTACAAGATTGATATAGTGATACGGCATCCTTGCCGCGCTGATGTGCTTCTTTCCTGCTGTAAAGTTGATAAATATGATTTTGTGGAAGGTACCAGGTAAAGATGAGTTTTTAGTAGGAGTGCAGAGCCCTCATTGGCTCTCTAGATCGGTAACGGATTGTCCTGTCTAATTAAAAGGAAAAATTTGAATTTGTCTTTCAAATCTGCATTTTTAAATGCTTAGTTTTTGTTTTTACTAAAAATATAGTGAGATAATGCTTCGGAGTGCTTAAAGGTAGCGATCATGGGCGAAGCAGCAGTAAGTCGGTTACAGCAGTTAGTGCTAACTGTACTATAAAAAAACCAGTACATTCCAGTTCCGGTTGCAGCATAATACCGACTTGTTTTGCAGCCCTTAAAAATTACAATGCAAACATTGACCAACTGTGTGTGCGTTTATCTCTGCGTTTATTTATGCGGGTTCTTTGTCATTGGCATAGCTTTTGGCAACGGAAATGCCACATAAATTTGCAGCAAAATAGATTGAAATAAATTTAAATTTGTAAACGCCATGACACAGGCATAAAATTAGCACTCACACTTTTAAAAACCACAGAAACACACACACACATACACAAGGTCTTACTTAATAGCACTAACTTACGCTAAGCTGCTTACATAATACACTCACACACTCACACACACACTTATACTTACGCAGTTGCAAATAAGAGTGAGACTTGAACTCAAAAAGTGTTGCAAGTTTGTATCACAAAGTATGCGAATTAAAATGAAAGGTTGTGGCAAAAATTAATGCGCCCTGCGGTATGCATCAATATTTTTTCAATTACACATTGTTGGCTACGCAAAAACAACAACAGCAACAACAATAATAAAAACTTTTAATGAGGTGGAAAGTTGATAGACAGTGGGATACCCTGCATTTATATTTTTTTCAAAGAAAGTTATTATCTGCATTTGGTATTGTTACATTGAGTGTTCTTGATACTATACGCTTCTATACACCTATCCAGTAAAAAAGGCTTGTGTTTGCAGAAAGTCAACATTCTGTTGTTTATTAGGACTAGGAACATCATCGTGCTTTTTAGGTTTACCTCTTCGATATCTTCGATTTTGATGGATTTTGTATTTATTACAGAGATACTAGCCAACATTAGAATCGTAATTTTTCTTTATTTTGATTATAAAAATTCGGATAATTTATCGAGTTATCATTACTTTGATGATGAAGTTCACTTTTCTGTGACAACCATATCTCGTAAATAATTAAGGAAATCTGAAACATTTTTTTTCGATGGATGATTATTGTTAGTAATGGGTGTAAATATGTACAGCGACATATATGCTCAGAGCACTCTCAAAAGCCTAATGGGCTGCATATATTCCCGTTTTATGTTTAGACTTGGGGTAACAACGACCTCCGGTGAGAGAACGTACATGACCAGGATCCTGTTTCTTTTGCTGATGAAATGAAGTTTCTTCCTCCATGTTTCAGACTTTAAGTGGCTAGTTCGAGAGGCATGTCTTTTCCAGGATTTGGCTATACATTTTTATTAAATGATTTTACTCTCCGACGGCCATCTTAAGTGCGTTATTTTGTAATTTTTAAATTATACCACCAGATTCATGAAAAAAAAATGTCATTACAAAAATGATTTTTGGATTCGCCATTTTATTTTGTAAAAAGAAGTAATGCGGTACTTATAAGAGCTACCATAAAAGGTTTTTAGTTTATTTTTTACATATAACCGTTCAAGAGTGTGCAGAGCTTGAGTGGGGAAGTGCAATAAGAATAAGTGCTCCAGGTCAAATTCATCTATTCTATTTTTAAAGCCATTTAGAAACACGTTCTGCTTGCGATTCAATGCGAAGCAACATTATCCATTAAACTTTGCATTAGATTATTACGCAAAAAATATCGCAGATTTTAAGATATACGACTTTAATACTATACCAGCAATTAATGCGAAAGGAAATAAAATTTACATCCGCAAATTGTTTTACCATAAGCCGTAGATTTAGATAAAGCGATAATTTGTGGATTTTGGGACATACCATAAAAGCTTTATAAGACACGGTCAAAAATTGTATCTCTGTATAATAAATATTGATAATATGTATTTTCCCCCCTAAAAGGGTTCCTCACTGCGAGCAAAAGGTCTTTTGTACCATACCCTTAAGTTAAAGCAAAAGACTTTCCGCTTTCCGCATGAATAGCCTTAGGTCTTTTGTTGGTATTGACTTGAGATGTAACGGACTATTCCGTTCCATTCCATTGGTGTGGGACAGAGCCTCTGGAACGGCGCTGGGCAGTCACAGAGAATATGTCTGTGAAGATTCCCATAGGCCAATTTTCTGAAGATGGTATTTAACAGTGTGGTGCCCAAATAGGTAAGCTACCAGGCGCTTTAGTCCGCTATGCCAAGACCTTTTGTCTTGATCGCATCCAGAGGTTCGACAAGCACTTTTGCTTAATAAAGCCGCGGAAGGGCGAACCAGTATATCCTATGTTCTCCAGCGGCCCATTTGTTCATTATGGTTTTGATTTTGGACCAACCAATACCATAAAAAGACGCAGGATATGTGGTCAGTCGTGTTACCAACCACTCCCTAGTGTCCAGGCACCCAACATAGCACGATTTTGTTCAGGCCGGACAGGGTTTGGAGGTAGTTAGGGCATTCTTCTCCTGGACTCCTCCAGGATAATAATGCCCTAATAAAAGCTTGGCTATAATATATATTTATATTATAATATAATATGTAAGAGGAGATCGAATGTTTTTTTTAATTATTTATAGGTATTTAGAGAGAAGTTCTTCTATAAGGGAGATCGAATGTCTTTTAAGTATAGATGTTCTATTATCTATTATTAATAGACTCAATCGCAATGCTCACTGTTTCGTTATAAACAACTTATCATCGTCACCTTCTGCCTCGAAATTTGTAATACCCTTAAAATCATGGTTACAGGGTATTACAATGAAGGCGCCAACCAACCAGCGAATAAATGTTGTGTAATTATTTGTGCAAATGCTTAATTGTTTGCATTTTATAACGAATTTTGCACGCTGCGTGCAAATATTGACATGGACGATTGAAGCATAAATGGGCGTGGCAGTGGGCGGAGGAAAGATACGCCTGCGGTGGCAATTTTCACGCCAAAAGTTATACACTTCCTTAGCGCCGGTTACACAACACCGTTTTTTTTTTTTTACTTGGTACACTGCAATTAATTTAATTGGCTTATTTCGTTATTCGTAAATTTAAAGAACAAGCTATGAGAGTGAATGACTCACACAATAAAAAGCAATATGGCAGATTGTGTGAGTGTGTGAGTGAGTGAGTGTTTGTGTGAGTGTTCATATGTGTGCTCAGCTTAACAACTCATTGCACAAGGACTGGCACTAAGACTAAAAGATGTTGGAGTACAGAACACAGCTTATGTAGCTCTTAAGTCGAGTCTCCCGCTATATTTTATTAAAAAGTCAAAAGACAAACAAACAAACTTGTAAGTTACGAAATAAAAACAAAATGTACTAACAAAGAAGCAAAATCTCTGGCTTATACTATATATGCAATAATATATAAATGCAGACGAATACAGAAGCATATAAGGATATACATATGTTTACAATGCAATTCATAAGCATAGAAATAGGACTTTGGGATTAAATGTTCCAATATACAAATAAATAAATTAACCATTTTGAAAAACATTCGAAATAAGGTAACCATTTTTGACAGATCGTTTTATTTTTTAAAACTTGGTGTAGTGTTTGGGATCTTTTAAAAATATGTATTCCTGATTAGCGAACCAAAAAAACCATATTTGCATACCCAACTTGGGCTTTAGTCACAAAAACGATTTTTCTGTTTTCCGCGGCCATTTTGGACTCGCCATTTTGAAATTTTTTAATTTAAAAAGGTACTCATAATAAGCTTAGAATTTAGTTCAAATGTCTTTACAAACAAACGAAACACAACGAATTTTGTATAAAAAAAGTTTTTTGGACCGATTCGTCTTATAGGAGCTATATGATATAGTCTTCCGATTTTGATAAAATTTGGTACAATGCTTAAAACCTATAAAAAACTTATAAGTGCCAAATTTAATTTCACTATCTTCACAAACAAACGAATCACAACAAATTTTGTTCAAAAATCGATTTTTGGAATATCGGCCCTATGGGAGCTATATGATATAGTCAACCGAATTTGTTCAAATTTAATTCAATGCTTCTGTACTCTAAAAAAGTTCTAAATGCCAAATCTGGTTACGATATCTTTATTAAAATATTAAATATAGCGAATTTTGTATAAAAAATTTATTTTGGCAGATCAAAAGTCAACCGATTTTGATGAAATTTGGTACAGTGCTTGAGACTATACAAAACTTACGAATACAAAATTTGGTTAAGATATCTTGATAAACAAACGAATTATTCATCTAAAACTTTTTTTTTTCGATTTCGTCTGAAACACCCCTATGGGAGCTATATAATTTAACTCTGATATCAAAAAAAATAAAATAAACTTGTCTCCTATGGAATAATATGGGATCTATCGTGAAATTCTGGTTACTCCAACTGTTACCATCTCTGAGATCGAGGCGTTCAAACGGACAGACGAACGGACGGAAGGACAGACAGACAGACGGACAGACGGACATGGGTATATTGACTTCTCTAGTCACCCAGATCAAATTTTAGGTAATTTTGGAGTGCCTCCGGCGAATCATCATATATATCTATAAAAATCAGCGTAAGGCGACAATTTTGAGCACGAAAACTTTATTTAAAGAATTAAAAATTGAAGTGTTTGCCAGAGAATGACCCCCAAAATTTTTTTATACGAAATCTGTTCTTGTTCGGAAGCGTTTCAGATTGCTGCGTACTGACATTCAATATACACAACATGCCGTAGTTTCTGGTCTTATTACAAAGCTTTTGTCTGTTTGCTTTAAAGATAAACTTATTTGGCGCTACATGATCACATTTATTCAAGGTTGCCTTATAAATATGCAAAGCAGTGTAAATGTACGGAAATTTACTTTTACTCTCTATGATGCACACACACACACTCCCACACACATACAAATGCAGTCGAAAAAAGTATGTCTCGTTAGCCCAGTGCATTGAAGTAGCTTTACATAGTTGTTTACGTTGGTCTCTTGTTTTTGCAGAGCCGTCTCATCCGGGCTGTGAATGCTCATCCGATCAGCCCCTTTGCTAACACTCGCTTCTTAATCCCCTTTTATCTACGTCATTGCTGTGTAAAAAACAAAACAGATGAAAAATGCGCACCTGTTTTGTTTGTTTTGATTACGCTTCTGTGCCGTATACGGCGAATTTGTATTCCTTGTTGTTTTTGTTTTTCTTTGTGTGCTGGGAAACTATGGTATGCATTTTAAAGCTCTACGGCGGAAAGCAGGAAATACGCTTTCGCTTAAATTAATGAAAATTTCAGAACACGCAAAGCGCTGAAGAGTTGAAAACTTAACTTTCTGCATATTTCAAAGTATTCTGAAAGATATTTGGCATGCCAGACGCCAGCAAATGATTTTAAAATTCTGCAACCGAAAACTATACGAACCAGTTGGTAAGTTTGACTGCAGCTTAACTTTAGTTACGCTTAATTAAATGTCCAACAAAAGCCACAAACAATTCATTAAATACGCAATGTGAGGAGAAGGAAGTTAAGGGACAGAGCAGAGTCCAGCAGAGTCTTTGTGGGTTTATTGACAATGCAGCAGGCTGCTAATCAGTTGAGAAAATGCTGCTTAAACAAAAGCCAGAAATGGCAGAAAACTGTTGACCCCCGAGGCATTAATTAGCCGAAACAAAAGAAAAATAAGAGCAGGAAAGGATCGAAAATAAAAAGCCAAGTTTAACGCGCCGTAGTGTATAATACTCTACAATTAAAAATAAGAGATGTAGGGCATTAAATTAGAAGCCTTATTGCAGGTGTAGACACTTCATCATCTTGAAACGAACTGTTGTATTGGGGTTACTCTTATGCAAAATTGATCTAATATGCTTCATCTTATAAATCCCATTAATAATTAATTATTTTAATGTAAATACAAGCCTTAAAAAATCGAGTGAAGTCGGGCCTGCAAAGAAAGCTCCATAACCTGTTGACATTTTTAATGCTATATGAAGAGCTTTGATCAATTACACTAACTTACAAATTTTAGGATCATCGAGTAAACCTTCGTAAAGAAGTGTTTTTTGGGATAATTTTGGGTCGAGTAGCACGAAAATGCCAAAAAAAAATATTTTTCTCTAGCACCGTTTTCGAGATTTTTTCAGAAAACATGTTTTTGGGCGCTTTTTTCCGTTTTTCGTTAATATCTCGAGGTTCCATAGCATTGAAATTAGAAGATTTTAAAGATATTAGACTCGAAAAGAATAAGCTTAACGCTTGAAATAATTTAAAAAAAAAAATGTATCCTATCTTTTTTATAGAACTAACTAACTCTCCGCTAGAGTATAATAAAATGAAATAACAGCTTGCGTATGCAACAAATAAGGGCAAGAAGTATGGTCCAAAGTGCCAATAACCATATACACTGTATAAATAAAAATGCGGAAAAGCGAACCGTGCTTAATTATTACACATCATTGAAACTGGGCGAATGTTTAAGCCCTTGGCAAAAAGCCAATACTTAATATATTGCGTATACGACCTGCTGTCAATGCGTATAAGTAATGAAGGCCAAAGCCTTTACATGACATCGGTAAATGGCAAAAAATATGCATCTCAAGTTATTAATATTATATGTTTCCGTTTCACAACACTGATGGCATCAATCAAGCGAGAGCACCATACAAATTAATTGCAATTGCATTGAGATTGATGTACTCTGGGAGACGGTTGAATTTCTTTATTTTTACTCATTTGCAACTGTTTATTTTTGCTTTTTTTTTAATTTCGGTCTCGTATTTTCTAGGGAACTGCAATTAAAACATTTGCTTGAATGAACAGCAGCGGGTGGCATAAAATAAAAAAACAAACAACCACAGACAATAACCCACAGTTAAGTATATATATTTATTATATGCGAATATATATACAATCGTATATATATATAATATTAACGTATCTTTTTTAAAACAATGCGAGGGCAGAAAGAAAAGTAATCGGTGTAGGATTTTGAAGAAGCTGATTGCTGCCAAAACTTTAGGACACGTGTTCTAACATCGACAGTTCAGATAAAAGAAAATAATAATTACTAAATATATAACGAGATGAAGTTTTATAAGGACTCTGCACCGAAAATATAAAATATTTAATTAAGTTCTAGTCAAGTGCTGCCAAAGCGTAGATTTTTTAAACAAGCGCATCAAGAACTTTTATCAATTCATTAGGAGCATTTTTTTCCCACAACATTCGCGGGGGAGGAGCTCTCTTTCATTTAAGGCCTTGCTTTCTCATAGTATAATCGGAATTATCAGAGCCCACAGTTCTACCACATTCGAAGGATTTGGACTATGGCGAATACTACAATGGGCCAGTGTGTGAATAACTCTGTCCTGTGAATCCACAGCTCAAAAAACTACAGTATCCTCAAAGAAGCCGTATTTAAATGATAAGCTGCGAGTTTATGGACCTTGGACCTGAAAAATCAACACGTGATACAAGGTTCAGAACAATAATTTAATGGTCTTGTTTGATTTTTATATTATATACAGGGTGCGCCAGAGAAACTTACTTATTTGAAAAAATTCCCGCGCGGTGTGTTGGGCGGGTAGAGCGGCGAAAGAGGGCACATCTGGAGGGGGAAGCTCCCAAGATTGTTTCTCCCTCCACCCTCCCTTCAGTCAGTTGCCATCATGCTCTGGTCTAGAGAGCAGCGGGCTTTCGCAGTCGAGAGCTTCTTTTCTAACGGTCGCTCACTTGTTGCTACGCAACGTGCCTTCCGCGCTCGCTTTGAAATTCCTCCTCACAGACTCGTTCCTGGCCGTAATTCGATTCTGTCGTGGGTTAACTCATTTCGGGAGTGTGGAAGTGTCGCTTAACCCAGAAATGGACTTCAACGGACCACCAGAACTCCGGAAAATGTCGAAAGAGTGAGGCAGTCAGTTGTGCGTTCTCCCCGGCGTTCGGCTCGCAAACACGCAGCTGCTATTGTAATTTCTGAAACCACTGTTCGACGAATTCTCCATGAAGACCTTCACTTTCATCCCTATAAATTGTGGTTGTTGTGCAATTAACTGAACGCGATTTTGTTGCCCGTCAAAATGCCTGTGAAATGCTGGTTGACAACCTGCCTGAAGACGCGGTCGTTATTTTCAGTGACGAGGCTCACTTCCATATTTCCGGCTGCGTTAACAAGCAAACATGCGTTATTGGTGTGGTGTAAATCCACGTGAGCTTCACCAGAAGCCACTTAACTGTGAGCGAGTTACTGTCTGGTGTGCGATGTCGGTAATGGGAATAATTGGTCCTTATTTTTTTGAAGAAAACGAACGCGCAGTTACCGTGAATGGAGCTCGTTACAGGAACATGATCGAGGAATTTTTTCTTCCAAGACTCGAAGAAATGGACGTTAGGGACGATGGTTTCAGCATGATGGAGCACAAGCACACACAGCACGAGACTCAATGAATTTGTTGCGACAAAATTTTCCCGACCGCCTCATCTCTCTCAGAGGCGATCTCCAATGGCCGGCACGCTCTCCAGATTTGACGCCATGCGATTTCTTTTTATGGGGTTATTTGAAATCTCTGGTTTATGTCGATCGACCACGGACCATAGCACACCTCAAGAACAACATTCGCGACGCCATTGCTAACATACCGATTGATATGCTGCAAAGAGTGGATACGAATTTCAAAAATCGACTTCATCAGTGTATGCGCAATGGGGGTCGTCATTTATCCGATGTAATTTTCAAGACTGCATGAAAAAAAATTGGGATATTATATTCTTAAATAAAAAAAAATTAAAACAATAATTGAAGTACTTTTGTTTTTATTGACCTTTCAAATAAGTAAGTTTCTCTAGCGCACCCTGTAGCTACAAAATACAATAAAATCGATTTTTGAGTTTGGAGTAAAAAACGAGTCCGAGAACCAAAAACATCAGAACATCAGCAATGCTACGAAATTCAAAAACCCGTAAAATTATTATATATATTTATGATCCTAGGCCCTGAAGTGCTAGGATTTTTTTCTATGTCGGCTTTGCATTCTGCGAACTCCAAAAATATGTAAAAAGGCATGTTTTTCAAAAAGTGTATTTGACTTTTGGAGATGAGCTCAGGACCTCGGAACTGGATTCACCGGCACAAAATATATGTGAGTAGTTCAGTCAAATTCGTTCAGATGACTTTCTGCTGGTGGGCCGGTTTTATATTTTCCAATACTCTGATAAAAAATCATTCTACTTTTACGATGTTTGGTCATAAATTAAGATTTTTTGAAAAAAGCACAGCAAATTATAATTTAAAAGTTAATTGACATTATTTTATATCAAAAATAATTTTAAAACTAAAATCTGCAGGTTTAAAATTAGAAACCCCCGATGGCAACAATGGCACACGGATGGGTCCAAAACTGTGCAGGGTGTAGGTGTTGGAATCGTTTGACCCAACACCAGAAACTCTACCGCAATGGGCATCTGGCCCAGTGTCTTTCAAGCGGAGATTCATTCCATAGAGATCTGCGTCCTTAGTATCCTTCTCAAAGGAACTACGGGAGCAAACATATGAATCTTTTCAGATAGCCAAGCTGCTATTAGTGCATTGTCATCCTGGTGTATCTTTTCAAGGATGGTTAAAGAATGCCATAACAACCTCCAAACCCTGTCCGCCCGGAATAAAGTCGAGCTATGTTGGGTGCCTGGACACTCGGGTGAGGATGGTAACACGATCGCTGACGATAAAGCACGACAGGGTGCCTGCACCCTGACTACATCTCCTGCGCCGTTTTGGGGCATTGGTTGGTCCACAATCAAATCCACGATAAACAAATCGGCAGTGGGAGAACATAAGAGATACAGGTTCTCCCTGCCGGTGCTTCATCAAGCAGAAGTGCTTGTCATACCTCTGGATGTGATCAAGACAAAAGGTCTTGGCAGAGTAGACCTAAACCTTCTGGTAGCTTACCTATCTGGCCACCACACTGTTTGATATCGTCTACAGAAAAGTGGCCTATCGGACTCTTCAGAGTGAAGGCTCTGTCTGGAAGACGATGAAACCACCAGCCATATTCTCTGTGACTGTCCAGCGCTGGTATGGGACAGAGCCTGTCACATGGGAAAGGAACGGATTAGTCCCCTCCATCTCAGGTCAATACCAACAAAAGACCTACTGCTATTCATGCGGAAAGAGGAAAGTCTTTTGCATTAATTTAAGGGTATGGTATACTAAAGACCTTTTGATCGCAGTGCCCCACCTCTCTGTGAGGAACCCTTTTGTAAATTAAATCTGTAAGATCTATAATTTGAAAAAGAGACCAATTAATTAATCCCAATTTCGTTTTCTTAACAATTTTGAAAAAATATTTTTGTTAGTATCAGTTAAGTTTGAAATTTTATTATCCAAAAGAGATCTTTAATATTTTTTGGAAAATATATATTTTAGCTAAAAAAGTTTGCTTTCTTCAGGGACCGCAAATAAGAGCTATGGGAATAAAAAAAAACTCATCGCGACAAAGCAACTCTCATTTTTCAATTATAGACCAATTTTTATTATTATTTAAACAAAACGTTTGCTTAAAGTTACATTTTTTCTTTATACGGGACATTAAATTTGTTTTTAGATTTCTCGTAAGAGTTTTGGGAAGTTTTAGATTTATTTAAGAATTAATATTTACCATTCCATACAAGATTTTATTTCTTTCAGCTGCGTTCTGATGTTATCGTTGGCTGGATCGAAATTTTTTTTCAAATTGTTATCGACAAAGAAATGTTTATTTCAAGAAATTTATGTAATTTTACAGTCATAATAAATGTCTTCAGGCGGTGGCTGCTTTTTTTATTTATTTATTTTATTTTTTTCAGAAAAGGGTAGATATTTCTTTGTTAGTTTCCAAGCTACTCTCGTAAAAGCTTGAATTAAAATAAAAAGCGAAAAATAAGTAGGGTATAAATTAAGTTCACTTCAATTATATCAGTTGTTTGTTGCAGTATTTTACAAAAGTTAAATAATCTTATGGAACTCGTTACTTTACTTGCTTCCGAATGATTTTTTGATTAGAGACCTCTACCAAAATTGCATCAATCTGTAGACTGAACTTAGACTAAATTCCATTTCTCACTGCCTTAGTTTAAAAAGTGTGACCAAACTTCGACGTGTTGAACAAATCATCGATTTCTGATTCTTATGCCACATTAAGAAAAAAAAGGTCAAAAATACTTTCAACAAACCATTTTCATTGGGGGCAACCACGCAGTCATGTATGCAACATAACGTAAGTAATTGTAGTGGCAAGTTTGACCAAATTTATTTTCTCGGTTCGTCTGTTTATTTTTATTTTATTTTTTTCTGCTCCTTTGGGCTGACTGATTTTGGGGGTGTGTAATTTAGTTAAAAGCTGTAATAACATTAAGAGCAGTTAGCCACTTTTTGGGCCACAAACTTGTTCTAAATTAAAAGCCTGAGTAAGTGGGCTACTGGGCCATTTTGTTGCCTGAATGTAAGTACGTTTGATTTTAAATGCCTTCAAGCAAAGTGGCTACATTTTACAAATTTAAGTAATAATCATATGATGGCCGGGCATAAAAATTTATGTAGCTCTACGGGTATACATATATCTATCCTAAGAGATCTGCGGCTGGCAAGCATTAAACCGCAAAACGCGTCAAACTGCTAAACACGAAAAGCCAATTGAAAATCTTTTGCTTTGAGTCTTGGTGCAGAAAATCCATTTAATAACCAACATAAATACTGCAAAGAAGCTTTACGACTTGAGTGCGCCACAGGAACTATTTTCAATAGCCCAGTTAAGACGAAACAGAAAAGGCAAAAAGCAAACAAGTTATAAAGATGGCATTCCGACTGTAATATACTCTTTAACCAACTTAATTTATTAGCTTGTAGTATGATATTGTGTCGAATATTTTTTAATATCGAATATGCTTGGCATTATTGCTATTAAATATATTCTGGTTTTCAAAAAAAGTAATTTCTTTAATATATAAAATAATGTACCTATAAAAACAGAAGAGTGCTGATGGCCTTCTTTTTATATTTAGGGTGCTCACTTTATCTTGCATAAATGCACAACGGCAATAAAAGTAGCAAATTTTAAGCTGTTTATAAATAAATAAATATACAATCATAATCAAACTGATGTGAGCAATAACAATTAGGATTTTCCCAAATATTTTTGATGAAGTTAATTTTATTTTAAAAATATAATAATACTATGTGATATAATACTATGTGATATGGGTGATAAAAACGGAAGAACAAGTTGCAAATTGCGACAAAATCGATTGATTGCTATATCTTACTCGTTTTCTTATAGATATAAGAAATACATAAAATTTTGCTGGGCCATTTTAATGTACCTCTTAATACTTGGGTACAGTGTATAAAAAGGAAAAACCAAACAAACGCAGAGACGGAAAGCCGAGGAAGCCGTTAAAGCGTATCAAGAGTTGAAACTAGCGTAAAGTTCAGGCAAATTGTGAACTGTAGCATACATTTATTTGCATGTGACTTCCTGTGCGTGTGTGGGTGTGTGTTTGTTTGAATGTGTAGAAGTCCTTATCTCCGTGTGGGTGCTAAACTTTATGAGCAAAGCAACAAATGCCAAGTTACAGGACTGCTATCTTTTCAGAGTTGTTTTTCATATTAGTTGTGGCTGACATCTAGCTTATTTTTATGCTGATTAACTTAACAAGTCAATTTGATGCCATACACACATAAATACACACAGTATCCTACACACAAGTGAAAAGATAATCACGTAATTGAATAAAAATATTCCATACAAATAACAAAACAATATGAGTCCTTTGGATGGTAGCCGACAGTGGCATACACTGCAGGTACTTCTACGAAAAAAATAAAATGAAGAACGCTTCGGCGAAAAAGTCAACATAACGCTTTTGATTAGGTTCACAGTGGGCGAAACGTTGTTGTAGTCTGCGAGATCAAGTTATCCATACGGACGGACCAACCGACATACGAGAGCACAAGCACACATGACCCAATTGCCAACCAAGTTGTTGCTAAGCTTTTTTGTATAAAGACCTTATGGTCGATTTCAACTCCTACTGCGAATTACATACATAACAGAAATCTATGATATCCTTGGCAGGGTAGAAAGACAAACAAAAGAAAGTAATTTCAATATTTTACAACGGAAACTTACCGTCCTTTTTATAGCCCACAATTATGGCCACGTTTGTGTCTAAACATGTGTGAAACGTACACTCTCTGTCACCCACACACACATACCTACATACACACGCATGTTATCCCACATATAGTCATAAAAACCAATAAATTTAGCATAAATATTGGCATGACCAGCCCAAAGTTGTTTTTGTCTATACGACTTACCGTCTTTTATCCTAGAAGTTTATGCGAACAAAACTTGGAGATATTATGAACCTGTGAACCTAAGCATCCCTAATAAATTCGTAAGTTGTGGCGTGTAATCGAACTTAATCAGCGTATTAGTATATTGCTTGTAAGCTATAATCGTAGGAGCATGTTCAAAAGACACAGTTCAAAGGACCTAGTGAATGCTTAAATTTTATCGTGGAATGGGCATAAGGTCATAATGTAAGGCCCATTTAATAATAATATGTTATAATGTAGGCGATAAGGAAACCTTATTTAGCAAATAAATCTCGACGTTCTTATACAAAAAATGAGAATCAGCCTGGTAGTGTATGCAGCAAACTAATCTCCAGGAACTTACAAAAGTCTGCAATTGAGTGATTTGACTGACTCATCGGTTGCAGGCTCTTGCAGAACTTTTCGCAAAAAGTAACTCAAAGGTTAAATTAAGTTTTGTAAAAAGTATTTTTGATGTATAAAAATTAATCATCGTTTTTCGAGTAGTTTATATTTTTTATATCAAATGAGTTTATTGTATTGTACGAAGTGTGTTCCAAGAGTATCGTTAATTTTGCGTTTCTTCAAAAATTCTTGATTTATCTATTTTGTCCCCTTCAAAGTAATCCCCATGAGATATTAAACACTTGTGCCAACGGTTTTTCCAATATTCGAAACACTTAAAAAAATAATTTTTTTATCTTGATCAGCTCCTCTTTCGATGCCGTCTTTATCTCGTCAATCGTAGCATAGCGTCGTCCTTTCATGGGCCTCTTCAGTATAGGGAAGAAGAAAAACTCACAAGGGGCCAGATCTGGGGAATACGGTACCTTCGGCATCATTAGTGTGTTGTTTTTGGCCAAAAAGTCGCGCAAAACCAACGATGTGTGAGCAGGGGCGTTATCGTGGTGCAAAAGCCAATTTTTGTTCTTCCACAAACTTTCACATTCGACCGAACTTGGTGCGCTCTTTTCGGTCTTGCTTCGTGCGGCAGCATCCATTGAGATGATTGAGCTTTGGTTTCCACGTCATAACCATAAACCCACGATTTGTCACCAGTTTTGTATGACTCTCTGGAAAAAAATTGGGTCATCGCGGAGAGAGTCCAACATCTCATTAGCAATTATCATGCTATGCTGTTTTTGGACGAAATTGAGCAATTTTGGTACAAATAAAAATCGAATAGCACGAGCCAATCTATATGTCTAGGTCCTCAGCAACTTCTCTAACGGTGATTCGATGATTGGCCAATATCATTTTCTTCACTTCATCAATTTTTTCGTCTGTTGTTGAAGTGCTCGGGCGTCCGGCACGCTCTTCGTCGTTCACATCTTCTCGGCCTTCTGAGAACATTTTGTACCACCCATAAACGTTGCTTCGGTCCAAGGTAGCTTCTCCGTATGCCACAGTCAACATTCGAAATGCATCCGCGCACTTAATTTCGTTTTTCACACAAAATTTGATACAGGTTCTTTGATCCATTTTTTTTGAATAGGTATAATAAAACACAAAATAACGCCACAAAAAATCGAAATTCGAATATACGTAAACCGCGAAAATTCGCGATACTTTTTGAACACACCTTGTATTTTATGTACAAAGAGGAACCATTTATTTTTACTTTATTTTGTTGAAAATAACAAGAATAAGAATAAGTCTCTACAACCTTTATTTTAATATGCGAAGAAGAGCTGGGAGCTTAAAATTTTCACTCATCATGATTCTTATGGTCTCTCTCTTATTTTTTTAATATTGTCCCCACACCTTGTATTGAAAATTTATAGTCATAATTTATATTACTCATACATCTAATTTACCATTATTATATAAAAATTGTGTAAAAAATTAATAATTTGTTTAAAAACTTAAGAAAGAGTTTTAGTAGAGTTATTTTTCTTACAAAACAAAGAGAATAATTAATTATGCACAACAAAGCAGAAGCTCCTGGACCAAAAAGTATCTTTATTGGCAACATTTGCTTATGATTATGAAACGAAATGTGAATAACAATATTCGATAATTCATCTATATGAAGAATTGTGATCGATAAGTGATGAACTTATGTTTTTCGCATGTAAAATTTTCTTGTCGTCAACATTTTTTTGGTTGAATTCTGTAATTATATATTACTGCAAACAGTCATAAAACAGAACCTTAAAATAATTAAAAAAATCTCGACATATTATTGTCGAGATATGACTTTCTTTAGAATTCTTAATTCTTCGTAGTCTATGAGATAAGTTTTGAAATTACTCTGCTCTGAAACTCACTGACTTTTCTTAAATTTCGAGATAAAAGCCACGCAAAAACCACAAAAGAGATGCTTTTTCTTCGGTTTGGCTTGTGTTGGCACTACAAAGCGGTCAACAGTTCCTATTTCTTTGTTGTCGGATTGTAATTGCTTGTTATGACCATAAATAAAACTCGGAATAAGACCAACTTGTGCTTTTACACCTGTCCCACCCAAAATACTTAGACCTTAAGTGTCTGAACGTGCGTTTGTCTTAATTAAAAGCACTTGCAACTAATATTTAAGCAATTGCACAAGATTTCTTGATTAAAAAGTTGCATAGTCTACAGCAGAAGCTCTGTCGGAGTCGCATTCCTCTCGGACTTCTCAGTCGTCTGAGAGGTGTCAGCAACAATGAAAATATTTTACACTTATTTTGCTTGGCAGCAAGTTTCTTGCTTTTTTTCTTTTCGGGATTATTTTTGTATATTTTTTTTTGATGACTTTGTATGCGGCCCCCCTTTTGGCAATTTGCTTTTCCACATTTTTCTTCATTTACTTGCAGAAATCTAGGAAAATTTCATTTGCAGTTACATTGTTGCCGTTTTCGTAGCTCCAACAAAGCAGTCAAAATAAAACTAAATAAAACGTGTGCACACTTTAATGCCTGAAATATTTACCAAGTGCTCTAGTTTCCTGCGCATTCTCAAACAATTTTCTGTTCTGCAGAAAAAATTGGAGGAGCTCACGTTAGCAAGATACACTGAAAACACTTTTACGAGTATCCGTCAATATTGATACTAAATTTTGTATCGATACTTTGGGGTTTAATGGCGTAGTGAATCGCTAGTTGGTATATTGGTGATTGCGATAAAAGTCAAGATTAGGTTCACATTAGTCAATATACAAATTTGAATTGTTGCAATTTATAGTAAAATAAACCTAAAGTTGATGTATAGCATTTTGCCTGCAGAGCCTATGATCTTTGAGATCTAGGTGCGTACAGTGGGCGAAATCGCCAATTAAGTTTCGATTAATTAATTACGTATGAAATAACCATATCTCCATCTTCATTAAATGTATCCGACCACTAATTGGAGTGGGTCCTCTCACAAACATGTACGTAATTTTTATACTCTGTACCGTATGGTACTAAGGGTATATTAAGTTTGTGCAAGCCGAAAATGTTTGTAACATATAGAAGGAGTCGTCGAAGACACCCCAAAAATATCTTAAATATGATCAGGGGAACTAGAGAAGTCGATATACCCATGTCCGTCTGTCCGTCCGTCCGTCTGTCCGTCCGTCTGTCCGTCCGTCTGTTTGAGCACCTAGATCTCATAGATGGTAAGAGCTAGAGTAACTAAACTTTCACATTAGATCCCATACTATTCCATAGGAGACAAGTATATTTTAGTTTTTTGATATCAGGATTAAATTATATAGCTCCCATAGGTGTATTTCAAACGACCTCGAAAAAAATAAAAGTTTTAGAAATGCCGGAGTTTTTTATAATTCCCAAGCATTGTACCAAATTTGAATAAAATCGGTTGATTATATATACTGATCTTCCGAAAAATCGATTTTTAAAATTGGTTTTATTTCGTTTGTTTGTGACGATATTGAAATCAAATTTGGTAGTTTTTTACAGTTCCTAAGTACTGTACCAAATTTAATCAAAATCGGTTGACTGTATCATATAGCTCCCAAAGGAACGATCAGTCAAAAAAAATGTTGCTTAGAAATTCTTCTGTTTTTGGTTTTTTAGGAAGGAACCGGATTTTATTGCAAGCCAGTGGTACAGGGTATCCCAAAGTCGTCCGCGTCCGACTTTACGCACGCCATTTTTAAGAGTACAGCATGTAAATTAAATGCAAAAAGTTCTGAAGTAGCTACATAGTGTCCATTTTAATCGTTTATTTACAAATAAATTGCAAAATAAAACAGGAAGAAACACAAAACAAAAATGTTTTCCACTTCCATATATCTACCTACCAAATGAATAATTTTTTTTTCAAATTGTAAAAAAGCAAATGCATTTGTATATACTATTCTAAATTTTTACATCTAAAGGTGAAAAAAAAACTTTTCATACATTTGTTTTTTTTTTTAAGTAGAAAAAACTTTTTTTTTTAATTCTTATCATTGCAGGTATTTATAATAAAATAGTGATTGGCATATTTAAGTATGATTAAAACATAAAAAATAAAATACCATATTTCTTTAGTAATTATTTTCTTAATATTTATTAAATTAATAATTTTTCTTAAACTATTAAATAAAAGTTAATTTACTTAACATAAGTTAAAATAGAGATTATTATGAATATATAATAAATATATAAATATTCACTAGTTTGTTCACAAATAAAAAAATGTCCAAATCGCGTTAATTTTAAAAACGGAAATTTTTCGAAAAATTTTTTTAAATTCCCTATGATCTAAGCAGCATTATTAATTTTAAAATATTAGTTTCAATACCTCATGCAGAACTTCCCTTTAACCACCGTGCTTCAAAAAATGTTTGATTCGTTGTGATATGAGCCTCCGAAGACATTTTGTTATTTGTTTTTGTTTCCGCACAGAAAAATAAGCTGCTTTAAAAACTTTTGTGAACTGAAGAGCATTCGATTTGTTAAAAATTTTTGCTGAAAGATTACTTAATAAGAATATGAATTTTTACTCGAAAATACGAGGGTGGATTGATAAGTTTCCTGACCAATTGATGGCGCCACTAGGCCTACCTTGAGGTGGCGTTCTATAGTACCTTCCTTAGATAGCTTGAAGCTTTAGTTTCAGCCCGATCGCCATGTTAGTTTAGATTTGAGAGCACACTGAACAAGACGCCTCTGTGTTTTTCTGGAAACAATCGGCCAAAAATTGATTCGAAAAACATTTCTACCGCCAATTTGACGTTGTATAAGCGTAATCCAAGCGAATTTTTGCGTCGATTCATAACCGTTGACGAAACTTGGGTCCACCACTACACTCCTGAAACCAAAGAACAGTCTAAACAGTGGATTGGACCAGGGGAACCAACTCCAAAGAAGGCAAAAACAATTTTTGAGCGAACAAGGTTATGGCTACTGTTTTTTGGGATGCAAGAGGTATTATATACATTGATTACCTTGAAGAGGGTAAAACTATCACTGGTCAATACTACGCAGACTTATTGCAACGTTTGAGCCTCGAGGTGAAAATTAAACGACCTCATCTGGCGAAGAAAAGAATCTTGTTTCATCACGATAACGCACCAGCGCACAAGTCAATCGTTGCGATGGCTAAAATCAACGATCTAAAGTTTGAATTGATGCCGCACACTCCCTACTCTCCAGACCTAGCCCCGAGTGACTATAATCTGTTTCCTAACCTCAAAAAATGGCTTGGCGGTAAGAGATTTGCGGACAATGAAGAAGTAATCGAAGCTGTTAATGGGTATTTTGAGGAGCTTGACGAATCAGTCTATAGAGATGGCATTACTAGACTAGAACACCGCTATGAGAAATGTATCAGCCTTGGAGGAGATTATGTTGAGAAATAAAAAAAATAAAAACAACGTTTTTAAGATATTTTTCTTGGTCAGGCCGAAAACTTATCAATCCACCCTCGTAAGTTTAAACAAAAAAAGTCTTTTATCATCTTTAACCTAGTACCTTGTTTTCAATTAAAGGCTACAAATATTTTTTCCTAATATAGTGAGCCTGTTTTTTGCAAATATCATTCCAGTCTCTATAAAAATTGAATATGTCTCCAATTAATGAGCTTAATTGATCTCTTAAATATACATACCATTTGCCCTTGGGATAGCCAATGAACTTTTTTAACTTTAATGGCAAATTCCACAATTTTCGAAATAATTTTCTGATAATTTAAAAATTTCGTCCAAACAGAAAATTCTAAGAAGTAAAAAGATCTTATATAGACCACATGAGTAAACATACAAATTTTGGTGAATAACATTTATCTACTTTTTTTTTCAAAAAAGTAAAGACCGCAAATCTATATATGTAACATAAAAAAAAAAAACTGAATTAAGCTAGGATTAAAAAATTTTGTTTTGTTCATATCAGCTTTTTATTACACTGAACACATTTTATAGTATGATTAAAAAAACAAACGGTCTTATTGCTGCTTTTAAAGAAGTTTTTCATTTCATTCTTATTTTTTATTTCATTTTTATTTTATGTATTTTTTAAGTACAGCTACAGTTTTCGTTTCTGCGCCTAAATGTTGAAATTTCAAGTTAACATATTTTGTTGTCAATAACTGCTTATAATTTCTTTCATTTTTCGATAAGTTGAAATAATTCCTCCACATAGCTTTTCACATTTCGATTACTTCATATTTTGTTTATTTTGTTTAAAATACTGTCTGTTTATTTTATTTTGTATTTATTAATCCGTCTTTTACTTTAATCTATCAACAATACAAAATTTTCAGAGCGTAAAAAATCTGTTTGTATTTTCTAGAATTTCAAATTTCGCAGCATCCACTTTAATAGTTTGCTTCACATCTGTTCCAATGCCGAACGTTACAATTTCGTATCTATATATATTTAATGCATTTTATTTAAAAGTATTCTTTTATATTTGTTGAATGAGCTTAAAAATGTGCCTAAGCCCAAATTGTCCTACAATTTTGGTACACTTCAGTGCTTCTGTAAAAAGTTTTAAAATACCATTGCATACTTTCAGGGGAGCATAAAATATGCCAAAACAAAGTTTTTTTCTTTATGACTGACAACGTCAGCTTTGTTTGTTTGTTATATTTATAGTATTAGTGTATATTTTTTTATTTTATTTTTGTTTTGTTAAATGTTTGTTATTTTTAATATGAGACAGGTCAGTGGGTTCTAAATTTAGTTAGATTTTGTCAAGTTTCGTTCAATGTGAAAAAGTTTTGGCTATGCATACAAAATATATTTGAAAATTTGCATAGCCAAATGATATTTAATTGAATTTTATGTGAACATATATTAAATTGATTTGTGTGGATAACAAAACCTCATAATATACACAGAAATGGCTGCACAGACAGTGGCCACAAAATTGGTAAATTAATTTAATATTTAGCAATCAAATATTGTCACCACAACATTCAATGGCAACAACTGTGGCTGTGTCAATGTTTGTATCTGTGTGCATATTTGTATCTGTATCTGCGCTCGTATTTGTATCTGTGCTCGTATTTGTATTTATGTGCGAGTGTGTATTTGTGCTACTGGAGATATATCTACGCTGCAGGCATCATACTAGTTCGGAATGGGTTTCTTAAGTCCCTGAACGTCAATCAGTGTGGATCGTAAATAGTTCACTTAACATGGATGTTTGTTAGAAAATTATCTTGAATGGTAAATAGTTAGTGTCCTGTGTGACTCTTGCTAAAGCAATTGACCTCTAGAATACGGAATAGTTTCGGAATAATTTTTTCTTTTATACCTTTATTATTTGTGGTGGACACAATAATTCTAAAATGAAAAAATAGTGTTTTTTTCTTTTAAGCCCTCAAAGACTTTGCAACCAATTGTTCCTGGAGATGAGCAAAAAGTAATATGTAAAGAGTAACTTTTTGTTTCTAAGGGATAAACTGAAGAATTATATTTTTAAATTTATTTACAGACTGTTTCTCTTTAAAAAAATGAAATTAATTCATTAGTCTAAATTCAAACTTCTTCTTCTTATGTGGCCATAACAACCCGATTACCGGGTTACGGCCTGCCTTAAAACGTCTCTCCAGGCACCTCTGCATTGCGCGCGCCTTGTCCAGTTGGTCACACCGAGCGAAAACAGGGCCCCTTCCACTTGGTCTTTCCAACGCAGACACGGTCGTCCTCTCCGCCGACAGCCGCTGACTACCGCATCGAACACACGTTTAGCTGGAGCATCCTCGTCCATCCTAACGACATGTCCGAGCCAGCAAAGCCGCTGGATGTTGATACGCTGAGCAACGTCCATGTCGTTGAAGAGCTCATACAGCTCCTGGTTGGTGCGGATGCGTTAGTCATCACTCGAATAGGACCAAAGATCTTGCGCAGTATTTTCCTCTCGAAAACTCCCAAGGCAGCTGCATCAGTTAGCGACACGGTCCAGGCTTCCGCGCCGTAAAGAAGCACTGGAAGGATGAGTGCCTTGTAGAGTGATAGTTTTGTCGTGCGAGAGAGATCTCTACTACTCAATTGCCTATTGAGACCGATATAGCACCTGTTGGCAAGAGTTATTCTGCGCTTGATCTCCAGGCTGACATCGTTGTCGGTGGTAACGGCGGTGCCAAGGTAGATAAATTCCTTGACAACATCGAAAGTATAGCTGTCGGCCGTAATCTGGGAGCCAAGCCGCCGCACGTCCCTACTTGACGACAGCATATACTTCTTTTTGCTCTCATTTACCGCCAGACCCATTTTCGCAGACTCCCGTTCGATAGCACTGAACCCGCGGTGACATCTCGCTTGGTACGCCCAATGATGTCGATGTCGTCGGCGTACGCAAGGAGCTGGACACTCTTGTAGAAGATAGTGCCAGTGCGATGTACGCCGGCCTTCCGCAGAACGCTCTACATGACGAAGTTGAAGAGAATTCGAACCCCTTTCTATATTTCGAGGTTATGCTATTTTGACAATATATATCTGGATATCATAGCTACCTCTCTGGTTAATTGGTTTGCAGTTGCCATTGTTGTGAATTACTTCAATTTTTTTTAATCTGGTTAGATGAAAACTCTTCATAAAAATATTGTTTTTCTTTCAATATTTTTGCAATTTTTTAATTTTTTAATTGTTATAGAAATGACAGAATTTTGCCCTAAAGATGAAAGCTGTTATATTACAACGAAGTTGTATTGGGAAAAAAAATTTAATTTTGTGACTTAGTAAAAATTCAAGATTGGTTTTGTTACGGAATCTTCATATCATAAACATAGGGTTTAAATTGTAGCTGACTCTATTTATTGTATTTTCTATAAACAAAAAATGATGTAAGATGTCGCTAATATATTTTTTTAGATTTCTGTCAATAGAATCCCTTTTTTGGGGAAAATAGTTAAGTTTCCAAAAAATTCCATTATTTTAGTTAAAAGATTAAAGTTTTTGAGACAGGGGAAGATCCCAAATATATAAATTTATTCAAATATTGTGAAAGGAAGCTAACACTGATTAAATCGTAACCTTGTGTTTGCGTAGCTGCATTTAGCTTTAAATCCTACTTTTTATACAAAAAGTGGCGAAGAAACTTTAAAAATTCTATGGGTAATTTCAAGGATATAGAATATTTTGGGATTTTGCTGACAAAATTTGGATCCCAAAAATCATACCACATTGATTAAGATACCTTAAGATTACTGTAATATATTTTTGGTTTTTCAATGAATACATAAGAATGAACGAAATTTTAACCAATTTATATTTAAATAATTTATTTTATAAATTATTACACATTTACGACTACACATTTTTTGGCTTATACGCAACTAGTTGCTTTGAAAGTAGTTCAAAATAGTTCAAAGATTACCTGCATTTCTTGCGTATTGAACAAGACAGCAAATTGCATACAAGTTGTGGGCTAGGCTGCCATTTTGTTTGCTAAAATCCAATAAATGCAATCATATTGTGTGTGTGTGCGTGAGTATCTGTGTGTGTTTGCAATGGCAACAATATGCGCTGCTTCTTGACGTTTATTAAATTCTATGCCAGGCGAAAATATATTTATTCATGGCTAACATAACCTGCGTGCAAGCTCCCCGATACATTCCCATATATAGTACATATTGGCTATGCTTTATTAATTCCATTTCAGATGTTGGATTTGTTTTTTGTAATTGCAGCAATAAAAGACGGCGCACTTGATCCTTTGTTGCATCAATGCGAAGTGTGGAGTTTTTGCATGGACTGCTGCTGCTGCATCAGAAGCAACAAAAGAATTTAATTAAAGCGCACAAAAGTATGCTATGCATTGTCTGTATTCAAAGCAGGGCAGGGCGCAAAAAGACACTACGACCCTCAGCCAGTTGGCCGTGTCCGTGACAGGATTAAGACGTTGGCTGTCATACACAGTTCGCTGCCCGCATCAAATGGACAGCTGTTGCCTATGTTGGCAGACTACGCCTCCCTACATAACTCAATCCACCAACCACGTTTCTCTTTTTTCGCTTTTTGTTGCAATTTAAACGTATTGCTTTGGGACAACTTCCCAAGGACATGCATATTTTGTCAAAACCTGTTTAAAAAAAGGGGGAAAATGACGATAGTCGAAAGGAGCCATTTTTTGTAAAGTGTCAAAAAAATCATTTAAACTCTTATAAGCATTCTTTACAAACGAGAACTACCTTTTCATAGTGATACAAAATTTCCGATCATTGAACAATTTTGTGTTAACTCATTTCAAGTTAACAAACTTAATTTGTTCAATTTGCACAACACCTAAAAGTAGCTTCAGATTTAAAGCGTTTGCTTAAATCTTAAGTTCCATTTATTAGCTCTGACACAGTTTTATAAACTCACTTATTTTTAAGTTGAAGTGCAAACATAATTTAATGTTGGGCATTTCAGCTTTCAAGTCGTCTTCATAAATATTCAGACCCTCAGGTTGTACTTTTCACAATTACAATTTGCATAAAACTCGGATTAAATATAAAATATACATTTGTGTTTTCATTTTGTAAAATTTTGTATTATTTGTAGCGACTTAAGCTCGTGTTTGCTGGCAAAATTACAAAAACTTTTTAATTACATATGTTTGAGTTTCTCACCGGGTTGCGCACAAAAGTAGGCTACATATATTGGCTGAGTTGTGCAGCAACCGCATTTGTCACCTACTCTGTTTGTTTAGCGCCATTTTGTACGACACATACACGCACACTTACACACAGATACTTGTCTCTTATGGCAAATTAAATTTGACTGTTTTAAATTAAAATTAACTTTAATTGTCAGGTTAGTTGTTGTTAAATAAACAAGGCTTATATAATTGTGTGTTGAGGCTTTTTTGAAATATTGGTCTTAAGTGATCGTTTGACAGCTAATATTGTTTACATTTCATCGTTTGAACTTGTATTAAGTCGTTTGCAATTTGAAATATTTTGTCCTGCATGTGACAATAAATTACCTCTAGCCGTGGGGAATATAAATCTATTTGTAATTTCTCACTTTAAGTTTTTCATTGTTTAATGTTTGCTATTAATATTTAAGTGGGGCATTCAATGGTTGCCTTTTATAGGTTTCATTTATAGACTGTTACTTGTAAATGGCATGAACGAGTATTCAGGATTAGGTTCAAGAATGTGCAAATGACATTTTAATACCCTTTGCTGAAGGTACAACGACGTTATGAGAAGCTTTGTCTGCTTACTTCAGCGATCTTGAAACATATACCTGTGCATGAAATGTCCTAAAAGGATGACTTTTGGCCTGGTCTGGTCCATATTTCTGGACTTAATTGGTAAGATGATGTTGAATCATAGTACACTACACCTTGTTCTTGTTATCGTGAATTTTTCGTTTGTGTTGGGGTATCAATTAATCCCCTTAACTTACTTTTTAAGTTTCAGATTTCTAAACAAATAATTTCTTAAAATTCTAAAATTAAAAAATTGGGTTAACGTCAATTTATTAATATTGGATACATAATGAATAAATTTTGATAACCTTGCAAACTCTACTTTACCATCAACTGACTATTACTTTTACTTATATTGTCAATTGTTCAAACAATTGTCAGTATAAGCCTGAATAAGATGAATGACTCTAAAAAAGACTATTTGAGCACAACAAAAATTTTTAAGTACATACTTGAGCGTTTTATTTCAATGAACCATAAAATTTGAGCCCCAAATTTGACAACAGCAAACTACTTATGACATTACAAAGAGCTTCCTGGTGGCGAGGGTGGTTTAAAAAATTAGCGTAGTTTACTTTTAAACCATATCTTTTATTATAACTTCTCTAAGCTGATTTAGCTTAATTCCCCTTGATTACTGCTCAGGCATATATCATTCGTTGCATATTTGTTAATATTTTCTATATTGAATTTACTCCTATCGGATCTTAACTTAACTTTATTGTTTACTGAGTATATAGAGCATTGAATAAGCAATATTTATTCGATATTATACTCTTCTTTTGATCTAATTTTCCCTTCTT
>JBAMAX010000359.1:0-89585 GCA_037043745.1 Chymomyza amoena
AGAAGGGACAATTAGATTAAAAGAAGATTATAATATCAAATAAATATCACTTAAGCATAACTCAATATACTCAGTAAACAATAAAGTGATCCAGTTACGATCCGATAGGAGTAAATTCATTATAGAAAATATTAACAAATATGCAACGAATGATATATGCCTGAGCAGCAATCAAGAGGAATTAAGCTACATCAGCTTAGAGAGCTAATAATAAAAGATATGGTTTAAAAGTGAAAGCTACGCTAATTTCTCAAGCCACCCTCGCCACCAGGAAGCGCTTTGTAATGTCATAAGTAGTTTGCTGTTGTCAAATTTGGGACTCAAATTTTATGGTTCATTGAAATAAAACGCTCAAGTATGTACTTAACATTTTTTGTTGTGCTTAAAAACTCTTTATTAGAGTCATTCAATTTATTCAGGCTAATACTGACAATTGTTTGAACAATTGACAATATAAGTAAAAGTAATAGTCAGTTGATAGTAAAGTAGAGTTTGCAAGGTTATCAAAATTTATTTATTGTGTATCCAATATTAATAAATTGAAGTTATTCCAATTTTTTAATTTTAGAATTTTAAGAAATTATTTGTTTAGCCCATTTTGCACAGTCGAATTTGAAAGTTTTGAAATCTGAAACCTAAATAGTAAGATCAGCTGTAGTGTACCATGATTCAACATCAATTTACCATTTTAGTCCACCAACATTGACCAGACCAGGCCAAAAGTCATCCTTTAAGGATATTTTATGCACAGCTACATATTTCAAGATTACAGAAGTAAGCAGACAAAGCTTCTTATAACGTCGTTGTACCTTCAGCAAAGGGTATTAAAATGTCATTTGCACATTCTTGAATCTTATCCTGAATACTCGTTCATGCCATTTACAAGTAACAGTCTATAAATGAAACCAATAACAGGCAACCATTGAATGCCCCACTTAAATTAATATTCAAGCAAACATTAAACAATGAAAAACTTAAAGTGAGAAATTACAAATAGATTTATATTCTACGGCTGGAGGTAATTTATTGTCACATGCAGGACAAAATATTTCAAATTGCAAATGACTTAATACAAGTTCAAACGATGAAATGTAAACAATATTAGCTGTCAAACGATCACTTAAGGCCAATATTTCAAAAAAGCCCCAACACACAATTATATAAGCCTTGTTTATTTAACAACAACTAACCTGACAATTAAAGTTAATTTTAATTTAAAACAGTCAAATTTAATTTGCCATAAGAGACAAGTATCTGTGTGTAAGTGTGCGTGTATGTGTCGTACAAAATGGCGCTGAACAAACAGAGTAGGTGACAAATGCGGTTGCTGCACAACTCAGCCAATATATGTAGCCTACTTTTGTGCGCAAACCGGTGAGAAACTCAAACATATGTAATTAAAAAAGTTTTTGTAATTTTGCCAGCAAACACGAGCTTAAGTCGCTACAAATAATACAAAATTTTACAAAATGAAAACACAAATGTATATTTTATATTTAATCCGAGTTTTATGCAAATTGTAATTGTGAAAAGTACAACCTGAGGGTCTGAATATTTATGATGACGACTTGAAAGCTGAAATGCATTAAATTATGTTTGCACTTCAATTTAAAAATAAGTGAGTTTATAAAACTGTGTCAGAGCTAATAAATGGAACTTAATATTTAAACAAACGCTTTAAGTCTGAAGCTACTTTTTGGTGTTGTGCAACTGAGCTTCTTATATTGAACAAATTAAGTTTGTTAACTTGAAATGAGTTAACACAAAATTGTTCAATGATCGGAAATTTTGTATCACTATGAAAAGGTAGTTCTCGTTTATAAAGAATGCTTATAAGAGTTTAAATGATTTTTTTGACACTTTACAAAAAATGGCTCCTTTCGATTATCGCCTTTTTCCCCTTTTTTAAACAGGTTTTGACAAAATATGCATGCCCTGTGCAAATTGTCCCAAAGCAACATATTTAAATTGCAACAAAAAGCGAAAAAAGAGAAACGAGGTTGTTGGATTGAGTGATATAGGGAGGCGTAGTCTGTCAACAGAGGGCAACAGCTGTCCATTTGATGCGGGCAGCGAACTGTGTATGACAGCCAACGTCTTAATCCTGTCACGGACACGGCCAACTGGCTGAGGGTCGTAGTGTCTTTTTGCGCCCTGCCCTGCTTTGAATACAGACAATGCATAGCATACTTTTGTGCGCTTTAATTAAATTCTTTTGTTGCTTCTGATGCAGCAGCAGCAGTCCATGCAAAAACTCCACATTTCGCATTGATGCAACAAAGGATCAAGTGCGCCGTCTTTTATTGCTGCAATTACAAAAAACAAATCCAACATCTGAAATGAAATAAATAAAGCATAGCCAATATGTACTATGTATGGGTATGTATCGGGGAGCTTGCACGCAGGTTATGTTAGCCATGAATAAATATATTTTCGCCAGGCATAGAATTTAATAAACGTCAAGAAGCAGCGCATATTGTTGCCATTGCAAACACACACAGATACTCTGACACACACACAATATGATTGCATTTATTGGATTTTAGCAAACAAAATGGCAGCCTAGCCCACAACTTGTATGCAATTTGCTGTCTTGTTCAATACGCAAGAAATGCAGGTAATCTTTGAACTATTTTGAACTACTTTCAAAGCAACTAGTTGCGTATAAGCTAAAAAATGTGTAGTCGTAAATGTGTAAAAGTTTATAAAATAATTTATTTAAATATAAATTCGTTAAAATTTCGTTCATTCTTATGTATTAATTTAAAAACCAGAAATATTTCCGTAAGTCTAAGCTATCTTAATCAAAGTGGTATGATTTTTGGCATCCCAAATTTGTCAGCAAGATCCCAAAAAAATTTATATGCTTGAATTTTTCCACAGAATTTTTAAAGTTTCCTCGCCACGTTTTGTATAAAAAGTAGGATTTAAAGCTAAACCTTTCTTCGCAAACGCAAGGTTACGATTGAGTTAGTGTAAGCTTCCTATCACTATATTTGAACATATTTGGGATCTTCTACTATGAATTTTATGCATTACAATTATTTAGAACATTGGGAAACACTTTAAAATACTGTTAAAATGTTATTTGCAAAAAACCGATTTTTCTGAACTTTGAACTTAAATATGTAGAGACAGGGTCACGATACTCATTGGTACTTTTAAAGCTTACTTTAAAATATCAAAATCATTATTCATGTCAAGTATGAACTTATTATCTTTCCATTCGGGAAAGTTATGCTGATTTGTCCGTTTTCGATGTAAACAGTCATGGCGAAAATGCGAGGTGTCATCACAAAAATAGGCATGACTTCTGTAGTTCTAAGAGTTACCGCATTTTCTTTTTTTTGTATTTTTCATTGATATTCCACACATAAAATGACATTAGCACTTCTTTTTCAAAAGTGGTAGATCACTTATATTTTTAAACTTAAAAATACAAATGATAAAAAATTAAAAAAAAAATCTTTAAAAAAAATTCGAATTAATTTTTTTTAAATTTAATATTTGATCTGTCATGGTAAAAAAAATTCGCGTCAATATCTTTATGCGTTTAAAGATATGGCTTATCAAAAAATATTTCAAATATGAAAAACCCTATATTCAGTTATCGATAACTCGAAAAATAATCGGAACTTTTGAATAAAATTTGACGTGGTTACTCATGGCTATTATCTCTACCAACTGTGTAAAAATCATCAAAATCGGAGAAGGTCGCCAAAAAAGTGGCCCGCTTCACTTATTTTTGCCGATATAAACTTTTCATATTACTTTTTCCTCATCTCCAGTAAGGAACAATTGGTTGCAAAGTCTTTGAGGGCTTAAATTTTATAATTTTTTTAAATTTTAGATTTATTGTGTCCAAGAAAGACACCACAAATAACACTGTCCAACAGTGATTTAGAACTTTTCAAGTGACCTAGTGTACGTTGCAGGTCTTGATGAGTAGATCACGATACTGTATTTCAAAATTGTCTAACACCCCCAAAATCGGAAGTTATCGCTTAAAAACCGTTTTTCGGGTACTGCGATCACTCCCACTATCACAACGTCGCCATTTTTCAACCGATTTTCGATTGCTTTACGGCTTTGGAAAGAAGAAGATTCAAGCTTTAAGATGATATACACTTATTTATACTTTATACAAAGCAACTACGAGATTTTTTAAAAGTTATCTAAGATTTACACTTTTTTTATTCGATTTTCTCACTTTGAAGTCATTTTTATATAACATTTTGTTAAAACACCTTTATTTTTTACATTTAATCTTAAAGAAATATTAATTCCGAGTAAGAAAAGTTATGGTTTATTAAAATCGGTCGATAAATATTTAAGTTACGACGCTTATTGTAACAAAGGAAATTAAAATTCAATCGACAAAAAAAAGTTTTAGATGGATAATTCGTTTGTTCATGAAGATATCGTAACCAAATTTGGTATAATGCTTAAGAACAATAAAAAACTTACAAGTGCCAAATTTGGTATAATGCTTAAGAACAATAAAAAACTTACAAGTGCCAAATTTGGTCGCAATATTTTAAAAAACAAACGAAATACAATAAATTTTGTTAAAAAATCAATTTTTTGGCCGATCGTTCCTATGGGAGCTATATGATATAGTCTACCGATTTTGTTGAAATTTGGCGTTTTGAAATTTTTTAGAGCACTTAAGCAATGTGCCAAATTTCAACAAAATCGGTTGACTATATCATATAGCTCCTATAGGAACGATCGGTCAAAAAATCGATTTTTTAACAAAATTTGTTGTATTTTGTTTTTTTTTAAAATATTGCGACCAAATTTGGCACTTGTAAGTTTTTATTGTTCTTAAGCATTATACCAAATTTGTCACTTGTAAGTTTTTTATTGTTCTTAAGCATTATACCAAATTTGGTTACGATATCTTCATGAACAAACGAATTATCCATCTAAAACTTTTTTTTTGTCGATGGAATTGTAATTTCCTTGTTTACAATAAGCGTCGTAACTTAAACATTTATCGACCGATTTTAATAAACCATAACTTTTCTTACTTGGAATTAATATTTCTTTAAGATTAAATGTAAAAAAGTAAAGGTGTTTTAACAAAATGTTATATAAAAATGACTTCAAAGTGAGAAAATCGAATAAAAAAAGTGTAAATCTTAGATAACTTTTAAAAAATCTCGTAGTTGCTTTGTATAAAGTATAAATAAGTGTATATCATCTTAAAGCTTGAATCTTCTTCTTTCCAAAGCCGTAAAGCAATTGAAAATCGGTTGAAAAATGGCGGCGTTGTGATTGTGGGAGTGATCGCAGTACCCAAAAACGGTTTTTAAGCAATAACTTCCGATTTTGGGGGTGTTAGACAATTTTGAAAAACACTATCGTGATCTACTCGTCAAGACCTACAACGTACACTAGGTCACTTGAAAAGTTCTTTGATTTTTTTCAATTTTGTAGGACAGTGTAATTAATGTATAAAAGAAAAAAATATTCCCAAACTATTCCCTATTCTAGAGATCAATTGCTTTAACAGGAGTCACACAGCACACTAACTATTTACCATTCAAGATAATTTTCTAACAAACATCCAGGTTAAGTGTACTATTTACGATCCACACTGATTGACGTTCAGGGACTTAAGAAACCCATTCCGAACTAGTATGATGCCTGCAGCGTAGATATATCTCCAGTGGCACAAATACACACTCGCACATAAATACAAATACAAGCAGAGATACAAATACGAGCGCAGATATACATACAAATATGCACACAGATACAAACATTGACACAGTCACAGTTGCTGCCATTGAATGTTGTGGTGACAATATTTGATTGCTAAATATTAAATTAATTTACCAATTTTGTGGCCACTGTCTGTGCAGCCATTTCTGTGTATATTATGAGGTTTTGTTATCCACACAAATCAATTTAATATATGTTCACATAAAATTCAATTAAATATCATTTGGCTATGCAAATTTTCAAATATATTTTGTATGCATAGCCAAAACTTTTTCACATTGACCAAAACTTGACAAAATATAACTAAATTTAGAACCCACTGACCTGTCTCATACTATATTAAAAATAACAAACATTTAACAAAACAAAAATAAAATAAAAAAAATATACACTAATACTATAAATATAATAAACAAACAAAGCTGACGTTGTCAGTCATAAAGAAAAAACTTTGTTTTGGCATATTTTATGCTCCCCTGAAAGTATGCAATGGTATTTTAAAAACTTTTTACAGAACCACTGAAGCGTGCAAAAATTGTTGGACAATTTGGGCTTAGGCACATTTTTAAGCTCATTCAACAAATATAAAAGAATACTTTTAAATAAAATGCATTAAATATATATAGGTACGACATTGTGTCGGCATTGGAACAGATGTGAAGCAAACTATTAAAGTGGATGTTGCGAAATTTGAAATTCTAGAAATTACAAACAGATTTTTTACGCTCTGAAAATTTTGTATTGTTGATAGATTAAAGTAAAAGACGGATTAATAAATAAAAAATAAAATAAACAGACAGTATTTTAATCAAAATAAACTGTAACAAAATATGAAGTAATCGAAATTTGAAAAGTTGTGTGAAGGAATTATTTCAACTTATCGAAAAATGAAAGAAATTATAAGCAGTTATTGACAGCGAAATATGTTAACTTGAAACTTCAACAGTTAGACGCAGAAGCAAAAACTGTAGATGTACTTAAAAAATAAATAAAATAAATATTAAATGAAAATTAAGAATGAAAAGAAAAAGTTCACTGTAATGAAAAACTTCTTTAAAAGCAGCAATAAGAATGTTAGTTTTTTTAATCGTACTTTAAAATTTGTTCAGTCTAATAAAAAATCGAAACGGAACAAAATAAAATTTTTGAACTTAAAAAATTAGTTTAGTTATTTTTTTTTTGTGGTCTGATTTTTCGTTCAATAGATTTTCGAGGTCCTTAATTTTTTGAAAGAACTGAAAATATCTGACCGTAGCATCCGTCGCATACTGAAAAATGATCTCAAGGTCAAGCCTTACAAGATCCAAAAGGCACATGATCTCACACCGAAGCAGCAACAAGTCAGACTTGAGAGAGCGAAGGAGTTGCTTCGCTTGGCCGAAAGCGGTCAATTGCCGAACATTGTGTTTTCTAACGAGAAAATTTTTACAATTGAGCAATTCGTAAACTCTCAAAACGATAGGGTTTACTTGAGGGACCGTTCATACGAGAATTTGAGTCATCGATTGGCCACCAGGAGGCAGCACCCGCCACAGATAATGGTTTGGGCCACTGTAACCGCAGATGGGCGCTCTCCAATCGTTTTCATCGAGCCTGGCGTCAAGGTTAATGAGCAATATTATCGGGAAAGTATTCTGGAGGTTGCTTTGAAGCCGTGGGCAGACAAACATTTCGGTGGCAGACCATGGACGTTTCAACAGGACTCGGCACCGTCTCACAAAGCTCGAGTAAACCAAGAATTGGTGAAAAACAACGTTCTGAACTTCATAACGTCCACACAATGGCTCTCGAGTTCACCAGACGCGAATCCGATGGACTATTCTCTTTGGGCCATTTTGGAGAGCAAGGTCCGAACTAAAAGATACAACAGTCTCGAGGCGCTGAAAAAAGCCATTGTCCACGAGTGGGCCAAATACCTGCAAGTCACATTCGGGCAGCTTGCGATTCATTTTTGGACCATCTCAAGGCCATAGTGAAGGCAAAAGGTGGCCATATTGAGCGAAAGTAAATTGTTTCTAAATTTCGTATTATTTTTACACATTTTGTACCTTGAATTGAGTAAAGGTAATTTCCCAAAATGAATTTATGGCCTTTTTAATTGGTTACACTTCGAGTGCATAAATAAAAAAAATTTGTATGTAGACGCAGGGCTATAATGCCCTAAATAAGATCTTTTACTTCTTAGAATTCTACACCGCGTTTCCTGTTTGGGAGTAATTTATAAAACAACTAGCTGACCCGACAAACGTTGTTTTGTCATATACTATAAATTATTTTAAGGTAATATCTAGTGTAGAAAAAAAAACTAACTTATTGTTGGGATGAGGTATATGAGTGAAAGAGGTATGGAGCGCTGTAAATGATGAAGGAATATAAAAATAACAAAACATCCAATATTAATTTTTAAAATGTATTCCTTAAAATTATATATATCATTAATTAATTACGACAGTAACACTAAAAAAAATTTGTCCAGAAATTTAAACAAAAAATGTTAGGGGTGGATAACCCCTATCACTTATGAATGTTGGCCGATTCTCAGCCGACCCAAAAGGCACACAAAATTTCATGAGAATCGGTATAGCCGTTTTGGAGAAGTACGGTAAAATTAAAAACAAAAATGTTAGGGGTGGACAACCCTTATCACTTAGGGGTATGAAAAATAGATGTTGTCTGATTCTCAGACCTACCCAATAGGCACACAGAATTTCATGGCAATCGGTTCAGCCGTTCCGGAGGAGTATGGCAACTAATAATGTGACACTTGAAATTTATATATAAGTTGATCAGAAAATTATTTCGGAAATTGTGGAATTTGTCATTAAAGTCGAATAACGTCATTGGCTATCCGAAGGGCAAGTGTATATTAAAGAGATCAATTAAGCCGGTTAATTGAAGACATATTCAATTTTTACAGAAATTGGATGATATTTGCAAAGAACAGGCTCACTATATTAGGACAAAATATTTGTAAACTTTAAATGAAAAAGATGAGAAACGACTTTTTTTGTTTAAACTTAATTTAGAATAAATATTCATATTCTTATTAAGTTATCTCTCAACAAGAATTTTTAACAAATCGAATGTTCTTCAGTTCACAAAAGTTTTTAAAGCAGCTTATTTTTATGAGCGGAAACAAAGTCAAAATAACAAAATGTCTTGGGAGACTCATATTGCCAAGACATCAAACAAACATTTTTTGAAGCACGGTGGTTAAAGGGAAGTGCTGGATAAGGTATTTAAGCTAGCCTTAACAATGCGAGTATTTTAAAATAATAATGCTGCTTAAGTCAAAGGGAATAACAAAAATTTTTTGAAAAATTTTCCGTTTTTAAAATTAACGCGATTTGGATTTTTATTTATTTGTGAATAAATTCATTTATGAATGATCTTTATGTTAATTAACTTTAATTTAACAACTTAAGAATAATTCTTAATTTAATAAAATTAAGAAAACAATTAGTAAGGAAATTTATTTATTGAAGGAGTACAACTAAGAACATTATATTTGACATTATATTTTAGAAAAACAGTAAATTTAATAAGAAAAAAAAAATAGAGGGAATAACTAATTCGCGTATCTTGCCTGAAAAAATAGTTTAGAAAAGGAAGCAAGATAAGAAAGTGCCAAGGGATCACCATTGACCACAAGAGTGACTCATAATATAGGATTGGTCCAGGATGCTCGTAGTGGCAAGTCAAGATAACTTAGAATAGAAGAATTGAATAGACATTTCGAAAGAGAGGAAATTATAAAAGTTATTATAGTTAGAGCATAAGATACGGAAAGGATCGTGTAAAGCGTAATAAAATCTACAAAATTGTAAGGCTAAAGGTCGAAAGTTAAGAGTTACTTTAGAAGGCCAACGCTTAATAAAGGCAAGAACACCTCTTGCTTTATTGACGATGTTGCAAATATGGTTATTGAATTTAAGGTTATGGTCGAACAAAACACTAAGGTCGGACACACTCTCGATGCGTTCTAAGGTAGAAGATTCTAAAGAGTAAATAGCCAAAAAAGGAGTAGAACGATAAAATGTCAAATCATTACATTTTGACTTGTCTCTTGTATCAGTTGATATTGCACCAAGATTACATGTTATCAAAATCATGCTGAAGAAGTAAGTGCTTATTATTATCGGAATAGGACAGACAGAGCTTAACATCATCCGCTACATAAGAATGCGAGAAGATTTGAGGGATTTGCGGGAGATCATTTAAAAATAAATT
This sequence comes from Chymomyza amoena, assembly GCA_037043745.1. Lineage (NCBI taxonomy): Eukaryota > Metazoa > Arthropoda > Insecta > Diptera > Drosophilidae > Chymomyza > Chymomyza amoena. Next base: position 9,961 of record JBAMAX010000359.1, read on the forward strand.
AAAAAGAAGAGGGCCAAGTTGGCTGGATACCTTGAGGTACACCTGAAGTGACCTTAATTTTTGTAGATTCGCAGCCTTTAAAAACTACCTTTTGGACTCGATTAGATAAATATACCAACTTAAAAGGCAAGACGGAAACCCCAGACGAGACAGTTTAAGAAGAAGAAGACTATGGCCAATCACCATTTTATTATAAATACGTGCATCTTTATATGGTACAAATGGGATGAAATCAATTTGGCGCAACAGTGATAAAAAATTCAACAAAAATAGAGTTTTTCCTATTTAAAAAGAACAAATGTATGAAAAGTTTTTTTTACCTTAATATGTAAAAATGTACAATAGTATATATGCATTTGCTTTTTTACAATTTGAAAAAAATAATATTTATTTTGTTGTTAGATATATAAACAAACAAAAAAGTGGAATTTTTGTTTTCCGTTTCTTTCTGTTTTATTTTGTAATTTATTTGTAAATAAACGATTTAAATGGACACTATGTAGCTACTTCAGAACTGTTTTGCATTGCTGTACTCTTAAAAATGGCGTAAGTAAAGTCGGGCGCGGACGACTTCGGCATATCCTGTAAGATCCGGTTCTTTCGTAAAAAACCGAAAACAGAAGAATTTTTAAGCAAATTTTTTTGACCGATCGTTCCTTTGGGATCTATATGATACAGTCAACCGATTTTGTTTAAATTTAGTTCACTACTTAGGAACTGTAAAAAACTTACGAATACCAAATTTGTTTTCAATATCGTCACAAACAAACGAAACAAAACAAATTTTGTTAAAAAATCGATTTTACAATGCTTGTGAACCATAAAAAACTCCGGAATTTCTAAAACTTTTTTTGACGTGACAACGTCTTAAATTAGGTTTGTATGGGTGGCACCATTGAAAAAGTCTAACGATAACCGTAACGATAAGTCTAGCGATAAATAATCGTAACGATAAGTGGCATTTTTATTTTTGGTTTGCGCTCTGCTCTTATCTATAAACGAACCAGCGACTTTTTGTGAATCGCAAGCAACAAGCAACGCACAGCGTCAGCCGCACCACTTAGAGCTCAGCACCAAACTGGCACTGCTCAAAGCGGTGGCTATTTTTAGTTTTGAGTGAGCGCAACTGATTAACTGTTTGTATTTTTTTGTGCTCTCAATCTCATTATTTTATTGTTGTATTTGCGATGTGCGCTACGCGAAGCAGCGAGTAAACGTGCTCTTAAATAATTAAAAATCAAATTAGTGTCTGCATGCCCAGTAGGAAAATTGAGAAAGTGACTGCTTGTGTAATATAATAATACTTTTTGTAAGCAAAATGGTGAAATTAATTTTTTGAAATTATTTTTTTAACGCAAATTTGTGTTTAATAATAATTATGTCATGCAATATTAATTATTATGGTTAGATATTTTATTGAAATTAATAAAAATTTAATAGCAGCTTACATCGGTTATTACATACTTATAATTAAATTGAATGTGTTTCAATTATTATACCTTCAATTGTGTAGTTTAGTAACAATATATTGTGCTTTAATAATTACACCTTAATTGTGTAGTTTGGTAACAATACATATTATAAAAAAAAACAAATATTTTATCTATTATTTATTATTTATTATCTACTGCCGAGAAAATTTTATTTTATTAAGAGATACGAAAACGTAAAGTCTGACAACTCGTTTCTTAATTTCATGAAATATACGTATAATCTTGATTGCGTATCAAACGTTTGTAAGTCAACTACGGTAAAAGAAACAACCATCGACTTGACTTTCGCAAGACACATTACAGCAGAAACACTTCCTTTCATTTCCTATTTCTCCTATCATCGTCCTATCCTCAACAAAATCACTCAAATAGGAATTAGTTAAGTTTTAGTTTACATGTACGATGTTTTAGCAAACAAAATATATTTCTATAGTTACAATTTGTGCAATTCTTATTTTCATTCAATTCCTTGTTCCTATTGTGCAATTTTATAATATTCATATCAATAAATATTCTACCGAGAAAAGGACGTTGTCACGTAAAATCTTCGCCCGTAAAACCGACTTTACAGGCACCAGTTTTTTTTTCGAGGTCGTTTAAAACACACCTATGGGAGCTACATAATTTAATCCTGATATCAAAAAAATAATATATACTTGTCTCCTATGCAATAGTATGGGATCTAATGTGAAAGTTTAGTTACTCTAGCTCTTACCATCTCTGAGATCTAGGTGTTCAAACAGACGGACATGGGTATATCGACTTCTCTAGTTCCGACGACTCCTTCTATATGTTACAAACATTTTCGGCTTGCACAAACTTAATATACCCTTAGTACCATACGGTACAGAGTATAAAAATTATGTAAATGTTAGTGAGAAGACCCACTCCAATTAGTGGTCGGATACATTTAATGAAGATGGAGATATGGTTATTTCTCCGGTAATTAATTAATCGCAACTCAATTGGCAATTTCGCCCACTGTACGCACCTAGATCTCAAAGATCATAGGCTCTGCAGGCAAAATGCTTTACATCAACTTTAGGTTTATTTTACTATAAATTCCAACAATTCAAATTTGTATATTGACTAATGTGAACCTAATCACCAAACAAACCTTGACTCTTATCGCAATCACCAATATACCAACTAGCGATTCACTACGCCATTAAACCACAAAGTATCGATACAAAATTAGTATCAATATTGACGGATTTTCGTAAAAGTATTTTCAGTGTATCTTACTAACGTGAGCTCCTCCGATTCTTTCCAATTTTTTCTGCAGAACAGAAAATTGTTTGAGAATGCGCAGGAAACTAGAGCACTTGGTAAATATTTCAGGCATTAAAGTGTGCACACGTTTTATTTAGTTTTATTTTGACTGCTTTGTTGGAGCTACGAAAACGGCAACAATGTAACTGCAAATGAAATTTTCCTAGATTTCTGCAAGTAAATGAAGAAAAATGTGGAAAAGCAAATTGCCAAAAAGGGAGCCGCATACAAAGTCATCAAAAAAAAAATATACAAAAATAATCCCGAAAAGAAAGAAACCAAGAAACTTGCTGCCAAGCAAAATAAGTGTAAAATATTTTCATTGTTGCTGACACCTCTCAGACGACTGAGAAGTCCGAGAGGAATGCGACTCCGACAGAGCTTCTGCTGTAGACTATGCAACTTTTTAATTAAGAAATCTTGTGCAATTGCTTAAATATTAGTTGCAAGTGCTTTTAATTAAGACAAACGCACGTTCAGACACTTAAGGTCTAAGTATTTTGGGTGGGACAGGTGTAAAAGCACAAGTTGGTCTTATTCCGAGTTTTATTTATGGTCATAACAAGCAATTACAATCCTACAACAAAGAAATAGGAACTGTTGACCGCTTTGTAGTGCAAACACAAGCCAAACCAAGGAAAAAACATATTTCTTGTGGTTTATGCGTGACTTTTAGCTCGCAATGGTTGGTAAAAATTTCTATCAACTATGCAAGTCGATTAAGAATTTGTCAGTGAGTTTCAAAACTGGGTAATTTCAAAACTTTATATCATAGATTACGCAGAATTAAGACATCTAAAGAAAGTCATATTTCGAAAAGTCCATATGACAATAATTTGTCGAGATTATTAAAATTATTTTAACGTTCTGTTTTGTGACAGTTTGCAGTAATCTATAATTGTATAATTGTAGAATACAACAAAAAAAATGTTGATGGCAAGGAAATTTTGTATGCGAAAAACATAAGTTCATCAAGGTTCCGCCTTACGTAGGCCTAAAAATTAAATGTAATGCGCGATATTGCAAGACCGTCTTACCTCGATTAAAATTCTTCATATAGATGAATTATCGAATATTGCTAATCACATTTTGCTATAATACGGTGAAAGTCATTTGTACATTTCGTTTCATAATCATAAGCGAATGTTTCCAATAAAGATACTTTTTGGGCCAGGATCCCAAATGTGCATAATTTTATTATGTTCTTTGTTTTGTAACAAAGAGAACTCTATTAGAACTCTCTCTTAAGCTTATTAAAAAAATTAGTTTGAAAAAATAATTTTTTCTACACGTTTATTTTATAAAGAATTATAAATAATGGTAAATTAGATCTATGATTAATTTAAATTATGACTAAAAATAATAAATACAAGGGGTGGGGACCATATTAGGAAACTAAGAAAGACAGCAAACTTATCGGTATTTTCAGATTCTGGAGCAGCTCCTCCAGGATGGTTTAAGAATGCCATAACTACCTCCAAACCCTGTCCGCCCAAGACAAAGTCGTGTTATGTCGGGTGCCTGGATACTCAGGAGTGGATGGTAACACGATCGCTGACGATCTAGCACGACAGGGTGCCTCCACTGCTACCACTACATCTCAATCAATCAAAACCAGAATAAGCAAATGGGCCGCAGGAGAACATAGGAGACACTGGCTCTCCCATCCGGGACTTCAAAAATGCTTGTCAAACCTCTGGATGTTATCAAGAAAAAAAAATGAAAAGGCCAGTTTAACAAAACTATCCGTTAAAAAGTCCAGATGGAGTATGGCTAAGAGGCGACGCAGAAAAAACAGCATTGTTTAGCAGCTACTTGGCTGACTTCTTTACCTCTGCTGTCTCGGAGCTTGAAATAATAGATGTTATATACAGGGAATTGAAGCCACGCAAATCACCAGGATATTACCTTATAACAACTGAAGTCCTGAAAGAATTACCAGTTAGACCCATTGCAAAATTAGCACAAATTATCAATGCTTCATTCAAGTTGAAATATGTACCTCTCTTTTGGAAAGTTTCCGAAATAATTATGGTCCTTAAGCCAGGCAAAAACTTAAACGATGTTAAATCATACAGACCTATAATGCCAGAAATGGAGCGGAGTAGTCTGATATCAAATCACCAGTTTGGATTCAGAGCTAATCACTCTACTATTGATCAAGTTCACCGCATTACCAATATGATTGAAAACTGTCTGGAGAAAAAGGAAATCTGCTCAATAGCATTTCTCGATGGAGCACACGCGTTCGATAAGGATTGGCATGAAAGTCTGACCCACAAAATAAAAACGATATTGCCGAATAGTTACTCAGAGATACTTGATATTTCAAATAGGATTTGAACAACAGATGGCTTAGAACAAAACATAGAAACAGTTATTCTCAGCAGCGTACTTGGACCGCTTTTATATATAATTTACTCAAGTGATTTGCCACACACACAACACAAATATAGCCACCTTCGCTGATGATACTGCTATAATTGCAAGAGGAAACTCCGAATTGGAAAAAACTATTAATTTACAATCGGGGCTAAATGAACTCACGGCATGGACAAGAAAATTGGGAATTAAATATAATAATCTTAAATTTATGCATGTGGACTTCACGAACAAAAAAAATTAGATATTTTCCGTTATATTTAGATGGTATACTTGGAATGACACTAGATGCCAAGCTCCGGTGAGTTGAGCATGTAAGAAAAAAAAAGAAGTGAACTCAACCAATAATTTCATTCATTAAAGTGGTAAATTGGGAGAAGGCCAACGCTCTCAATTCCAAACAAAATCATGCTATACAAGCAAGTCCTGACGCTTATCTGGTCATATGGAGCCCAGCTATGGAGCTGCACATCAACGAAAAATCGGCAGATCATCCAATAATTCGAAAACATTGTGCTTAGGGCAATCACAAATGCTCCATGGTACATTCGTGACTGTGACCTGCATAGAGATCTTAATATTGTATTAATTAAATTTGTAAGAAACTCTAATGAAAAATAAAAAAAACAAAGACAAAAGGTCTTGGCTGTTAGATACCATCTATAAAATTGGCCTATCGGACTCTTCAGGCCGCAGGCTCTATCTAGAAGACCATGAAACCACCAGACATATTCTCTGTCACTGCCCAGCGCTGGTATGGGACGGAGCGTGTCACATGGGAAAGGAACGGATTAGTCCCTTCCACCTCAGGTCAACACCAACAAAAGACTTTCTGCTATTCATGCGGAAAGCGGAAAGTCATTTGCTTTCACTTAAGGGTATGGTACATAAAACCTTTGGTCGCAATGCCCCACCTCTCTGTGAGGAACCGTTTTACGGGGGGGAAAAAAAAGGGTCCATAAGAATCACTACGTGTGAAAATTTTAGGCTCCCAACTCTTCTTCTCATTTTAAAATAAACGTTATAGAGACTTATTCCTTTTTATTTAGATATAACATACAATATTTTACACTAAATTAAAAATGAAGTAAAAATAAAATGTTTATTCTTGGTACATAAAATACAATACAATAAACTAATTTGATCTAAAAATAAAAACTACTCGAAGATGATTAATATTTTATATATATAAACAAAAATACTTTTTAAAAAACATAATTAAACCTTTGAGTTCCTTTTTGCGCAGAGTTCTGCGAGAGCCTACAATGAAAACGTCGAGACTTATTTGCTAAATAAGGTTTTCTCATCTCCTATATTACAACATATTATTATTAAATGGGCCTTACATTATGACTTTATGCCCATTCCACGATAAATTTTAAGTATTCACTAGATCCTTTGAACATGCTCATACGATTATAGCTTACAAGCAATATACTAATAGGCTGATTAAGTTCGATTACAAGCCCCAACACACGAATTTATTAGGGATGCTTAAGTTCACAACAGGTTCATAATATCTCCAAGTTTTGTTCGCATAAACTTCTAGGATAAAAGACGGTAAGTCGTATAGACAAAAACAACTTTGGGCTGGTCATGCCAATATTTATGCTAAATTTATTGGTTTTTATGACTATATGTGGGATAACATGCGTGTGTATGTAGGTATGTGTGTGTGGGTGACAGAGAGTGTACGTTTCACACATGTTTAGACACAAACGTGGCCATAATTGTGGGCTATAAAAAGGACGGTAAGTTTCCGTTGTAAAATATTGAAATTACTTTCTTTTGTTTGTCTTTCTACTCTGCCAAGGATATCATAGATTTCTGTTATGTATGTTATTCGCAGTAGGAGCTGAAATAGACCATAAGGTCTTTATACAAAAAAGCTTAGCAACAACTTGGTTGGCAATTGGGTCATGTGTGCTTGTGCTCTCATATGGCGGCTAGTCCGTATGAATGACTTGATTTCGCAGACTACAACAACGTTTCTCCCACTGAGAACCTAATCAACAGCGTTATGTTGACTTTTTCGCCGAAGCGTCCTTCATTTTATTTTTTTCTTAGAAGTACCTGCAGTGTATGCCACTGTCGGCTACCATCCAAAGGACTCATATTGTTTTGTTATTTGTATGGAATATTTTTATTCAATTACGTGATTATCTTTTCGCTTGTGTGTAGGATACTGTGTGTATTTATGTGTGTATGGCATCAAATTGACTTGTTAAGTTAATCAGCATAAAAATAAGCTAGATGTCAGCCACAACTAATATGAAAAACAACTCTGAAAAGATAGCAGTCCTGTAACTTGGCATTTGTTGCTTTGCTCATAAAGTTTAGCACCCACACGGAGATAAGGACCTCTACACATTCAAACAAACACACACCCACACACGCACAGGAAGTCACATGCAAATAAATGTATGCTACAGTTCACAATTTGCCTGAACTTTACGCTAGTTTCAACTCTTGATACGCTTTAACGGCTTCCTCGGCTTTCCGTCTCTACGTTTGTTTGGTTTTTCCTTTTTATACACTGTACCCAAGTATTAAGAGGTACATTAAAACGGCACAGCAAAATTTTATGTATTTCTTATATCTATAAGAAAACGAGTAAGAGATAGCAATCAATCGATTTTGTCGCAATTTGCAACTTGTTCTTCTGTTTTTATCACCCATATCACATCATAGAACTTAAAGTTTTGTCTTTACTTACTGCTTCCCAGTCTATATCAAGATAAAAAAATCCTAAAAAATGCGCTACAGAGCACATTTGAAGCACCATAGAATTTTTTTCATTTTAAAATTATTTTTATAACTTATCACTTCATCGAAAACTCATATAACACAAAATAGAATATAATAGGGGTGTTCACATTATCGGGCAAAATTGCACTATGGTAATAGTGCAAAGCTCAAACAATAAGGACATTCCTACAACAAGCACGTTCTTGCCCAAAAAAATGTTGGAAAACGCATGAATGACTAATTTGCCTTGCTGCTATTTAATGCTTGTAGGATAAAATCAAAAAAAATAATATTTTTTAAAATAAAATTAACTTCATCAAAAATATTTGGGAAAAACCTAATTGTTATTGCTCACATCAATTTGATTATGATTGTGTATCTATTTATTTATAAACAGCTTAAAATTTGCTACTTTTATTGCCGTTGTGCATTTATGCAAGACAAAGTGAACACCCTAAATATAAAAAGAATGACTGCAAGCAAGAAGGCCATCAGCACTCTTCTGTTTTTATAGGTACATTACTTTATATATTAAAGAAATTACTTTTATTGAAAACCAGAACATATTTAATAGCAATAATGCCAAGCATATTCGATATTAAAAAATGGCGGACGTAAAGTCGGGCGCGGACGACTTTAGGATACCCTGTACCACTAGCTTGTAATAAAGTCCGATTTCTTCACAAAAAACCAAAAACAGAAGAATTTTTAAGCAAAAATTTTTTTTTGACCTATCGTTCCTATGGGAGCTATATGATATAGTCAACCGATTTCAATAAAATTTGACACAGTGCTTAAATACCTTAAAAAAGATATGAATGCCAAATTTATTTCAAATATCTTTACAAACAAACAAAACACATCGAATTTTGTATAAAAAACGTGTTTTTGGACCGATTGGTCCTATGGGAGCTATATGATCTAGTCAAACGATTTGGATTAAATTTGGTACAGTGCTTAGGAACTATAAAATACTCACGAGTGTCAAATTTGGCCCCAATATCTTAAAAAACAAACGAAACACAACAAATTTAGTTAAAAAATCGATTTTTTGGAAGATCGGACCTATGGGAGCTATATGATATAGTCAACCGATTTTGTTCAAATTTGGCACATTGCTTAAGTGGTCTAAAAAATTTCCAAACGCCAAATCTGGTTACGATATCTTTATTAAAAAACGAAATATAGCGAATTTTTCGTTAAAAAAGTTATTTTGGCCGATCGGTCCTATGGGAGCTATATGATATAGTCAACCGATTTCTATCAAATTTGGTACAGTGATTGGGAGCTCTAAAAAACTTTCGAATACCAAATTTGGTTACGATATCTTCATAAACAAACGAATTATTCATCTAAAACGCTTTTTTTTCGAGGTCGTCTCAAACACCCCCATGGGAGCTATATAATTTATCCCCGATATCAAAAAAATAAAATAAACTTGCCTCCTATGGAATAATATGGGATCTAATGTGAAAGTTTGGAAACTCTAGCTCTTACCATCTCTGAGATCTAGGCGTTCACACGGACGGACAGACGGACAGACGGACAGACGGACATGGGTATATCGACTTCTCTATTCACCCTGATCATAGTTTAGGTAACTTTGGGGTGTCTCCGACGTCTCCTTCTATATGTTACATACATTTTCGGCTTGCACAAACTTAATATACCCTTGGACCATACGGTACAGGGTATAAAAATATTCGACACAATATCATACTAGAAGATAATAAATCAAGTTTGCTAAAGAGTATATTACAGTCGGAATGCCATCTTTGTAACTTGTTTGCTTTTTGCCTTTTCTGTTTCGTCTTAACTGGGCTATTGAAAATAGTTCCTGTGGCGCACTCAAGTCGTAAAGCTTCTTTGCAGTATTTATGTTGGTTATTAAATGGATTTTCTGCACCAAGACTCAAAGCAAAAGATTTTCAATTGGCTTTTCGTGTTTAGCAGTTTGACGCGTTTTGCGGTTTAATGTCTGCCAGCCGCAGATCTCTTAGGATAGATATATGTATACCCGTAGAGCTACATAAATTTTTATGCCCGGCCATCATATGATTATTACTTAAATTTGTAAAATGTAGCCACTTTGCTTGAAGGCATTTAAAATCAAACGTACTTACATTCAGGCAACAAAATGGCCCAGTAGCCCACTTACTCAGGCTTTTAATTTAGAACAAGTTTGTGGCCCAAAAAGTGGCTAACTGCTCTTAATGTTATTACAGCTTTTAACTAAATTACACACCCCCAAAATCAGTCAGCCCAAAGGAGCAGAAAAAAATAAAATAAAAATAAACAGACGAACCGAGAAAATAAATTTGGTCAAACTTGCCACTACAATTACTTACGTTATGTTGCATACATGACTGCGTGGTTGCCCCCAATGAAAATGGTTTGTTGAAAGCATTTTTAACCTTTTTTTTCTAATGTGGCACAAGAATCAGAAATCGATGATTTGTTCAACACGTCGAAGTTTGGTCACACTTTCGTAAACTAAGGCAGTGAAAAATGGAATTTAGTCTAAGTTCAGTCTACAGTTTGATGCAATTTTGGTAGAGGTCTCTAATCAAAAAATCATTCGGAAGCAAGTAAAGTAACGAGTTCCATAAGATTCTTTAACTTTTGTGAAATACTGCAACAAACAGCTGATATAATTGAAGTGAATTTAATTTATACCCTACTAATTTTTCGCTTTTTATTTTATTTAATGCTTTTACGAGAGTAGCTTGTAAACTAACAAAAAAATATCTACCCTTTTTCGAAAAAAAAAAAATAAATAAATAAAAAAAGCAGCCATCTCCAGAAGACATTTATTATGACTGTAAAATTACATTTTTTAATATTCTTAAATTAAACATTTCTTTGTCGATAACAATTTGAAAAAAAATTCGGTCCAGCCAACGATAACATCATAACGCAGCTGAAAGAAATAAAATCTTGTATTGAATGGTAAATATGAATTCTTAAATACATCTAAAACTTCCCAAAACTCTTACGAGAAATCTAAAAACAAATTTAATGTCCCGTATAAAGTAAAAACGAAACTTTAAGCAAACGTTTTGTTTAAATACTAATAAAAATTGGTCTATAATTGAAAAATGAGAGATGCTTTGTCGCGATGAGTTTTTTTTATCCCCATAGCTCTTATTTGCGGTCCCTGAAGAAAGCAAACTTTTCTAGCTAAAACATATATTTTCCAAAAAATATTAAAGATCTCTTTTGGATAATAAAATTTTAAACTTAACGGAATACTAAAAAAAATATTTTTTCGAAATTGTTAAGATTACGAAATTGGGATAAATAAATTGGTCTCTTTTTCAGATTATAGATCTTACAGATTTAATTTACAAAAGGGTTCCTCGCAAAGAGGTGTGGCACTGCGACCAAAAGGTCTTTTGTACCATACCCTTAAATTAATGCAAAAGACTTTCATCTTTCCGCATGAATAGCAGTAGGTCTTTTGTTGGTATTGACCTGAGATGGAGGGGACTCATCCGTTCCTTTCCCATGTGACAGGCTCTGTCCCATACCAGCGCTGGACAGTCACAGAGAATATGGCTGGTGGTTTCATCGTCTTCTAGACAGAGCCTACACTCTGAAGAGTCCGATAGGCCAATTTTCTGTAGATGATATCTAAGAGTGTGGTGGCCAGATAGGTAAGCTACCAGACGGTTTAGGTCCACTCTGCCAAGACCTTTTGTCTTGATCACATCCAGAGGTATGACAAGCACTTCTGCTTGATGAAGCACCGGCAGGGAGAACCTGTATCTCCTATGTTTTCCCACAGCCAATTTGTTTATCATGGATTTGATTGTGGACCAACCAATACCCCAAAACGGCGCAGGAGATGTAGTCAGGGTGAAGGCACACTGTCGTGCTTTATCGTCAGCGATCGTGTTACCACCCTCACCTGAGTGTCCAGGCACCCAACATAGCTTGACTTTGGTCCGTGCGGACAGGGTTTGGAGGTAGTTATGGCATTTTTTAACCATCCTTGAAAAGATACTCCAGGATGACAATGCACTAATAGCAGCTTGGCTATCTGAAAAAATGCATATGTTTGCTCCCATAGTTCCATTGAGAAGGATACTAAGGACGCAGATCTCTATGGAATGAATCTCCGCTTGAAAGACATTGGGCCAGATGCCCATTGCGGTAGAGTTTCTGGTGTTGGGTCAAACGATTCCAACACCTACACCCTGCTCAGTTTTGGACCCATCCTTGAACCCTTGTTACCATCGGGGGTTTCTTATTTTAAACGTGCAGATTTTTGTTTTAAAATTATTTTTGATATAAAATAATGTCAATTAACTTTTAAATCATAATTTGTTGTGCTTTTTTCAAAAAATCTTAATTTATGACCAAACAACGTAAAAGTAGAATGATTTTTAATCAGAGTATTGGAAAATATAAAACCGGCCCACCAGCAAAAAGTCGTCTGAACGCATTTGACTGAACTACTCACATATATTTTGAGCCCTGAATCCAGTTCCGAGGTCCTGAGCCCATCTCCAAAAATCAAATACACTTTTTGAAAAACATGCCTTTTTACATACAGGGTGCGCCATCTGAATGTGGTCGATGGAAATATTGAATAACTTTGACAGATTTCAGCCGATTGACGTCGTCGAACACATTTTGGAAAGGTTATTGCATTACAATTTTAACCATGAATCGATTCACACCCAAAGAACGCGCGGAAATAGTGACAATGTTCATTAAATGTAATTGCCCGATTTTTGGGAGCGAATTTTAATGACTGATGAGGCCCATTTCACGCTATCTGGCACTGTAAATAAACAAAACTGTCGCATTTGGGGGAAGAAAATCCTCATACTATCCATCAAACTCCACTGCATGATCAGAAAGTGACTGTTTGGGCCGGTGTCTGCTTCAATATTTCCATCGACCATATTCAAATGGCGCACCTTGTATTTTTGGAGTTCGCAGAAAGCGAAGCCGACATATTGTAGAAAACATTCCTAGCACTTCAGGGCCTAGGGTCATAAATATATATAAAAATTTTACGGGTTTTTGAGTTTCGTAATATTGCTACCCGTTCTGATGTTTTTGCTTCTCGGACTCGGTTTATAGTCCAAACTCAAAAATCGATTTTATTGTATTTTGTAGCTATATAAAAATCAAACAAGACCATAACATTATTGTTCTGAACCTTGTATCACGTGTTGATTTTTTTCAGGTCCAAAGTCCATAAACTCGCAGCTTGTCATTCAAATGCGGCTTCTTTGAGGATTCTGAAGTTTTTTGAGCTGTGGATTCACAGGACAGAGTTATTCACACACTGGCTCATTGTAATATTCGCTATAGTCCAAATCCTTAGAATGTGGTAGAACTGTATGCTCTGATAATTCCGATTATACTATGAGAAAGCAAGGCCTTAAATGAAAGAGAGCTCCTTCCCCGCGAATGTTGTGGGAAAAAAATGCTCCTAATGAATTGATAAAAGTTCTTGAAGCGCTTGTTTAAAAATTCTACGCTTTGGCAGCACTTGACTAGAACTTAATTAAATATTTAACATTTTCGGTGCAGAGTCCTTATAAAACTTCATCTCGTTATTATACTTTTCATATATTTTTTGGTTATATATTTAGTAATTATTATTTTCTTTTATTAGAACTATAGATACTAAAGTTTTGGCAGAAATCAGCTTCTTCAAACTAACATACTACACCGAATACTTTTCTTTCTGCCCTCGCATTGTTTTAAAAAAGATACATTAATATATATATAATGTTGTATATACTCGCATACATAAATATATATACTTAACTGTGGGTTATTGTCTGTGGTTGTTTGTTTTTTTATTTTACGCCACCCGCTGCTGTTCATTCAAGCAAATGTTTTAATTGCAGTTCCCTAGAAAATACGAGACCGAAATTAAAAAAAAAGCAAAAATAAACAGTTGCAAATGAGTAAAAATAAAGAAATTCAACCGTCTCCCAGAGTACATCAATCTCAATGCAATTGCAATTAATTTGTATGGTGCTCTCGCTTGATTGATGCCATCAGTGTTGTGAAACGGAAACATATAATATTAATAACTTGAGATGCATATTTTTGCCATTTACCGATGTCATGTAAAGGCTTTGGCCTTCATTACTTATACGCATTGACAGCAGGTCGTATACGCAATATATTAAGTATTGGCTTTTTGCCAAGGGCTTAAACATTCGCCCAGTTTCAATGATGTGTAATAATTAAGCACGGTTCGCTTTTCCGCATTTTTATTTATACAGTGTATATGGTTATTGGCACTTTGGACCGTACTTCTTGCCCTTATTTGTTGCATACGCAAGCTGTTATTTTATTTTATTATACTCTTGCGGAGGGCATACTAACTATAAAGTAAAATATGTAATAAAAATAAAATAGATAGAAAACAATTTTTCTAAAATTATTTCAAGCGATAAGCTGAAAGTGAATTCTTTTCGAGTCTAATATCTTTCAAATCGTGTAATAATTGCAATGCTATGGTACCTTGAGATATTACCGAAAAACAAACAAAAATCTCGAAAACGGTGCTTGAGGGAAAAAAAATGTTGGCATTTTCGTGGTACTTGACCCAAAATTATTCCAAAATACACTTCTTTACGAAGGTTTACTCTTTGATCCTTAATGATCCTTAAATGTTCAAGTTAGTGTAATTGATCAAAGCTCTTCATATAGCATTAAAAATGACAACAGGCTTTGCAGCTTTCTTGCAGGCTCGACTTCAATCGATTTTTTAAAGCTTGTTTTTACATTAAAATAAAATGATTAAAGTAAATAATGGGATTTATAAGATGAAGCATAGTTTATTAATTTTGCATATGAGTAACCCCAATACAACTGTTCGTTTCAAGAATCAGCTGAAGGTCTTCTGGTCGATCTGATGAAATAATTTAATGCCCTACGTCTCTTACTTTTAATTGTAGAGTATTATACACTACGGCGCGTTAAACTTGGTTTTTTATTTTCGATCCTTTTCTGCTCTTATTTTCCTTTTGTTTCGGCTAATTAATGCCTCGGGGGTCAACAGTTTTCTGCCATTTCTGGCTTTTGTTTAAGCAGCATTTTCTCAACTGATTAGCAGCCTGCTGCATTGTCAATAAACCCACAAAGACTCTGCTGGACTCTGCTCTGTCCCTTAACTTCCTTCTCCTAGCATTGCGTATTTAATGAATTGTTTGTGGCTTTTGTTGGACATTTAATTAAGCGTAACTAAAGTTAAGCTGCAGTCAAACTTACCAACTGGTTCGTATAGTTTTCGGTTGCAGAATTTTAAAATCATTTGCTGGCGTCTGGCATGCCAAATATCTTTCAGAATACTTTGAAATATGCAGAAAGTTAAGTTTTCAACTCTTCAGCGCTTTGCGTGTTCTGAAATTTTCATTAATTTAAGCGAAAGCGTATTTCCTGCTTTCCGCCGTAGAGCTTTAAAATGCATACCATAGTTTCCCAGCACACAAAGAAAAACAAAAACAACAAGGAATACAAATTCGCCGTATACGGCAACAGAAGCGTAATCAAAACAAACAAAACAGGTGCGCATTTTTCATCTGTTTTGTTTTTTAAACAGCAATGACGTAGATAAAAGGGGATTAAGAAGCGAGTGTTAGCAAAGGGGCTGATCGGATGTGCATTCACAGCCCGGATGAGACGGCTCTGCAAAAACAAGAGACCAACGTAAACAACTATGTAAAGCTACTTCAATGCACTGGACTAACGAGACATACTTTTTTGACTGCATTTGTATGTGTGTGGGAGTGTGTGTGTGTGTGTGTGCATCATAGAGAGTAAAAGTAAATTTCCGTACATTTACACTGCTTTGCATATTTATAAGGCAACCTTGAATAAATGTGATCATGTAGTGCCAAATAAGTTTATTTTTAAAGCAAACAGACAAAAGCTTTGTAATAAGACCAGAAACTACGGCATGTTGTGTATATTGAATGTCAGTACGCAGCAATCTAAAATGCTTCCGAATGACCCCGTATAAAAAAAATATAGGGATCATTCTCTGGCAAGCACTTCAATTTTTAATTCTTTAAATAAAGTTTTCGTGCACAAAATTGACGCCTTACTTTGATTTTAAAACCCTGTACCGTATGGTATAAAGGGTATATTAAGTTGTGCAAGCCGAAAATGTATGTAACATATAGAAGGTGAAATCGGAAACACCCCAAAGTAACCTAAAATATGATCAGGGTGAATAGAGAAGTCGATATACCCATGTCCGTCTGTCCGTCTGTCTGTCTGTCCTTCCGTCCGTTCCTCTGTCCTTTTGAACGCCTAGATCTCAGAGTTTGTAAGAGCTAGAGTAACCAAACTTTCACATAAGATCCCATATTATTCCATAGGAGACAAGTTTATTTTATTTTTTTTTTTTTGATATCAGAGTTAAATTATATATAGGGGTGTTTCAGACGACCTCGAAAATAAATAAAAGTTTTAGATGAATAATTCGTTTGTTTATCAAGATATCTAAACCAAATTTGATCAAAATCGGTTGACTATATCATATCGCTCCCATAGGACCGATCTGCCAAAATAACTTTTTTTATACCAAATTCGCTATATTTCAGTTTTAAATAAAGATATCGTATCCTGATTTGGCATTCAGAACTTTTTTAGAGTATAGAAGCATTGTATTAAATTTGAACAAATTCGGTTGACTATATCATATAGCTTCCATAGGGCAGATATTCCAAAAATCGATTTTTGAACAAAATTTGTTGTGTTTTGTTTGTTTGTGAAGATAGTGGAACTAAATTTGGCACTTGTAAGTTTTTTATAGGTTTTAAGCATTGTACCAAATTTTATAAAAATCGGAAGACTATATCATATAGCTCCTATAAGACGAATCGGTCCAAAAACACTTTTTTTATACAAAATTCGTTGTGTTTCGTTTGTTTGTAAAGATATTTGAACTAAATTCGGCATTCAGATCTCTTTTAA
Organism: Chymomyza amoena; assembly: GCA_037043745.1. Taxonomy (NCBI): domain Eukaryota; kingdom Metazoa; phylum Arthropoda; class Insecta; order Diptera; family Drosophilidae; genus Chymomyza; species Chymomyza amoena. The sequence goes on from JBAMAX010000359.1 coordinate 26,814, forward strand.
GGTATTTAAGTACTGTGCCAAAAGTTATCGAAATCGGTTGACTATACCATACAGCTCCCATAGGTACGAACGATCAAAAAAAATGTTTGCTTAAAATTCTTCTGTTTTTGGTTTTTTATGAAGAACCGAATTTTATTGGTAGTGCTACAGGGTATCACAAAGTCGTCCGCGCCCGACCTTAGGTAAGCCATTTTTGATATTAAAAAATGTCGGAGCTACAATGGCCGCCAAAGTGAAAAGAAGCTCCTTAGTTTAATTACGATTTTCAAACTTTATCTTAGAAAAACATTATTGCTACTCCTGTTGTCTTCTATTAATATACTTTTGAGATAGCTTATTATGAGTACCTTTAATATTAAAAAAATTTCAAAATGGCGAGTCCAAAATCGTTTTTGTGACTAAAGCCCAAGTTGGGTATGCAAGTATGGGTTTTTTGGTTCGCTAATCAGGAATACATATTTTTAAAAGATCCCAAACACTACACCAAGTTTTAAAAAAATAAAACGATCGGTCAAAAATAGTTACCTTATTTCAAATGTTTTTCAAAATGGTTAATTTATTTATTTGTATATTGGTACATTTAATCCCAAAGACCTATTTCTATGCATATGAATTGCATTGTAAACATATGTTTATCCTTATATGCTTCTGTATTCGTCTGCATTTATATATTATTGCATATATAGTATAAGCCAGAGATTTTGCTTCTTTGTTAGTACATTTTGTTTTTATTTCGTAACTTACAAGTTTGTTTGTTTGTCTTTTGACTTTTTAATAAAATATAGCGAGAGACTCGACTTAAGAGCTATATAAGCTGTGTTCTGTACTCCAACATCTTTCAGTCTTAGTGCCAGTCCTTGTGCAATGAGTTGTTAAGCTGAGCACACATATGAACACTCACACAAACACTCACTCACTCACTTACACACTCACACAATCTGCCATATTGCTTTTTATTGTGCGAGTCATTCACTCTCATAGCTTGTTATTTAAATTTACGAATAACGAAATAAGCCTATTAAATTAATTGCAGTGTACCCAGTAAAAAAAAAACGGTGTTGTGTAACCGGCGCTAAGGAAGTGTATAACTTTTGGCGTGAAAATTGCCACCGCAGGCGTATCCTCTCCCCCGCCCACTGCCACGCCCATTTATGCTTCAATCGTCCATGTCAATATTTGCACGCAGCGTGCAAAATTCGTTATAAAATGCAAACAATTAAGCATTTGCACAAATAATTACACAACATTTATTCGCTGGTTGGTTGGCGCCTTCATTGTAATACCCTGTAACCATGATTTTAAGGGTATTACAAATTTCGAGGCAGAAGGTGACGATGATAAGTTGTTTATAACGAAATGATTTGCACCAGCTCTTGTAGCAATAGATTCATTGATTAATAATAGATAATAGAACATCTATACTTAAAAGACATTCGATCTCCCTTAGAGAAGAACTTTTTTCTAAATACCTATAATAATTTAAAAAACATCCGATCTCCTCTATACAGAGATACAATTTGTGACCGTGTCTTATAAAGCATTTACGGTATGTCCCAAAATCCACAAATTATCGCTTAATTTATTTTTAGAAAAAATTTATTTAGTTTTCAGACATTCTTTATGCATATACCATAAGCTGCTGGTAGTGTAGTAAAGTCGTATATCTTAAAATCTGCTATATTTTATAAAGCGTTATAATCTTATACAAAGTTTAATGGATAATGTTGTTTCGTAGTGAATCGCAAGCAGGACGTGTTTTCAAATGGCTTGAAAAATCCATTTAGTACTAAATCTTTTATATTGTAATAAATAGATGGATTTCTTCACTTTGACCTTAAGCACTTATTCCTATTGCGCTTCCTCGCTCAACTTCTATATATTCTTGAACGTTTATATGTAAAAAATAAACTAAACACCTTTTATAGTAGCTCTTATAAGTACCTCATTCCTTTTTTTTACAAATTTAAATTGGCGAATTCAAAAATCATTTTTGTGATTACAACACGAGTTGGGTATGCAAAAATGGGTTTTCAGCGCCGCTGATCATGAATCTGGTGGTATAATTTAAAAATTACAAAATAACGCACCTAAAACGGCAGTCGGAGAGTAAAATCATTTAATAAAAATGTATAACATTATTTATAAAATGACATATCTCATCCATCCTGTCCGACACAACCAAATCCCTGAAAAAGAGCTGGCAGGCAAGTCTACCTTTGTAATCCACGAAAGGGGTGCAACACCGTTAATCGGACCATGAATACGGAACCTATTCAGAATAGAGGAAAAAACAAGCGGCTGCTTCACTGGACACAAATAACAGGAATTAGACAGTCAAAACATTCCTCTCCAACTAGCCACTTGGGCATGTTCCTTCTCTCACTTGAGATCGTTGTTACCCCAAGTCAAAACAAAAAACAGGAATACATGCAGCCCATTAGGCTTTTGAGAGTGCTCTGAACCATGAAGGGGGTACAATAGATCCACTTGTATCGCAGTACGTATTTACACCCATAATAATAATCATTCATCGAAAAATAAATGTTATGGATTTCCTTCATTATTTATGAGATATGGTTGTCATAAAAAAGTGTACTTAATCATTGAAGTAATGATAACTCGGTAAATTATCCGAATTTTTATAATCGAAATAAATAAAAATTACATTTCTAATGTTGGCTAGTATATCTGCAATACATACAAAAATCATTAAAATTGAAGAGATCGAAGTGATCGATCTAAAAATCACGATGATGTTCCTAATCCTAATAAACAACAGAATGTTGACTTTCTGTAAATAAAAGCCTTCTGTATTGAGTAGGTGTATAGAAGTGTGTATAGTGTCAAGAACACTCAATGTAAGAATATCAAATGCAGATAATAAATTTCTTTGAAAAAAATATAAATGCAGGGTATCCCACTGTCTCTCATCTTTCCACCTCATTAAAAGTTTTTATTATTGTTGTTGCTGGTGTTGTTTTTGCGTAGCCAACAATGTGTAATTGAAAAAATATTGCTGCATACCGCAGGGCGCATTAATTTTTGCCACAACCTTTTATTTTAATTCGCATACTTTGTGATACAAACTTGCAACAGTTTTTGAGTTCAAGTCTCACTCATATTGCAACTGTGTAAGTATAAGTGTGTGTGTGTGTGTTTGTGTGAGTGTATTATGTAAGCAGCTTAGCGTAAGTTAGTGCTATTAAGTAAGACCTTGTGCATGTGTGTGTGTTTCTGTGGTTTTTAAAAGTGTGAGTGCTAATTTTATGCCTGTGTCATGGCGTTTACAAATTTAAATTTATTTCAATCTATTTTGCTGCAAATTTATGTGGCATTTCCGTTGCCAAAAGCTATGCCAATGACAAAGAACCCGCATAAATAAACGCAGAGATAAACGCACACACAGTTGGTCAATGTTTGCATTGTAATTTTTAAGGGCTGCAAAACAAGTCGGTATTATGCTGCAACCGGAACTGGAATGTACTGGTTTTTTTATAGTACTAACTGCTGTAACCGACTTACTGCTGCTCCGCCCATGATTTAAGCACTCCGAAACATTATCTCACTATATTTTTAGTAGAAACAAAAAAAAAGCAAATAAAATTTAACATGCGGATATGAGGGATAAATTCAAATTTTTTTTTATTAGAAACGACAATCCATTACCGATCTAGAGAGCCCATGCGGCTTCTGCACTCCTACTAAAAACTGATCTTTACCTGGTACCTTCCACAAAATCATATTTATCAAATTTACCTCACGTAAGGAGCACATGATCGCGGCAAGGATACCGCATCACTATATCAATCTTCTAGACATTTATCAAATATTAGACAGCGATCTTATTGAGTAACTGCATCAGTCGGCTTTATTGATACTACCAGCTTTACCACTAGAAAATAAAATGAAGTGTAACTTATATTCGGGAAGACTAGTCTTAACTACTCGGTAGCCCACCGACTCCAAAGTGTTGTCGAATGCCAATTGTTTGTTGGTGCCGCGCATACAAAGTTCCCTAAATAATCATTAGTATAGATTTTAAACTGAGTCCGCTGACTCCGAATTTAATACTCAATAAAGCCAAACTCAATCTGAAAAGGGCTCATAAAATGCTGCGTTTTTAAGTATATCACAGAAACCTAAGGTGCTGGGATTTTTTTTCCTCAAATTCGAACTCAGCGACCTTAGAAACACATAAAAAAAGTTGGTATTTTTTAGGAGTTATCTCGTAGAAGCGGAGTCAGTGCCAAGGATAATGATGCTGAATCTACTATTTAAGATTCTTTCCAAACATTCTGAAAATACTGCTAGTTTTAGTGCGTTGTTTCTTAAGAAAAAATAGGTTAATTGAATACTAATAGTTATAATGATGTTAGAGTATTATAAGAATATCATTACAATTGGTTACAACAAATGAGCTGACAATTAATTACTTACGTGCAGGCATTGCTTATATAAGTGAGTTATAAAAAAATATTTATTTCAACTTTATAAAAATATTTTAATATTTGTTTACTAAGCCATAATTTAAAGTTAGAAAAATATTATTGTAATTAAAAATAAATAAATGATACGGAAACGTTTACTTAGTTGAAAAAAAAAGAACGGCATGAACGTAACAGTGACATTTTTTTTTTTTAATTACTACGTCACTGCGTCCACACTTACATTATTTTTAACAAAGTTCAGAGAGCTTGTAGCCCTGAAAATTATAATTTACAGCATTGTGCAAGCGAGTGTGAATTCGGAAAATTATTTTTGTTTGCCACAGCTTAGAAAACAACAAACACACAAATTTTATTTTCACAAAGCAAAGGAGATTCGATGTGGATGCCGATTGTGTGGCATGTGTAGAACGTGTGAAATCTCGCACGTTTTTATGGAAAGCTAACTCTCTTTCTTCTAAAGCGTTTAAAAGTAGCAACAAAGACTAGAAAATAAAAAATAAGAGTCAATGCTGCTGGTTGTAGAGATTTTTTTTTAAAGCATATGGGTAATTTTTTCAGAACATTAAAATCTTTTAGACTACTAAATTTAAAAAATATATATACTTTTAAATAAATAAAACAAGAATGTTTACTTTGTAATTCCAAAAATGTTGCTGAAGCAGTCGTTTAAATGGGTGTTAGCCGAGACTTTGTATTTAGATATATTTATCTATATATACAGGGTGCGCAAGAGAAACTTACTTAATTGAAAAAATTCCCGCGCGGTGTGTTGGGGGTAGAGGGGCGAGAGAGGGCACATCTGGAGGGGGAAGTTCCCAAGGTTGTTTCTCCCTCCACCCTCCCTTCAGTCAGTTGCCATCATGCTCTGGTCTAGAGAGCAGCGGGCCTTCGCAGTCGAGAGCTTCTTTTCTAACGGACGTTCACTTATTGCTACGCAACGTGCCTTCCGCGCTCGCTTTGAAATTCCTCCTCACAGACTCGTTCCTGGCCGTAATTCGATTCTGTCGTGGGTTGACTCATTTCGGGAGTGTGGAAGTATCGCTAAACCCAGAAATGGACTTCAACGGACCATTAGAACTCCGGAAAATGTCGAAAGAGTGAGGCAGTCAGTTGTGCGTTCTCCCCGGCGTTCGGCTCGCAAACACGCAGCTGCTATGGGAATTTCTGAAACCACTGTTCGACGAATTCTCCATGAAGACCTTCACTTTCATCCCTATAAATTGGCTGTTATGCAAGAATTAACTGAAAGCGATTTTGTTTACGTGTTACGGATGTTCTCATGAACGCGTCAATGCATTTCAAATCCGATTTTTGCGTGTGTTAGAGGTTGTCAATACAAAGATTTTAAGCCTATTGTGATGTATCTGTTCGTGAGATATATATTTTTGTAAATATCGGTTTTTGTGTGTATATTGCCATATATATAAAAACTGCTATTGTTGTCCAACACCGTTTCAATCATTGAGAACAATGGCGTATATTGTGTAACGTATCGAGAGGCATGTCAAAAATAGAATTTGTTTGAAAATGATTTGCTCTGGGATCAAACTTTAGCAGATTCTGCTATTACTGCTTATCCTTATCAAATACGTAATCTATTTGCGATTATTTTGGCAACATATTTTCCATCAAATCCACCTGAATTGTGGATAAAATATCAAGATTATTTATCAGAAAATATTTTGTATCGAGTACGTCAAGCAAAACGTAAGTGATGGAATTTACGCCGGAAGTTTTAATTCATATTGAAGATCTACGCTTGGCGATGGCTACTAGAGCATTAGGACAATTGGGAATGCCGTTTCCTAATCAATCAATGCTTGATATATTTCAATAGGAATAAATAAAACCAATCAAATTAATTACCAATCTAGTCGTACTGCCTAGGAACGTTAATATCGCAATGAACGTGAAATAATTCGATAAATACAGACCCGTGAAGCGCGACATTCGACTAATAATAGTGCAAGTTTGAATCAAGCTGCAAACTAATCTAAAAATCTTATATTTTTCCCGATAAGCTAACTAGAGAATCTTACGATGTTTATTCACTTTTAGAGTAATCAAAAAGTTTGGGCAGGACAACGTCTGCAGGGCTCACTAGTTATAAGTATATAATTATTGCGTAGCTGAGAAGTTTTTAAGCCATCTTACTTTACTGCGTGTCCTTAGATATTTTTATACCTTAGAAGTCTTATTGGCGGATAGGCCGTGCATTATTTTTGTGGAATTTTGTATTTATCTCATTCTACGTCTGCCAAGAAATCCCAACAAACTGAGAGAAAGGAAAAAATCTATATGCAGTAAAACAAAAAAAACTACATAGAATTTACAAATTTAAGAATTTTTTTTAGAAAAGTGTGTAAAAAACAATTTACATATTTAAAACAAATTTTTTTTTTAATTCTATGCAGATACAAATTTTAAAGTCTGAATTTCAATTCGATTTATCAAAGAATCGCCCATACACACAGATACACACATGCACATACAAGAATCTCGATGTATGCGTATGCATAGCATACTTTTCGGAGCACTCCTAAAAATAAAACCACAGCTGGCTGGTTCGCATCGAGAGCAAAGAGAAAAAAAAACACTGTAACTGACAGCAATTAAAATGTGCGCGACCTTTTGAAGTATGAAAAAAAACAACAACAGCAACAAATAACATAAAACGTTAATAAAGTGACATTTTTATGGTATATGTGCGCAAAAAACGCACCGAGAAGAGAACGAAAAAACACAAAAAAAACAAAAAAAAAAAACAACAACGAAACCCAAATCCAATTTTAAGCTGCAGCAAAGCCGCAGGCGAAGTTAAAGCCAAAACAATAACAACAACACCAGCAACAGCAGCTGTAGCTACAAAAACAACAACAACAAAAGCACCAATGGCTACTTAAGCTAACCTCAGAAGAGAAAAAAATTTAAAAAAAAAAGAACAAAAAAAAAAACACTGATATGCATGACAACAAAATTCTGGGGTTTAAAATGAAACGTTAAAAAAATACAAACGGCATTTGTTGAATCCCCTCGCAAAAGAAAAGCACGAAAAAGAAAACAGAGGAAAAAAAACATCAAGGTGTAAATGAGAAAATGGCGTACAGAATGAATAACATTGCCAAATTAGCCAAAAGCGTTGGTAATTATGTCGCTGTAAACTACAAACTAAAAGCTGACCTGCGGCAGATTTGTCAACACGAATACAAGAGCAGTCAGCTCTCCAACAGCTACCCAACACTGAGAACAATACAGCACAACACTACACTGACAATTTTGTACACATTTACACCTAGCTTGTGTATGTGTGAGTGTTAATATTTGTACGGTTATGCAAAAAGTCAACTTACCAACTACACAGACGGCTAAGAGAGCTAGAAGGAGATTACCAAAGTTAAAAGAGCAAGTGAGCCTTGTTCTGCACAGCTGACATTGCCATTTGGGGAGCACTTTGACGCTTTCCGCTAATTTTCCGGACTTGACTGTGACAGCAACCAAACAATTTGCGTACTTCAACTAATATACCCTTACAGGGGCTATGCTTACTTTACTATAAAAGCGGTTATCCATAACTAAACAACAATGTTTTATTCTATATCTGTAAGGTATAAAGGGCGTATTATGTTTTTGCATAACATAGAGATGAATCGATATGATATGATGAATCAATATATATTAGACATGTCGGTCTGTCTTTCCGTACGAACGCCTAGGACTCAGAGTTTGTAAAAGCTACTGCAACTAAATTAGATCCTCGATTGGATCCCTTACTACTAGATATCACGGCATTATTAGCTACTTCGTTAAAAAAAAAAAGTTAATTTATGAAGACTTTCTCACAATTTAATTTTAAATATATTTTAAGTGGAAAAGAACCACCAAAGAAAAGGTGTGTGGTTATATTATGATGCGCTGGACAACATCTATGTCTTCGTAGAGCTCGTAAAGCTCGTGGTTCATCCGTATGCGATAGTTGTCATAGTGATTCAACCCATGCTTTTGCGCCACATAGGAGCACAGGCAAGATGAGCGTCTTGTAGAGTGTTACTTTTGTTGTTCGAGAGAGGTCTCTGCTGCACATCTGCTTACTGAGACCATAGTAACACCTATTGGCAAATGTGTTTCTTCGCTTTATCTCCAGGTTGATGTCATTTTTGGTGTTAACGGCGGTGATAAGGTACCTGAATTCCTTGACCACTTCAAAAGTATAGCGGTCTGCTACAACATGGGAGCCCAGACGCTGAGCGTCCCTTTTTCTTCGCCTTGCCCTCGTTTAGACCCACTTTCGCTGACTCCTTTTCGATTGCGGAAAATGCAGCAGTAACAACTCGCTTACTACGCCCGATGATATCGATATCATCAGCTGGACACTCTTGTAAAAAATAGTGCCATTGCGATTTACACCGGCCTTCCGCAGTACCCCTTCCTTCACGAAATTGAAGAGGTCGCATGATAGAGGGTCGCCTTGTCTGAAACTTTGAAGAGTGTTGAAAGGTTCGGAGAGGTCCGTTCTAACCATGACAGAGCTGATGGTGCCGCTCAATATCATTCTGCAAAGACGAATCAGCTTTGCAGGAATACCGTATAGGCGATCCCTTGTCGCACTATCGAATGCAGCTTTGTAATCGATGAAGAGATGATATATATCGATCTGTTTTTCGTGCGTCTTTTCTAAGATTTGGCGTAGAGTGAAGATCTGGTCTATGGTGGACTTACCAGGTCTTAAGCCGAACTGATAGGGTCCAATCAGTGTTTTGGCATATGGCTTCAGTCTTTCACATTATACGCTCGACAGGATCTTGTATGAGATGGCAATAAGACTGATTCCCCTGTAGTTGGCGCATATCGTCGGGTCACCCTTCTTCAATATAGGACAAAGCACACTGAGTTTCCAATCGTCGGGCATGCTTTCCGTTTGCCATATTTGCATAGGAGCTGTCGCACGCATCCTATTAGCTCGTCGCCACCAGCCTGAAACAAATCATCAGACAGTCCATCAGCACCGGCTGCTTTGTTGTTTTTGAGCCGCATTATTGCAACTCGGGCTTCCTCATGGCTAGGCGGTGGGACACACATATTGTCGTTGGTCGGTGGTATCGGGTTGTAAGCTTTCGTTCTTTTTTGGTGCAACTTTATTTTGCACTACTGCAGTGAGACACTTTAAAATACTTTAAAAAAATCGAAAAATTAAAAAGAGTATTCACGTATCAGCTAAAGCCGCTCAAACGCTTTCTTCTTTTTTTGTTGTTTTGTTGGTTTGGTTTTTCCGCTTTTTATTTCCAACACGTGAGCACCTTGCTTACCTCGCATTAATTTGCCGCACAGCTCAGTGGCAGTGCCTTTACCGGGGTATGATCCCAAGGCTTTCATTGCGCATAAATTACGTGATGCTCCGCAGCGCCCTTTTAAATTGACAAGCACCTCGCCACTGTTTGTGTCTGTCTATGACGCCATTTTTTGGCAAATTAAAAAAAAATATCTTATCACATCTGAACTCTTTTTTTATTTTACCAAGCTTTTGTTAGGGTTAAATTTTTTCAGCTATTTTTAAAGCACAATTTGTAAATATTGTATACGTAGCGTATGCGTTATATTCTAAGTAAACTGTTGCCTACTTAAGTGCGCAGCAGCCCCCTTTGGGTATTTTGCCATAGAGAAATGTCAAATCTAATGAAAAACAAAATTATTTAAGCAGCTTTAAAGTTGCTTTTGAGTGCTTCGCAACAACAACAACTATAAAAGAGAATTTAATGTGCAGTTTCCAGCTCTTCTATTTTTTAGTAATTTTCATATAATTTACTGCGCACATTATAAAAAGCAACCTTTTGACCAGTCTGTTGCTGCGGTTTGCCTAGCTGGATGCCTGGCATATCCCAACTAACTTGTTTGTCCCCGAAGTGCAATGCACCGTGGTAACCCGGCACGGGCACTGCGGCAACCCTATTAGTATACACTGTGGTTTTTAGCCTCTATGCCGCCGTTAAATCCGTTGTGTAGTTTGGCTTTACTCTTTGCTTGATTGAATTTTGTTATGCGCAAACAAAGTAAAGTCCGTCAACTATATAAAATAAGTTGCTGGAATATAAACGATGGCCACGCAGAAATCTTTCCAAACACTTGTTACTTTAAATTACGGTTGCTTTATATGGGAATAGTTTTAGTTTTGCGCTGGATATTTCCTAGAAATTTGTTCATAAATTCAGATGATGCATATTAAAGCACTTTATAACACCACTTTTAAGTTGCAAAACTTTAAGCCATGTGCAACAAAGTTTTTAGTCTTCGTCCTTAAACATATTGTACCACACATGAAACAATGTAAAATTTAGCTACAGATTGCATACCTGAACCCCATCAATGGGCTGTCTGTGGTTAGCCGTAAGGCAGTAAATTGCTGCACACGTCATTAACCTGGTCTTGCTACATTTCAGTTAATTATGCTAAATAACACACTCACACGCACACACTTAAGCCCGTGTCCATGGTTACCACGAGGCAGCTGCCACATAGACTGGCCCGGTATCAAACCAATTTAGGAGCTGCAAGGTAGCTTAGCAAACACTCACCTAATTGCCGTATCTTAAAATAATAAGCGAGTGAGGTGGCGAGGGTTGTGTTCTGGTTGGGTGATCTAGTGCGTGTGGCCAGGTGAATCTTTTGTGCCAACAGTTGTTGAACTATTTGGGCAGCTTACCCCAAGCCAACAGCCCACCCAGAGGCGCCTGTTGCTCAACAGCTGTAAGTTGTTTATGGCCGCAACAACAAAAACAACAACTGCAGCATCTCTGGCGCCTAAGTGGCAAACGTTGGTCACACCCGAGACCCAAATGACGTCCGAGACGTGCTGGCGTCGCGACGTCTTGACTTGTGGCAAGGGTTCGGCCATGCTCAAGTGGTTGTGCTCATGTTGTTGTTGCAGCCATGTTGTTGTTGTAGTTGTTGTCTTAGCTGTTGTGGAATTGTGTGAAGTACCGAGCAGCTCAGAACAGCTCAGTTCGGCGTGTAAACATTTTCATTTTGTTGCAAGCTGTTGTTATTGGGTTTGTTGTTGTTATTGTTGCCTGTCGCTGCTGTCCTGTTGAAGTTGTTGTTTTTGCTGTTGTTGTCTGTCAAGTTGTGTTTCATGTACATTCAAGTGTAAAATATTGAATTATGAAGGCAGCTGTTGCTCAATAAACTTGGCATATACATATACAAGTTAAGGACAACGCTGCTGCGCGCCTTTGTGTATGCAGCACATAAAAGAAACGCACATAAAAAATCAGCAGCAGCAAGCATGTGGCAGCTGCCACAAGAGCAAAATAAAAGTACGCGGGTTGTTTGATAAATCACACCCCAACTGCATTAAATAAAAAGTACCTGCTTTTTGTGGGTTAAAAATAAACCAACCTATCAAACTGCCCTCGTGCAAGTGAGTGGGTGCAAAAAAAACTCTTTGCCTGTGCTGACAGCTACTTGATCTTATTGTTGTGCCACACACTCAAACACCACCACGAACTCACACTCAAAAGCTCTTAAACACTTGCACACACAGATACACCCACGTGCAAGCACACACACTTATTCAGCGACTCACTTATGAGCAGCGCAACTAAATGCTCAGCGAAAAGTAAACAGCATGAATAAATGTCAAAAATTGTATAGCATACATTTCTGCGCTCAGTGTGTGGCGTTGGAGTATGCACCACCGGCTGCTTACCGATTCATGTGCTTGTCAGTATGACTTGTCATTTTCAAGATTTCCCAACAGCTAAGCAATTGGGTCAAGGCGGTAACTCAAATCTGTCTACGGATATGTATAAATTACCCATAGCAGCAACAACAACAACTGATGCTACAGGTAATGCAATTTACAGAGCACTGCACAGCTACTCTTTTGACAGAGAGTAAGATTCAGGCCAACAGACAGTTGGACAGACATTTCGACAGCAACATTTCATCAGAGCTGACAAATTGAATTACATCTAAGCAGGTAAGTAACACGCGGCGTATGTGTAATGTGCATACATCTTGCATTTGCTGACATGGATATTGAACGTATATAAGAAACAAAGAAAATAATCTTAGAAAAATTTTGCAGTAATTACTTATATGGGTTTATGGATTCTAGTTCATACTAAATAATTGATATTTTAATGATGTACTTCATCGTAAATAAATGTTATCGACTGCCTGTTTCTATTAGAATAAATGTGGCAGGTTTGCTTATTTAGTGTAATAATCATCATCATCATCATTTTAAAGTTTCTTTTTATCAGATTATGTTTATATATTGTACTAAATTACGTATTTGGAATTAAGAGATGCAGGTGGATGTTAGTGCTTTCTTTGAGAAGTTCCACAGCTTTAATTATAGCATGATTATCGAAGCTATTGACCGGTAAAGAAACTATAATAGGGGAAAAAATATCTAAAATTTGTTGCTTTAGTTTATGATAATGCAATAAAAATTTGTGAAACGGTTTGTTAGCTGGTACAACTTTTTGACCATTCACCCCAAGTGGCTGTAGGATATGCTCTCACTCACAAAAAAACTACATAATATTTATTATTTTATAAGCTTACCAGCCGGCCTCCGTTGCGCTCCGGCACGATCACTTAGCTCGCTCGTCTAGATCTGGAATCTTTCCGATTGGAAAACATCGTCCGATTGATCGATGAGTGGATTAATTTCATCATAAAATTTTCAACCACTCACCATCTTTACATTTTAACCATGTTTGATGGAGATTTGGTAGTTTTCTTCTCGGCATTGTAAGCAGTATCTGATATTAATGTTTTCGTGCACTAATAATGTTAGCCTATAATGGCGACAGGATGTCTTTTTTATTTGTTCACGTTCAGTCAAGACAAACCACAGATTGAAAAATATTGCGTAACGCGCCGTCCGCGAAAGTCGCGAAACAGGAGTGTGGAAGGCTTCGCGGCTAACTTCGCGGCGTTCGCGCCCGTGACCACACCATGAAGGTATAGTCGATAAATGAAAACAAAATGTTAGGAGTGGCAACCCTTATCTCTTAGGGGTATGAAAAATAGATGTTGGCCGATTCTCAGACCTGCCCAATAAGCACACAAAATTTCATGAGAATCGGTCCAGCCGTTTCGGAGGAGTATGTTCACACAAAAACCAATATTCACAATCCCACGAACCAATGCACACAAACTCATCGCAATAGGCTTAAAACTTCCGCATTGACCTCTAACACACGCAAAAATCAGATTCATAGACTCGTTCATGAGAACACCCTTAATACGTAAAACACAAGTTTCTTTTTATATATAAAATTCTAGTTTCACAATGTTAGTTACCATACTCCTCCGAAACGGCTGTACCGATTCTCATGAAATTTTGTGTGCTTATTGGGCAGGCAGGCCTGAGAATCGGCCAACATCTATTTTTCATACCCCTAAGAGATAAGGGTTGCCACTACTAACATTCCTGGCAAATCAAGTGAATTTAAAAACTCGGTAGGATAATTTACAATTTCATCAATTTTAGAAATTAATATTGATTTACTTTTTCCTTTCCAAGAAAGTTTTCTTAAGAATAACGGAATTCTGCAAATTTTGCGCACAATTCATGTTTTAATTTCTGTATAAAATACATATAATCAGATCAATATTTGCACATAATGCAATTTCGTGAATTCGCCACAAAAATAAATCTCTGGAAGAAAATAAAGATCTAGACGAGCGAGCGAAGCGAGCGAGCCGGAGGTCGGCTAGTAATATATAATTTTTAAAATTTAAAAAAAACGGCGGGAGCAAAGTATGTGCGACTTTTGAAAAATATTTCCCATTATAAATTTGCTGCAAATTAGAACTTTAATTAAAATATCGAGATGTAAAAAATTTAAATTAAGAAACTCGACTTAGCTTGAATTAAGGTACAAATACTGTGTGAACTAATTGTGAATTACAAGCGCTTTCTGAAAAAATTTCCTTCATTACGTATCATATGTGAGAATCGAAGGTGGATGTAGGACAGTAGAAAAAAAATGCTGAACGTAATGCGGTTTTGTTGGTTGATTTTTTGGAACCTGGTTCAACAATCAATGCGGATCGTTACTGCGAAGTTTTAAATAAGCTTAAAAAAGCCATCAGACGAAAACGTCCAGGAAAAATATCAAGGAAAAATTCAAATGGGAAATTTTCGATCACCCACCCTCTCTCCGGATCTCGCACCAAGTGACTATTTTCTTTTTCCAAAATTGAAAGAAAGCTTAGGTGGGCAGCATTTTGTTTCAAACGAAGAAGTCCAAACATCTGTCAAATTATGGCTCCAAAAAACAGGACACGTCTTTTTTTAAAGAAGGTTTGCATAAACTCTATAACAAATACGAAAAATGTATTCAAGTCGAAGTTGAGTATCTAGAAAAATAGTTTGTGAGTCAAATAATTAATAAATATTCATTTTGTAACCTAAAAATTTTTTTGTACTTCATTTTAAAATTAGGAAACTTCCTTTTTGAATACCCCTCGTATTTAAATAAAAAAATTATTATAATTTAACTTAATATTATTATTTTGTGGTATCTTTTGCTTGAATTCTCAAGGCAATATTAGAAATCGATTGAAAAGTAACGAAGTATTAGGAAAATAAAAATTAATTTAATTTTAAAAATTTAATAAAAAACAATATTTTTATACATATAAAGACTTTTATAACTTCAGAAGGAAGCTACCGATTTATTTGAAGTATTTATTGTTGTGTTCCTCTCGACCCAAATATTTGCAAAGTGGAGTGGCTGTGAAAAAAACTAATTATTTCAAAATTTTTAAAATATTGCATTAAATCTAATTTGAGGCAACTAAGAATTTTATGGACAAGTTGCTTTTTGTAAAATTTTATAAATTCAAAATTTATTGACACTATTTTTAAGCTTCAGAAAAGCCGGTAGTAAACCTTCAACAAAACATCATTAATCAAATTTGATACTTAATTTACTTTAATTTTACGTATTAATAGTTTAATTCCGTATTGTTACTATCATAAGAGGATTTATATTGTAAATTATGTGTTTTTTATTATTTATATTAATAAGCTGTAGCAACAATATTTATTGAAATTATCTACGATTTAGCTTATTCTTGGGATTTTTTGTGTTAGACGAGTTTTCACAGTAAAAACTCTTTTTTTGTATGTGGGAAAGCTTTTTAATACAAGTGCCTTTTTGGTGCCTATTGTTACTTTAAATTGAGTTAAATAGTACAAAAAAAATCTAAGGATATTTAAAAAAAATATTTTAATGAAAAATACATACACTTTTAAAGCATTTACAATTAAAACGAATCCGAACATTTAATTCGTTTTCAATTTAGCAACCAAATCAGAATTAAAAAAAAAAAATTAAATGAGAAGGGCTTTAGCCCGAAGGCCCCCTTTACTCTGGCTACAAACGTTCGAAATTCTTTTTTGTAATTTCATAAATAGTCTAATTTGACTGAGAAACAGTCTTTTATCTTCCTGGGTAGCCCTTAAGATACCAAAACAATCGAAGAGTAAAACAATATAGCACCCACACAAAGCCCAACACAGATCCACCTTGTATAATGGTTAACACACTACCTATACACACATAATAGTCCACATATGTATAATAGACTCGTCGCCGAAATTGTGTCCTTGGTGGACTTCGCAACATTGCTTCCAAATTCCATTTCACTTTCGATTTAGTAAATGTTATGGCGAACTGATCGAAAGGCTGGAGGTTTGTGTCCACCTCCACATCCGCACAATTCGGTAAGCAATAACATGACCTATAGTCGACCTTACTTAAATTTGCAAAACAATTTAGCCCACTAATGCCGCAAACTTCCATTTGAGGATATCTGGCCTTAAGAGCACGAGTGGCATAGAAATGTGGTATGCAACGACATTGACGAACAGCAACTAGAGCCCTACAGTTTAGCAGGCACAGATTTTGAGTATACAGCTGTGGATACATCTCCAAGTTGGACTCGGTTGGTGTGCGACATTGTCGAGCATTCACAGAAGCTCTAGAAGAATTTTTAAATGGTTGCTGGATATAAATACTAGACCTTAACGATTTCACTTACCGCATGAAATCGATTGCATATGTGGTTTCGGTGGTTTCAATAGTTAATTTCAGAGTGGTTCCAGGCTCTATAGTTGCAGAAGGACGATCCCTGGGAAGCGGCACTTCCCAAGGTGCATGTATATAAACCTTAACCGTTTTTGTAAAGTTATATTTGTATCTGAAGCTGAGCGGAAAATTGGAATAAAAATCATATGTCATATCGGTACTCAAATTCTGTGGAAACGCTTCGATGGTATCGGAGGTACGACTACAAAGTAAATGTACCTTAAAGTAAAAAAAAAACTTCCACAACCAACGAACTTACAATAAAGACGCTACATCAGCTAAAATAGGGCTGAAAGTATAGCAGATGCCCAGCCCGCTTAAGATTGGAACACCCAAACTGCCATCTTCACTTTCTACTAAAGTGTGCTCTAAAAGACTTTAAAGAAAGATAATGGTATAAAAAAACTCATGCATAAGTGAAAACTTACTTGGTTAACAAACTCATGTACTGCTTCGGCTCGAATTTAAGACTCCGTGGTGTAATTAGCTGATTGCCACCCATGGTGATATTGAATAGCTCCTGGAGAAATACGTGCATATTGCTACGCTCCAAATCTGTTGTAGTATGTTCTCTAAAAATTAGGTAAAAAAAAAATGTATTTTTAAACAATACCCGCTAAGCACCTTTTCTATGCAGACCTTAAAAATGCCTCTACTTTAACCTCATCCAAATTAGTATCGCTGCAAAAGGTAAATGTGGGTTTTGTCGATACAAACTTAACATAGTTTGCATCGATGTCAACGCCTAACTTTTGTTCATAAACATCCATTAATGTATTTAACAAAATCGACGAGTACACAGCTAGTGGCATTGGCAGGAAAAGACAAATTAAACTAAGAAGCAAAATATAAGATTTTGGAAAAACGTATTCCTATTGCACAACATTCTACATACAATTCCAACCAACTTTGATGGCGACGCGCTAACAACTTTGCTCCATGGAAAGGAGTGTGACGGCATTGGTAATCCAAAAATCGCAATGCAGACTGGACTTTTGGCTGACGACGTATGGCATCTAGTCTTTTCATGACGAAGGTTTAAGTTACTTTGGGGTCGCTGTTTCGATTGACGATTGATTTACGTTAATGAATAAGCTGGACTGCACGCACTACTCAAAGCAGGGTTGCAAGCGAGTTATATAAGATACCGTACAAGTTCTTGAACCAAAACAAAACGTTTTTCGTTTCAAAGTTAAGGCTCACGTTTACGTTACGTTACGTTAGTGTAAAACGAGGCGTTAAACTGGAACGGTAGAAAAAATGAGCTGTTAATAACAGAGGACCAGCGCTGTTAAATGGCAGACGAGCATGATAAAGCGAAAGCTGTTAGCAAGCAAATCAGAGACTAACATACAGCCTCATTGCAAGGTCGCCACTTTTAGATCGCGTCGACGAAATTTAATGAAAGCTAAAAAACAAAGCTGTTTCGTACTAAGCGATTCAATTTTAAGCTGTCACATTCAAATATTTGCTTTATTTATTAAATATCATTATGTAAACAATTAAACAATAAAACACAGATATAAGTAAAACTAATATCACATTCATATAAAACAAAATCGTTTCGTTTTAAAATTAAGGCTATTAAAGGCTTTAAGATTAAAACACATTTTGGCTATGTATAACTTCACTTGAAGACCATAGACTTCGAAAACAGATTTAATGGGCTTCTAGAAGATTCTCCAATTTGGATACTGAAAAAAAAAATACTATAAGAACTAACTCCAACATTCAAATTAATTAAACTTAGTTTAATTTAGCTTAAATAAATCTGTATTGCAACCCTGACTGCAACACGAAGTATGTTGAATAATTAATTTTTATTGCATTTTGATTCAATCGATAAATATATTAAGTGCACTCCTTCCATTGCTGCGCATATTTTTTTTTAGATTAATAAACTTTACGTAGGTGGCGTTGTTTTTTTTTCAATCAATATCTTTTCATGCAAGCATTTTATTTTTTATTTCTTCTATATATTTCATTTTAAATGGTGAAAGCCCCTTAACTATTTATCTAACTTTATGTTTTCTTTCTAATGTTCTTCTTTGAGGTAGTCTTTAAAAAAATGTATGGCATGTCACGTGCGACAACCATAAAAATTAAACTTAAAAATAAAAATACCAAAGTTTTTTTATTTAATAATAGTAGCGATAATTTTGCTTGACATATTTATACTTATTTTACTAATAAATTTTATAAGATTTCTCTAATAGTCCGGTCAAATTAGACATTTGAAGTTACATAAATTAACAGCAAGCTGAAAGTTGGTGTAATTGTTTAAAACATAGTTAAAAATAATATCTGAAAGTTCCCCATCATTCCGAGGTGTGCTTAAATTTTTATTCGAGGTCAAAGGTCAAAAATCTTGAATAAAATTTGTTTTTCGCGATTTTCAGCAAAACGGTAAGTTTTATCATAAAATTATCCGAGACATAATTGTAGATCATAAAATTCTCTATAAAAAATGTACTTATACTTTTTTCTTAGATCCACCGTTTCTGAGATATAGCGAGTCAAATAATTGTAAAAGTTGTAATCGTCATAATATGCACACGTTTCCACGCCACCAATGAGGTAGTGTACTTGCTGCAGCTAAAAGACAGCGCGAAGAGCATGAAGCCAGTAGTGAAGTGATTCAGCTTTTTGTTTTACAAATCTATGCTTATTTTGTGGCAAGGAATTCAATGAAGAGCATGAGAGGAAAAAATCCGTAGATTCTCGCCGTCGAATTAGCCAAGTAAGTACTCTTGATTTTAAAGAGTCAATTTTGGAAAGCCGTTATTGCTCGAAACGAATATGAATATGATTTGGTTGCTGCTGAAGCTAAGTATCATCGAGATTGCCAGGTTTCTTTCTTGAAACCTTACACTGGGATATTTACATTGAAAACAGCGATGACTGTTAGTTCAATTTAAATGAACTAAGTAATGTTTGCAAAACTACAACTTTGGATAATAGGACGATAACGATGCGACTAAAAATTAAGTATGGGGATAAACTTATTATCACAGAAAAATCGGGAGCATCAACATTTATATGCTTAAAAGACAATCGTCATGATATTTTGAATAAAGCTTGGTACGAAAAATAAAAATGAATATAAAAGAAGAACGATTCAGAATTCTAGAAGTAGCAGCGGCTGTAATTCGCGAAGATATTCAAGCCGCAGTGTTTGATAATTCTAACTACCCTCCACCAGGTCGCATGTTTGAAGATTTAAACAATGAAATTCTAGAGTCGTTGACATATTTCACGGAGCGAGTGATTTTAAAGAATAAACGATGGAATTTAGATCATTTCAAATTAATATGCACAAATATTTGCCATAGTATTGTGACTGCTGTTCGACCAAGGTCTTTTAAGTCTAAATTACAATTAGGCCTCGCAGTTTTTTTCATCGACGATTCGGCTCTGAACGCCTCATACAAATTTTTTCGTCCTTTGGCTTTTGTGTATCTTATAATAAAACAATAATGTACGAAGCAGCAGCAGTTTTTCATCGTCCTCCTCATGTTTTACCGCCAGAAAGTGGAACACTTCTTAAATACGTTGCAGACAATGCTGATATCAATGTCAATATCTTAGACGGTAATAACACGCTCCACATAATGGGTATTATTGAAATTGTTACCCCAAAACAATCGGTTTTACTGGAAGAACCGATGCCACGAATAAAAGAAGCTCTTTCAGCTAAAAATTTCAAGGCAAAAGCTCATGTGCCCATACAGATCTATCAAAACGATGGTGTAGTAGGTTACAGTAAAATAAGTGTCCAAGATTTTGCATATGGGACTGAAACGGTATCTTTCCTCAAAAAAACTGATGTTGTATGGTTTTATGGGGAATGGAAAAATGCGTCTTAATAGGCTTACTGGGAAAACCACGTTAAAGAAAACGCGCTAAGTACACTACCTCATAGGTGGCCAACGTGTGGTTTCCAACGTGTGCATATTATGACGATTACAACTTTTACAATTATTTGACTCGCTATATCTCAGAAACGGTGGATCTAAGAAAAAAAGTATAAGTACATTTTTTATAGAGAATTTTATGATCTACAATTATGTCTCAGATAATTTTATGATAAAACTTACCGTTTTGCTGAAAATCGCGAAAAACCAATTTTATTCAAGATTTTTGACCTTTGACCTCGAATAAAAATTTTAGCACACCTTGGAATGATGGGGAACTTTCAGATATTATTTTTAACTATGTTTTAAACAATTACACCAACTTTCAGCTTGCTGTTAATTTATGTAACTTTACCCTTCTTTTTTGGTCTAATTTGACCGGACTATAAAATCCACATTCTTAATGTTCGCCTCGAAAACCTCTTCAATTTTTATTACTTTCAATTAAGCATACATATTTTCATAAATAACATAACATAAATAACTCAGTTCTGAAACTCGGTTTCTGAGGTTCAGCTTTTTAAACATTCTGGTAAATCTATCAAACCGATACATGCGAAACAAAGTTTTGGGGCTACCCCCTTAATTGTGCGGCTCCAACTTGTATAATATGTTAATATGCCATTAATAAAAGGAAACAGATCTACCAGACGAAGCATATCTGGGCTAAACGCATCGGTTTCTATATAATCGCTACTTATTCTTTTTATTTGATGAGAGAACATCAAATCTTTACAGCCAAAGTAAACTTTATAGGATCGCTGCTAAATTATCTCATTATCGTTCTCAAAAAGCATATCTGTTTTGTGGCATCTTCTGTACTGGCTTCTTAGCATCTTCCTACCTGTCTACTTTGCTAGGGTCCGGTAACCAATTAAAAAGGTCATAAATTCATTTTGGAAAATTACCTTTACTCAATTCAAGGTACAAAATGTGTAAAAATAATACGAAATTTAGAAACAATTTACTTGCGCTCAATATGGCCACCTTTTGCCTTCACTATGGCCTTGAGACGGTCCAAAAATGAATTGCAAGCTGCCCGAACGTGACTTGCAGGTATTTTGGCCCACTCGTGGACAATGGCTTTTTTCAGCGCCTCGAGACTGTTGTATCTTTTAGTTCGGACCTTGCTCTCCAAAATGACCCAAAGAGAATAATCCATCGGATTCGCGTCTGGTGAATTCGAGAGCCATTGTGTGGACGTTATGAAGTTCGGAACGTTGTTTTTCAGCCATTCTTGGTTCACTCGAGCTTAGTGAGACGGTGCCGAGTCCTGTTGAAACGTCCATGGTCTGCCACCGAAATGTTTGGCTGCCCACGGCTTCAAAGCAACCTCCAGAATACTTTCCCGATAATATTGCGCATTAACCTTGACGCCAGGCTCGATGAAAACGATTGGAGAGCGCCCATCTGCGGTTACAGCGGCCCAAACCATTATCTGTGGCGGGTGCTGCCTCCTGGTGGCCAATCGATGACTCAAATTCTCGTATGAACGGTCCCTCAAGTAAACCCTATCGTTTTGAGAGTTTACGAATTGCTCAATTGTAAAAATTTTCTCGTGAGAAAACACAATGTTCGGCAATTGACCGCTTTCGGCCAAGCGAAGCAACTCCTTCGCTCTCTCAAGTCTGACTTGTTGCTGCTTCGGTGTGAGATCATGTGCCTTTTGGATCTTGTAAAGCTTGACCTTGAGATCATTTTCAGTATGCGACGGATGCTACGGTCAGATATTTTTAGTTCTTTCGCCATTTGATTGGCACTTCGTCGGGGATTTCGCTCAAGTCCCTTCTTCACTTTTTGAACCATCTCACGTGACGTTGCAGTCTTTTGATGACCACCTCCATGACGTTTTGCGATGCTACCAGTATCATTGTAACGAGTTATGGTGCGATAAACGAAAACTTTATTTACTTTAAGGTGTTCGAGCTCACGAACAATCGCTGGTTGTGATTTTTCAGCTAAATATAATGCAACTACACTATTACGTTTGAAATCCATTTTAGTTTACTCACGGCAAAATGCTTTCGTGCGCTTGTAATCAATACTCTAAACTGTCATTTAGCTAACTTATAGACAGCTGATGCCCGTGCGTCAGCTGCGCGAGCGGTCTGCATTTACACTTCGAGTGCCGGACCCTGTATATATACAATGTTTACCGATCTTGCCTGTAATGGTGAAATCTAAATATTCTCTGAGAAGTCATGAATACTATATTTGCCCGTCGCACCTAATCCTCAACCTATCTGCTTATGATCTACGCAATATATTACACTCCTGCTTTGCAGTTGTTTCCTCTAAGCTGTTTTCGAAATAAGTTTTCATTCTCTAAAATCGAAAATTCTATCTCTTCCCTCTGCTATATTCTAAGTATTGTGCTAAAAACTTGCATTAGTCCCAAAACTTCTGCATCCCGCAACGAAGCCATGAATTCAATGGCTTGGATGGTGGAGTCAATAATGGCAAAAGTTACCTCGTTTTTAATCTATGTCAACCGAAACGTTTTATGGGCTATCTTATAGCTATGATAGCTATGAGCTATCATCAAAATGGTCTACACTTCTCGGAGTATATATGCTGTAACAAAAATAGATTTCTTTTATATAAAGAATGTTTTTTTAGAGTTACACAAATGTAAATCATAACAAAACAAAGAATTTTGATTATCTTATCAATAAAACTTTTATCGAGGTAGACAAGTTACATTAATTTTGAATGTAATGATGTTTCGACAAAAGCTTTTGAATTATCTTCATTCCAAAGGTGACAATTTTGCTTACGTAATCATTAAACCAAAAATGGGGTTTATCGGAGATAAATCAAATGTCATTTAAGCACAACAAAAATAAAAAATTGGACGGTTACGGACTTTTCTCCAACCTTCTCCATTAGAGAGGTTTTCCAGATGTTCTAATTTACAGCCACCCGGTGGGCTGAATAAGGCTTGAGAGGCATTTTGGACTCTGTTCTGGGAGCTGTGATAAGTCATTTAGCAGGTGTAACTGGAGGAAGCGGAACATTGTCCTAGACAGTCGCGAGCAGTTACAGAAAAGGTGCTCCTCCATCTGAAGCTTCTCCTCATCGCCACAACTTCTGCAGAAGTCAAGGTAAGCAACGTTAAACCTTGATGCGTCAGTTCCCACCAGCCAGAGTCCGGCGATAACTCGGATAACTTTCGAGTATTGAGATCCGTTTAGACAGCAAAGTTCTTGGTTCAGTGCACAGGCGCCGTGACATTCTGTACCTATTGAATATTCGATTCCACGTTTGATGTGCTGGCCATAGAAAAGAGAATGCCGTGAAGGACGATGGTGGCAGTTCCATGTCTAGCCAGATCGTCCGCAATGAAGTTTCCCTCAATATACCCTGATGATGTGCATTGAAAACTGCTCTTCATCTCCTCCACAGATGAGGGACAATTATTCACTGACTTCATGCATTATGTCAAAGAGGGGAGGGACTTACAAGCTGCATGGCTATCCCAATAAAATCAATAATCTTATTTAATCTACCATTTTTTTCCAATCTATGGATCTTTATTGGCTACTTTATTATTCTGTCTTTAAAAAAATGTAGACAACAAAATTAGCTTTAGCAACAACATATATTGAAATTAACCATTTTTCTTGTAAGAAAAATTATCGCACCTATCGATATGGCAAAGTTTAAGTAAGAATCAAAATGACTCCTTTGTATTTTCAAAAGCATAGCAGGAAAATGTGGCAAGTTTTAGCCTGGCAGTGATTCAGTAATTTTCAAATAAATAAACTTTTTATACCCTGTATCGTATCGTATGGTACAAAGGGTATATTAAGTTTGTGCAAGCCGTAAATGTATGTAACATATAGAAGGAGACGTCGAGACACCCCAAAGTTACCTTAAATTTGATCAGGGTGAATAGAGAAGTCGATATACCCATGTCCGTTCGTCCGTCCGTCTGTCCGTTTGAACGCCTAGATTTCAGAGATGGTAAGAGCTACAGTAACTAATCTTTCACATTAGATCCCATATTATTCCATAGGAGACAAGTTTATTTTATTTTTTTGATATCGGGGATAAATTATATAGCTCCCATATGGGTGTTTGAGGACGACCTCCACAAAAAAAAACGTCTTAGAAGGATAATTCGTTTGTTCTTGAAGATATCGTAACAAAATTTGGCATTCGAAAGTTTTTTAGCTCTGTACCAAATTTGAAAACAAAATTCGTTGTGTTTCGTCTATTTGTAAAGATATTTAAACTAAATTTGGTATTTTTTAAGGTAATAAAGCACTGTATATAGCGCCCATAGGAACGATCGGTCAAAAAAAAAATTTTTTGTTTAAAAATACTTCTGTTTTTGGTTTTTTGTGAAGAAACCGGATTTTATTGCAAGCGAGTGGTATAGGGTATCCCAAAGTCGTCCGATACCGACTTTACGTACGCCATTATTTATTAGTTCATGCCTTTAAAGTTTGTAATGTGATCACAGACATTCGGATCTAATTTGACTTGTAAAGAGACTAATTTCCTGAGTAACCCCTAAGATACCAAAACAATCGAAGAGTAAATAAATATACCGACCATACTATACCCAATAGAGAACCGCCATGTATCATGGTTAACAAACTACCTATAGCCACATAATAGTCCACATATGTATAATAGACACGTCTCCGAAACTGTGTCACTGGTGGGCTCCGCAACATTGCTTCAAAATTCCATTTCACTTTCGATTTAGTAGATTTCATAACGAACTCATCGAAAGCCTGGAGGTTTGTGTCCACCTCCACATCCGCACAATTCGGTAACAATTACATGTCCTTAATTCAATTTTACTTAAATTTGCAAAACAATTAAGCCCACTAATGTCGCAAACTTCCATTTGAGGATATCTGGCTTTAAGAGCACGAGTGGCATAGAAATGTGGTATGCAACGACATTCACGAACAGCAACAAGAGCCCTGCAGTTCAGCAGGCAAAAATTGTGAGTGTATAACTGTGGATACATCTCCAAGTTGGACTCGGTTGGTGTGCGACATTGACGAACATTCACAGAAGCTCTAGAAGAGTTTTAAAATAGTGACTGTATAACTAGACCTAATCGATGTCACTTACCGGATGAAATCGCTTGCATATGTAATATCGGTGGTTTCAATAGTGAATTTCAGAGTGGTTCCAGGTTCTATAGTTGCAGAGGGACGATCAAAGGGAAGCGGCACTTCCCAAGGTGCATGTATATAAACCTTAACTGTTCTTGTAAAGTTATATTTGTATCTGAAGTTGAGCGGAAAATTGGAATAAAAATCATATGTCATTTCGGCGCCCAACTGCTGTGGAAGCGCTCCGATGGTATCGGTACGACTACAAAGTAAATGTACCTTAAAGTAAAAAAAAATTACACCACCAAAGAACTTACAATAAAGATGCTACATCAGCTAAAATAGGGTTGAAAGTGTAGCAGAGACCCAGCCCGCTTAAGATTGGAGCACCAAAGCTACCGTCTTCACTTTCAACTAAAGTGTGCTCTAAAAGACTTTAAAGAAAGATAATGGCATAAAAAAAAGTCATGTATATATAAGTGAAAACTTACTTGCTTAACAAACTCATGTACTGCTTGGGCTCGAATTTAAGACTCCGTGGTGTAATTAGCTGGTTGCCACCCATGGTAATATTGAGCAGCTCCTTGAGAAATAAGTGCATATTGCTACGCTCCAAATTTGTTGTAGTATGTTCTCTACAAATTTCTTGAAGAAAATTAATTTTTAAACAATACCCGCTAAGCACCTTTTCTATGCAGACCTTAAAAATGTTTCTACTTTAACCTCATCCAAGGTAGTATCACTGCAAAAGGTAAATTTGGGTTTTGTCGATACAAACTTAACATAGTTTGCATCGATGTCAACGCCTAACTTTTGCTCATAAAGATCCTTTAATATAATTAACAAAAACCGCGAGTAAAAAACAACTAGCACTGGCAGGATAAGCCAAAGTGAGCTAAAAGGAAATAATAGATTTTGTAAAAACGTATTCCTATTGCACAATATTGTACCTACAATTCCAACCAACTTTGATCTCGACGCGTTAACATTTTTCCTCCATGAAAGGGATTGCGACGGAATTGGTAATCCAAAAATCGCAATGCAGTCTGGACTTTTGGCTGACGACGTATGGCATCCAGTCTTTTCATGGCGAGGGTTTAGGTTACATTGGGATCGCTACTTAAAAAGTTTTGCTGTAATGAATAAACTTGCTTGAACGCGCAACTCTAAACAGGGTTACAAGAAAAGGATGAAGGATGAACCAGTGTCCTAAGGTTTTTGAACCAAACTAAAAAGTTTTATAAAAAGTAAGTTTTCTTTATTAAGCTCACATGATTTATACTACCAAATTTGATAACTCTCGCTAAAGAAAAATTACGTTTATGGTGTGGTTGTAAAATAGGGCGTTAACCTTCAGGGGAATGGGTATCAAAATTAATGAACTAATTAAGCTTTGCATGAATAGTTTTCGATTTCGAAAGCTTAGCCTACAGGCGCCATGGTTTTAGATACATCCCATAACTTGAGAAATGAAAGTAAAAGAGAGTAAATTATTTTAAAATTGTTAAAGTCCAAAATTTTGTAACTTGATGCAGCTTTTAAATTTCATTTTTTAAGGAATTCATTTTAGAAAGAGAAAAGTATTTAATCTATTTCTTTCAGGCGCTACTCACCTTTTTTGGAGTCAAAAATTAAAGAATAAAAAAGTGTGTGCACATTTAACTATATATATAATATATAAAAGTATTGAAACCCAACTAAATTATAACACTTTGTGTATTTAATGAACATGGACTTTTAAAATGGCTCCTGTTAGGGTGCTGAAAATAACATCCCACATGATGTAGATACTCCTACACACAAATGAACTAAACGTAGCTTCATTACTGCAAAACAATTTGTAATGCAACCCTGACTACAAAACAAAAAATTAGTAAGTATTGTTGAATAATTAATTTTTATTGCATTTTGATTCAATCGATAAAAAAAAATGTTAAGTGCATTCCTTTAACTGCTGCACATACTTTTTAGAACCATGACGGTTATGGCATAAGCTTTATGAAGGTGGCGTCGTTTTTTACTCAATATATTTTCATGCAAGCATTTTATTGTTATCCTAAATTATTAACCAGGTGGAGTGAAAATTTTACTAAAAGAAAAAAGAACGTCGTCTCTCATTGTGTCAAAAATCCATCAAATAAACACATTAAAGTAAACTTGTTACAAAAAAATAAGATTTAAAATTTTGAAAACCATTGAAAGTTGGTTACATCCTATGTAAACAAAATTTAAGTTTTAATTAACTGAGTATATGGAAAATTCACTAATTGATTACTTCTATGCTGATTAGCAAAAGCGGAAGCGGAAAAAAAGCTTCAAGAAAAATCGTTTAAAGTACTTTAAAAGAAGCAAAAACAGGACAGGAAGCCAGAAAAACGTGAAAAACAGCTCAAAACATAAAAAAGCCATTGAAGAGAAAAGAAAACAAGTTCGTATGAGGAAATGAAAAAGTCAAGAGATAAAATTAGAAATGGAATACAAGTTTAAAAGGGAACAAAAAACCCATAGGCCATATTGCTGGTCTCGGGTCACCAATCTTGTGCCGTCAAAAGGATTTTGACAGGTACTAATGTTATAAAGAAACCTAAAAAAGAAAGAAACTGTTTTTCAAAATGGCGAAGCTTATCAATTGCATAAATATGATTTTAGAAGTGAAGTGGAGTCAACAACGTGTGTATTGAAAAAGCAGCTCTGGTATCACCACACCTAATTTGAAGTTGAGATGGTTGGATGGGGTCGATCTAAATGCAGTGGACTTAGGACTGAGATTTTGGAGAAACAAGCCCGAGATCGCGAGGAATGGAGGCGAAAACTGCAACAGGCAAAGACCCGATCAGGGTTGTCTCACCAATGATGTTGATGATGATGGTATCACCAACTAAGCACCTTCGGTTGGCCGATTTGACTCAAAATCAAAATGTTCAAAGGTGGAAGCCCGTAAAATATCTATACGAGGTGAGTTCAAAAAGTATCGTGAATTTTTAATTTTCGCGGGTTACGTATATTCGAATTTTGATTTTTTTGTGGCGTTATGTTGGTACTCATGCCTCTCACTTATGCCGACAAGCTCGGCCATTTTGAATGTTCACTTAATTGTTGACAGCTGCTTTGCTTGCACGTGTTTTAGCTCGTCTGCGACTTTAACCTATTCAAAAAAATTAATCAAAGAAACTCTATCAAATTTTGTGTGAAAAACGAAATTAAGTGCGCGGATGCATTTCGAATGTTGACTGTGGCATACGGAGAAGCTACCTTGGACCAAAGCAACGCTTATCGGTGGTACAAAATGTTCTCAGAAGGCTGAGAAGATGTGAACGACGAAGAGCGGCCGGACGCCTGAGCACTTCAACAACAGACGAAAAAATTGATGAAGTGAAGAAAATGGTATTGGCCAATCGGTGAATCACCGTTAGAGAAGTTGCTGAGGACCTAAATTGGCTAGAGATTGGCTCGTGCCATTCGATTTTTATCAATGATTTATGCATGAGACTGGTCGCCGCGAAATTCGTACCGAATTGATCAATTTCGACCAAAAACAGATGTTGGACTCTGTCCGTGACGACCCAAATTTGCTCCAGTGGATCATAACTGGTGATGAATCGTGGGTTTATGGTTATGACGTGGAAAAAGCTCAATCATCTCAATGGAAAGAAGCGCGCCAAGTTCGGTCTAATGTGAATTGTAGGGGCGTGGTGCATCATGGGTTCTTGCCACAGGGTAGAAAGTTCAATAAGAAATATTATATGAAAGGAAGACGCTACGCTACGGTTGACGAGATGAAGACAGCATCAAAGGAGGAGATGAACAAGATAAAAAAAAAATGATTTTTTGAAGTGCTTCGAAGATTAGAAAACCTCATGGGGGTTGCTTTGAAGGGGACAAAATAGATATTCATGCATAAATAAATAATTTTTCAAAAAACACAAAATTGGCGATACTTTTTGAACACACCTCGTATATCGGTATCTTTTCTTGCTTATGCTCTTCACTCGCTCTAAAACACAAGTATAAACCATATTTCATGACATGTAATTTCTTAATAAATAATAAGCTTTCAAAACTTAAATTTACGTTATATTTTGCATCCAAAAATTAAAAAAAGAAGGTTCCCTAAAACCTTCAAGTAAAGTAAATTCGTATTCTCTACCAAAAGCTTTCATATGAGTTACCTTTATTAAAAGAGCTTTCCTTTGTATTGCAACTTTAAAGAAGTTGCGGCATAGAACTTTCCAAATTATGGTAGTTGACTAAGTCTTTAGCATAAAAATCATGTCGTCGTTTTCCATCATGCACATCATGTGCCTCCTGGTACTGCTCATCGTCATTGCCAAAGTTGCTTGTTTGCTTGGTTAGTCTGTGTGCGTGTGTGTGTGAGTGTCTGTCAGAGCCAAAAACTAGGTTGAGTATTTGGCCATACGGGCTTGCAAAGAGAGACTACAAAAGTGAAAGAAGCTGGGGTGTTGAAGAGAAAGTGGGGGGGCTTGGAACGATAGAGAGCCGAATTGAGTAAGGTAGCTGCAGCTGCAGCTGCTGCCACAAAGTGATTACGATTGTCATCAGTCAACGTTCTAAAAGCAATTGTCTACATTGTTTTGCTTGTTTGTCTAAGATGCCACACACACATACCAATGCCCACAGACACACACACACACAGACACAGAGCGGCCATTGTTTTTGCTTTACTTAGCTTTGTTTGCCTGCTACTGGGTCAATTTGCTGGTATTGGTAAGCTCACTTATACGTATGTGTTTGTTGGCATTTGTGTCAGTGTGTGTCAGTGTGTGTGCATGTCACTTAAAGCATCAACTAAGCAATGTGCTTTTTTTTAAATTATTTTACTTTAGCTGTTAAAATGGCCGCTCACTTAAGTCTAATTAAAATGTTTGCACTTAGCTACAAATTAATTAATTAATTGTATTTAACGAAAACAGGCAAAAATAACTTTGTTGCTGCTTTATTTTTTATCATTAGCTACAATACATTTTTCAGGTTTGCTTTTTTCGTCTTCTTGGCACTTTGATTGCCACTAACTAAGCGCATTAAAGTCAATTTATGTGACACGAAAAATAATTACAACAAAATTAGCTTAATAGCCAGCAACAAAATAAAAAAGAACAAAAAACAGAAAAAAAGAACATGAACAGCTTTTTTTCTTTGGCATAATTTAAGACGCAGAGCAGACATTTTGAAATTTAAAGCGCAAGCATTTCCGGCTTCAATGTCAAACTTAATGTGACAGCTTTGGGGCCAATGTGTGTGTGTGTGCGCATGTTTGTGTCGACTTTGACCCTCATTAGATTGTTATAAACTTAAATAAATGTTGTTTTCATCATATTTTATGGCAAATCATGCCCTATGCCTGCAGTCAGAGTTGAATGTAAAAATATATTTTAAGGGTTTCTGACTGAAGAGCAATGTAACATACTAATTTTGTAATAAATCATTGTATCTTTAATGCAGTTAAATTTTTTCATTTTTGTACTAAATTTTGCTACAAAATGAACGAGACAATATTCAAAATGCTGCAGAGCAAAGGATTATTGGAAATATCATTACACAAGCGCAAATAAAAAAAAAAAAGATATTCTTGTTTTGTGGTCAGACCGTAATGACTAGATGGTTTTAGGGTTACTGAATCCCTTTAATCATGAAACGATATTTTAAATGGATTGAGCACACAATTCTTGGCATATTATGATCACCATATTGTTGAAGCTAGCTATTAAAATACGTCTGGAATTAAATTCCGAAGCCTTAAAAAGTGTCTACTCCACTCGTAGTAGTTTCGAGAATGGCAATAGCGCTTGTCAGCTATCTTCACAACTCAATGGCTTTGAAAATCTTAAAGGTACAATTTTCAATCTTCGCTGAAAGTGCCAGAAGATTTTTGAAAAGTGATTTCGACTGATTTTAAACCTTCATGAAGTCATTTTGAGCTTATTTTATGTACCAGCTGCTTGAAGCGTTGTGATTTTCTATTGATTCAAAAGCCGAGACCTTTTTAGACTTTTTAAGTATATTGTGACAAAAAGTTTCCGGAAAATTTCCATTCCATTAAAATCTTATTTTTTTTTTTAATTTTTCAATATTTTGAGTTTCTGTATGTTAGTAGGACTGTACTTAATGACTATGCCATTATGACAAAATAAATATTAAAGAAGATTTACTATTTTGCGTTTTATTTAGAAATTCCGGAAAAATTTTCGCCACAATATATTTACACTAAGCAAGCGATTTCATATTCTACATCTCTCGAATAGATTTTAAGATATTCAATCAGTTTTTATTTTAGTTAAGATTGCTTTACAAAAAATGTTTTTAGATATATAATAATAATAATACCTTAAGATGAAATAGTTTCCAGAAAGGCGTTTTTTAAAAGATGTCAAAAATAGTCCTAAACACCTAATAATTCTTTTGAAAAGAAACTCACAAAAACTTTTTAGTCGGTATAGTATAATAAATTTTGGGTACTTAATTTTAGGATAATGACTTTTTACTCTCTTATAAACAGGAGCAAAACAAAAATAAATGTTTCTTAAATTTCAAGAGAAACTTTAGAATTGTCACTGATTCTTGGGATGTATATATAAAATTTCGTAATTTTTATTAACTAAACTCAATTTGATGTTATACAAGGATTCGCTCCAATTCGTTCTAAACTCACGAAGATAGGCTTTTTAAATTGTTATTTTTTTTATGGTTAAAGAACTTTTGTGTACTAGTTCAACATTTATTTTTAATATACAAAAAATATAAAAAAATTTGGTGTAATATTTAAGTAAAATAATTATAGTTTAAATTGGCTTGATTATCATTGGAAGTGAGCTAAAAAATAATATAAATAAATTTTTATACAGTTCTCTTCGTTTTTTTTGCCATTTTTCACTTTTATTTCTTCACTATGATTTTAGGCAATTCAATAAGATGTTTTATTTTAATTAATTTTATGCAGGGATCGCAAATAAGAGTTATAGGATTGAAAAATATCAAAACGGAAACTATGCTTTGAATAGATGTGCATGCAACTATATCATATTTTTTATAGGATTATCCGAAATAAAATCTATTTTTTAAAATAAAAACAAAAATTATGAAATCATATTTAAAACGCAATTTTTATTTAAAAATTGCAAAATACCTCTTATTTTTAATTTTTATTATAAAAATGAATGTTTATTTTATAAATTGACAATATTCTAATTTTTATTATATAAATTAAAAATAAAATTTATTCAGCTATTTTTATACGCTATACCCAATCGCCTGGGTATACCGAAGATTGTGATTTTATTTTTTAACAAAATTCATCTGGCTGTTAATCCATCCCTTAAGCGAACAAGCGACGCTAATAATGATCAATGGGCTTCAATTGTTTCACTATTAGAATCTTTTAAGCTTTTTATGTTTATTTCAAATTATGAGTGCCTAACAACCAAACCAGCAGAAGGCCTACCCTATATACAGGGTCGTCGAGGTAAATCCGGAATATATTCGTGCTGGTCTTCTTTATTACAGCTTAGCACAAATCTGCAAAGATAGCGTTGCATTTCATGTTTAGGTGTTCCTTTTCAGTTACAGAGTAGTCTTGATTGATAACGCGCAACGATGAGCCGAGAACAGGACCGCAGGGCAGCGATACTGGAGTCACTACGCGCCGGGAAAACACCGAAGGAGATAATTCAATGGTTTGGATATAAAAAAACACAAGTTTATGAAATTAGCAAGAAGTTTCGAGATGCTGAAAAGAAAGACGAGGTTTCTTCAGAGCGAGCAAGCCACAATAAACGATCCGACCAAAAAAGAACTTCAGAATTTGTCGATGAATTGAAAAAGAAGATTGACGTCGATCCGGGATGCAGTATGAACAAGTTAGCTAAAGATATGGGCGTAGCGCGGTCAACAATCAGTCTGACGGTGCACGAAGATGTTGGTCACAGATCTATGTCCTCAGAAATCGTCAGTTGTTGACTGACAAAAACAAAGAAGATCGAAGAGTTAAGAGTCAAGCACTCTTAAATGACATCAAGCACAAGAGCGCCGGCTACCTCAAGTTTTTTTCAGACGAAAAAAATTTCATTCAAGATAAAATAGTAAATCGTCAGAATGATCGATGGATCTGCCAAGATCCTGAACAAGTGCCTACTGTCATGCACACGAAATTTCCTGCTTCAGTCATGGTTTTGGGTGTCGTAAGCAGTGATAGGGACGTCATGCCACCCCACTTTTTCAAGCAGGGGCTTCGGTTGAACGCCGAAGGATATATCGAAGTACTGAGATCAGTTGTGAAGCCTTAAATAGACCGAGTGACCGCTGGAAGAGAATACGTGTTTCAGCAGGACTCTGCACCAGCTCACAAGTCCAGAAAGACTCAGGGTTGGCTGTACGAAAATATGCATCACCACTGGTCCCCAGATTTGTGGCCACCGTCCAGCCCAGACTGCAATCCTCTCGACTACTACGTGTGGAGCGTAGTTGAAGGAAAGGTGAACAAGACATCTCACAACACAAAGGACGCCCTGAAGGCCAACATCATGGATGTGATGACCAACATGAACAAAATGGAGGTGAAACGGGCCTGTTCTCGATTTCGGTTCAGGCTTGAGCGGGTAGTTGTGGCTGAAGGCGGCTATAAAGATCTCTGGTCAGACTGATCTTGAATTGTGACCCCTATGACCCTATTTACCATATTTATAAGCATAAAGCATATTTCCGTTGGGGCGGACCGTACTGCCAAGACCCTAACTTCGGAATCCATCTCTGACCATAGTTTTTATTGTTATACTTGGCAGCCGTTTAGTCTATTTTTGTGTCATTTATGAGCTTTGTGAGATTTACAAAAGGCACACGCTCAGTCAAGCGTTATAAGTCCAAAATGCACAAAACAGGGGCTTAAATCCAGCTATGAATTGTACCAAGTTCTCCAGGCTTTCGACCTTAACTTTTGCTTCGTCAAGTTTCCCCTAACTCAACGAGCTGGCCCTACGCTGTGTCGTGTTGAGTTTCAGGATGTGTGGTGAGTTTCTTATTTGGCTTGTGTTGTTGGTTGCATTGCAAAAGCGCCTTAATTTATGCAAGTTATTACGAATTCACACGAAAAAACAACATTACAAAATGGGGTCGGCGCGAGGGCGGTGGCAGCAAGTTGTTTATATACGGCATAAAGGAAACATTGCTTAAATTTGGCTAAAAATTTGCCATGATTTTGTGCTTGATAGTCTTGTAAATGTGTTGGGGAACATATAAACACAAAATTGCCTTTAAAAAAATAAAAGTGCAACAATGTATCTGTAACTTTAGTTGATTAAAGTAGATTGTAGATGGCATTAATGATCTTAACTTGTAAACTTTAAGTTTATAGTTTGTGTGTTTGTAAGTGTGGGTGCTTTTGTGCACGCCAAGGCAATTAAGTTGGCAACATTTAAGGCGACAATCAAAGCAGCTCGTACAAACAATTAAAAAAAACTTTGCTGGCTGACTCTTTAATTGCGGCTGAACATGCGCAAAAATTTGATGCACTTTTCGAGTGCAACTTATTTGCTAAGCGATTAGAGCCAGTGGGCAGCAGTAATCGATCAATCAATAGAAATTGATGTTTTCAAACATCGACAGTTCGACTGCCTGGTCATGCATGTTAAAGCTTGTCATTGAACTGATTGTTGGTTTGTCTCGAAACCATTGTTTCGATTGTCCAGCTTAAGTGTTGCATAATTTATGGCATTGTCTGTCAAGAAATTGCTGAAATCGACAAGTGATTTGCATTTTTATTTTCTTTCGTATTTTTTGCATTTAACTTGTCAAATGCATTGAAAGCATTTCAAGCTAGCTGCACACATGTGACGTCACGTGACACAAACTTGACCACCCACATAGCTACAAGCTCATGCATTTGTTTGCATGACTCATACATATCTCTGCACATAAAACCAATTAAGTTTTAACTTAGACAGCACAAGAAGAAGCAGCAAAGCAATAGGAAAAACACAAAAAAAAAATTTAAGAAAAACCGCAAGCACATTGATGAACCTAACCGCAAAAGTTGACCATAAGTAAAGCACAAAGAGTAAAAGTAGAGTAAAAGGCATACCAATACATAAAGACTGTTTTTCACACTCAAATTAAATAGATGCTGCTTCTATGCATACTCTTTATCTAGGGTACATTAAGAAGGTGTCAAAGTTTGCAACGATTGTAGAAGAAGGAACAAAAGAAATGATGTTTGAAAAAATAATATCTGTATGCTAAATTTGGTTCGCTGAGCCATAACTACTTCTATCTTAAATTCGGCGCAATATAACTATAAATGATAGAAGTAAATAGAAGTATTTACGCTTTGTGTTGAGTTGAGGAGCTGAGAACTTTTACAAAATCAAAATGTATGGGAAAATGCAACCTTGTGTTTCAACTCTAACTCAACTTTTCCTCAACCCAGACCTATGTTTCCTTTCTGCTATTGAGTTGTTGAGAAAGTGTTGAATAATATGGTGATTCGTTGCCTTTTTCAGCACTGCAAAATTTGTAATTTTTTTGCCATTTCGTTATATGAAAACCAACGAGTTACCTTATACTCGCTAAAAAAAATAAGAGAGCCAAATTTAAAATAATCAAATTGAATTAACGCAAGTAAAAAGGGTTGTGCCTTTTTTGTATTGTACAAAATTAAGAGAATTAGACACAAAATTAGAGTTATCGGAAGTAAAATGGTAAAAATGGATGCGAATTTGAAAATGCTGGGGCTGTACTATCCTTAATATACTATATGCTGACAATTTGCGGAGTTCAGCACTTAAACACATCGGATTTCATCCCAGGGACTGGCCACGTTCTGGCGCCAATCAATTGTCTTCGGGATTTGGAAATGGTCGCCCTGAAAGAATAATATTATTTCATTCATGTCCTCTACATAATTATCTAGAAGTTCATACATTTGTACTTCGACACGCAATCCCATAGCACTAGTCGACGATGAAAAATCTCCAGAGATGAGACTTATATTTTATGTTAGGGCAATGTTTCAGCATTCAAAATCCGTAGTTTGGACCTTTTTCAAAAAACGGTTTCACATATGATGTCATAAAATCTGTACTGATTCGAATTCTTTCAAATTTTTTTTTACCTGAAAAGTAGAATAGAGTGCCTTTCTATAATGTCCCAAATCATAAAAATCGGTTGTCTAAAGAAAAAACTACAGCCGAAACTGTGTGCCCGAAATGCCAAAAAACACAGCATTTTGGTGACTTTTTCTACAAAAAAATCCATTTTTGTAGAAAAAGTCTTCGACACCTGAAAATTTTATTATTTTAAGTTATTGGTCATGGTATGTAGATGCAATTTCTATATTATTTTATCTTTTTATGATAAAAGATGACCGACTCATTGCATTTTTAGTAAAATTAGAAAAAAATTTTTTTTTTGGGTTTTTTTTTTGTCTCCTTTAACTGCATTTAACCTTTGAAAAGTGGTTCACTCTTCTATAATTAAATTTTTTTTTGAAAGAAGATGTTAGTATCTTTCAAATAAGCAACTTTTCGAAGAATTCGAACTGTCCATTGAACACCACTAGCTGAATCCATCATGAAGAGTAGCACGAAAAATTATGATTTTTCCAAATAAATACATTTTTTTTTTCCTTATCACAGCGTTAAATAAAATTTCGTTTTTTTACGACGATATTGTTTTTGGAAGGAGCTTTCATTAAAATTAATTTTATCCAATGTCATTTTTGCTACAGCTTCATTTAAAGTAGATTTCATGTTCTATCTCGGCATTTTTAATTCAAGTTTTTGAATTTTCATTCAATTTAATTTAATATCTATTAGCAACGGAAATTTATAATGTAAAATTATGATTGCATCTCGATAAGATAGAAATCGAAACATATCGCTGGAATAATCAGCCGTTCTACGCAAAGCGAATAAACCGACCAGAACAGTTTATTCGGATTATCTTTTGCGAGCTTCGAAAAATGAATTTTATGGTCGATAGTTCTCTTTTTATTATCGATAAAATCGTATATTTTCCAAAAAATATGCTATGGTATTGACGCGAAATTATTTGATACAAAACAGCTAATATGGTTTATACAGCTCTACGCGATGTACAAAAAAAAAAAAATTTTAACTTGCTTTTTTCTAACTACAAAAAAATTTAAATTAAATTTAAGCTTTGAGCTGAAAGAGAATTCTTTTTGAATTGGGCTACAATATCATAAATTTCTGCAAATTGGGCAAAACTTTTCGTATATAACATGATTCGAAATAATGCCAGTCTATACATATTATAGTATATTCAACAAATTTTTTTATCATCATTTGTATATGTCTCGACTTGATGTTTCTCAAATTTTTACAAATAAATTTATTACAAGAAAACTATACATTTTTAATTAAACTATATATTTTCAATGTTAATACATATTAATGCAAGTTTCTCTTTAAAAAAATCAAGGAACAAAACAAGTCTAGCTCTTTATTTTTTACTTTCAAATAAAAATTATATAATAAAATTTAAAAAATGAAGAAACTCATATTTTTCAATGTTTATTTTATATATAAATAAATATATTATAAAAAAAAAAATAGCTCCCCAAAACATGTTTTTGGGTAAAATCTCCACAACGATGCTTAGGACAAAAAAAAACGTTGTTAAATTCGTGTTTCCAGACCCAAAATTACCCTAAAAACACTTTTTTACGAAGAATCTCTCCATGACCTCTAAGTTTTTAAACAAGTGCAATTAATAGTATATTTTGCAATATTTCGATTCCAATTTCTACTTAATAAATTTAAAAATTTTCCCCGGTCAAAATATGAGTTTGTTAGGCAATCGCAATGTCAGCAGCTGTTATCAACATTGTGGATGGCACAATATATTTGTTTATATTTTAAACTCACATTGGCATTCACGATGATCGCTAACATACTCCACATAACCATCTTACATGAATATACTAGAGATTTTGAAACTAATCCGAAATTGTATCTGTTTAATAATAATTGATATTCGTTCGAAATTTGAACGAAATAAATTTGTGATAAGTTGCTATATGACTTAAATCATTTTTTGTTGGTCCCTAGGCAAGATCTACCATAAAAAATTATAAACTTTAGTTTAACTAAAATCAAAACAAAAAATTAATGTCGCGATTTTTTTAAACAAAACAGAGTATAAAAGCTTCGGCTAAGCAAAACTTATTTCCTATTCTTGTTTATTTTGTACTTTTTGCCTGAGTCCTGTCATTCATTAGGTAAAAGCACATATGCTGTAACCAAAAAAAAAACCTTACAAAAAAAAAAACAAAAGAATGTAAACTAGCCAGAGTGCAAGAGCAAGACGGAATAAAATGTTTCGGGTCGTTTTGACTCGTTTCGTCTGAAAACTTGCACAATTAGCTTTTATGCATCGTTGTACTGATTAAATGAGCTGCAAAGTGTGGAAAGTGTATGAGTCGACTGATGGCTCAATAACAAATTGATGTACTAATCAATCAGCGTTGTTAGAAGATGATCCCAGAGACAAGCCAAGGGTATGTGGTGGCATGGGCAGACAAACGAGGCGGCAAAGTGAAGACATTTTTCACAGCGGCAGCAGGACCCAAATACTAACGAGAATTCAGCATCCAATAGATAGATGGCCCTGCATATGCTTGTCAATGACTATGTGTGTGTTTTTTTGTTGTTTATACACTATAATTCAATGGTCATGGGTATAACAGATTTGTGGTATAGGCAGAAGGAGGCGTGAAAGGTCTTTTTACCGAAATGTTGAGATTGAATATCTATACCTCAGAGCTTTAGTTGGCAAATTTTATCACAAAAATTATACCACAGTTTGTTGCTCTAAAGCCCGAAAACTATGAAGATCGGATGAACACTTTAAAAGGTATACGCAAAAACTTTAGTTGATATATTTACATCCAAATAATTTTTTTTAAGATTTAATTTTAAAAGAAATAAATTAATATGTTGACTCCTAAAAACTTCTTTTTAAAAATTTCCCTTAAGCACACCTTCTATACTTTACGTATTAATGCAAAACATCAGAAATAATAATAACTTCATAACGACGAGATATATGCAGGGTATTCCACAGTCGACTACCCTTCTGATTGATTTGAATTTGTTGTTGTGATTGTTGTTGCTGCGTGTCGAACGCCTATGAGACATTTTTATGATGTAACATAAAAACGTACGCTCAAGACGAACAACCATCATCAGAGATGCCACTGTGGCCAGCAACGCTAACAAGCGACATCAGGACACCAGGACTTTAGGGCATTGGCCATCGGTCAGTCATATAAATTACTTTGTCCCAATTTCCACACTTTATGCGCGTGTGTGTACTGTGTATGTAGTCTGAAACAAAAGTGAACACATTAAATTTCATAAGCAAACCCGAAACC
The DNA here is from genome assembly GCA_037043745.1 of Chymomyza amoena. Classification (NCBI taxonomy): domain Eukaryota; kingdom Metazoa; phylum Arthropoda; class Insecta; order Diptera; family Drosophilidae; genus Chymomyza; species Chymomyza amoena. The sequence goes on from JBAMAX010000359.1 coordinate 66,762, forward strand.
TTAACTAGACAAATAAGGCGAAAGGAATTCGATTTTTTTTCTCTAAATATTGCGTATATGAGATAACAGCCTGAGGAAGCTTTTAAAATTGTCAACTTGACACATACGAGGTGTGTTCAAAAAGTATCGCAGATTTGTGAATTTTCGCGGGTTACGTTTATTCGAATTTCGATTTTTTTGTTGCGGTATGTTGGTACACATGTCTCTCACTTATGCCGACAAGCTCGTCCATTTTAAATGTTCACTTAATTGTTGACAGCTGCTTTGCTTGCACGTGTTTTGGCTCGTCTTCCATTTTTACCTATTCAAAAAAATGGATCAAATACCAATACCGTTAGAGAAGTTTCTGACCACCTAGACATATCGATTGGCTCGTGCCATTCGATTTTTATCAATGATTTGGGCATTCGTACCAAAATTGCTCAATTTCAACCAAAAACAGAATCGCATGAACATTGCTAATGAGATGTTGGACTCTGTCCGCGAATACCCAAATTTGCTACTGAGGGTCATAACTGGTGCCTATTCGTGGGTTTATGGTTATGACGTGGAAACCAAAGCTCAAATCATATCAATGAAAGCTGCCGCACGAACCAAGACCGAAAAAATGGCGTACGAAAAGTCGGGCGCGGACGACTTTGGGATACCCTGTACACTAGCTTGCAATAAAATCCAGTTCCTTTACAAAAAACCAAAAACAGAAGAATTTTTTAGCAAACAATTTTTTTTGACCAATCGTTCCTATGGGAGCTATATGATATAGTCGCCCAATTTCAATAAAATTTGACACAGTGCTTAAATACCTTAAAAAAGATCTGAATGCCGAATTTAGTTCAAATATATTTACAAACAATCCAAACACATCGATTTTTTTATATAAAACGTTTTTTGGACCGATTGGTCCTATGGGAGCTATATGATATAGACAACCGATTTTGTTCAAATTTGGCCCATTGCTTAAGTGGTCTACAAAATTTCCAAAGGCCAAATCTGAGTTACGATATCTTTATTAAAAAACGAAATATAGCGAATTTTTCTTTAAAAAAGTTATTTTGGCCGATCGGTCCTATAGGAGCTATATGATATGATCAACCGATTTCGATCAAATTTGGTACAGTGATTGGAAACTATAAAAAACATTCGAATCTAAATTTGGTTACGATCTCTTTATAGAACAAACGAATTATTCATCTAAAACTTTTTTTTGTCGAGGTCGTCTCAAACACCCCAATGGGAGCTGTATAATTTAACCCCGATATTAAAAAAATAAAATAAACTTGTCTCCTATGGAATAATATGGGATCTAATGTGAAAGTTTGGTTACTCTAGCTCTTACCATCTCTGAGATTTAGGCGTTCAAACGGACAGACGGACAGACGGACGAACGGACAGACCGACATGGGTATATCGACTTCTCTATTCACCCTGATCACATTTTAGGTAACTTTGGGGTGTCTCCGACGACTCCTTCTATATGTTACATACATTTTTGGCTTGCACAAACTTAATATACCCTTTGTACCATACGGTACAGGGTATAAAAATATTTTGGGCGGAATTATTTTTGGCTTTTCCAGCTAGACGCTGAATTGAAATAAAAATAATAAATCATTAAAGTTATAAAATCATCAGATAATATTAAAAAATAAATTTGTTTTTTATAAATTCTCTATTTTAAACTAAATTTTTACTACATTTTTGAAACTGAACAAGTCATATGTGCTTTTTAGAATACATGCTTAATTTTTCTTTTTAAAGAAATAAAAAAACAATACAAACACTATACATATATATATACATTTAAAAAATAAAAAGTCCAGCTTTTTCGTTTAATAACACTTTCAGTTTCAGCTTGGCAGGCTGTTAAGAGCAACTTTCACTCTTCTGACTCGCTGTGAATGCCATTAAATATTTCATCTGGAGTGCTCTGCTCCAATTTTATTACTTTTGTGAATGCTGCTTTTTCTAGTGAAGCTTTTGCTACTCTAGCTCGCTGGTGTTTGGCTCCACTGCTGCTGCACAGTTGACACTCCAAATCCCATGCCATGTCACAGAGCATTTTCTAGCTCAGTTTACATGGTTTTATATAACGAAAACCCTTTTCATGGAAGACTGCTATTGGAATAGCCATTTTGATTGTCAAGTGGCTTTCGGAATGCATTACGGCAAAACTATTTGAACTTGGTCACTTTAAAGAGGGTTTTTTTGTAATTTGCTTTTTGTTGAACCACAAGATTTTCTTAAAAGGCAACTTAAGGTAAACTCTGGCTGACAATCTAATCAGCCATCAATCAAAGACAAAAGTTTTACTATACACTGCGTATACGCAATGTCCAGTCGTGTCTTCAGCAGCAGCAGCTCAATCACTGACAATTTTGCTGGTTTATGCTTAAAAATCTATTCAATCATTTAAGCACAATTTGATAAGGCAAACCGTAACCGCAAAACCAATGCTATCAATATTTTGGTCAGCCCTCAAACTTCGCTCAAGTTATTGTCTAGTCAAAGGCCCATGCTGCGTATACGTAATAAATATGTTTACGCCTAACACCCGCAGTTTGCAGGCTTAAATGACAGCTGATTTATGTGGGCTTTAACAATTTTGTCAAATTGACCAAACTTAAGCCTATTTATTATATAATGTTGTGGATTAGCTAAAGCGCCAAACTGAACCACTGAAAAACTCACTGCTCATAAGCTAGAATTTCATTTATTTATGCGTAATGGGTATGGTATGTCAGTGCATAAAATATTGATCAAAAACTTTAAGTTGACCACGGCAAAATACGGCGGATGCTAGCTAAAGATTGTGCCATGAAAAATTATCAGACCACTGACATAATCAAAGAGCATAACTTTAGCTACTTACTGCAAAACTATTTATCCCTTAGACAAATGATGCTACTTGAAACTTTTATGGCGCGTTGCAAAAAGAGGCAAAACAGTTGCAAAAACTTTTCACCGCCATCATGTACATATATATACATATATATAAGTATTTATGTATATACATTGCGTTGTATTTGCCACAAACATTTTCAACTTTTGCTGCAATTATGGCAGAAGATACAAAATGAAAAAAAAAAAGACTACTGCAAGTAAAATCACTCAAACAAAATGGCGCGCGTGCGTTTCATTGAAATGGATTTGTCTGGCAAAAAAATCAACAACGAATATGGCGCTACAGTTAAGCTTCGCTGTAGGGAATTCGCAAATGGTCAGCCTAAAAACCACAAAATAGCTAAGCTTAATAACTTTACACATTTTCATAATAGCTTTAACTATTATTTTTATATATTTTATATATTCTGTTCGTTTGTTATGCTATTTTGTATTAGTGGTGGATAAGGCGCTTATGACTTATAATAACGAAAATACTATTAGGTCTACAACTTTGCTCCCGTTGGTTTTTTTTTTAATTTTTAAAATTATATACAAAAAAATGGTATCTTATTTTTCAAAGTATTGTCCGTCACTTTCCACTACTTTGGCCCATCTTTCAGGCAACAAACGAATCCCGCGTCGGAAAAATTCTTCATCCTTTGATAAGATCCAAGAATCGATCCATTCTTTCAGTTTTTCAAAAGAATCGAAGCACTGGCCCGCCAGGCCGTGTGCCATCGACCTGAATAAATAGTAATCAGATGGAGCAACACCTGGAGAGTATGGCGGGTGAGGTAGAATTTCCCATTTCAGTGTTTCGAGGTACGTCTTGACTACTTTCGCCACGTGAGGTCGAGCATTGTCGTGTTGCAAAATTACTTTTTCGTGTCTATCAGCGTATTGCAGCCGTTTTGCTTCTAAAGCCCGACTCAAACGCATTAATTGCGTTCGATAAAGTGCACCAGTAATTTTTTCAGAAGGTTTTAGCAGCTATAATAAATTACTCCAGCTGATCCTACCAAATACACAACATGGCCTTGGATCCGTGAATATTCTGTCGAGGTGTCGCCGTAGGAGTGTGGCCGGGCAATCCCCATGATGTGCGTCGCTTAGGGTTGTCGTAGTGCACCCATTTTTCGTCCCCAGTAACAAATACGATGAAGAAATCCTTTTCGTTTTTGTCTTTCAAGCAGCTGTTCACAAGCAAATAAACGTCGCTCAACATCTCTTGGTTTCAACTGATACGGTACCCAGTATCCTTGTTTTTGGATCATCCCCAGCTGTTCCAGGCGTTTTGATACTGCTTGCTGAGTTACTCCCAATGATTTTGCTAGCTGTTCTTGAGTTGGCACGAGTCTTCATTAAGTAAAGCCTCCAGTTCATCATCTTCAAAAGTTTTTTCTCTGCCACCGCTATGCCGATCTTCAACAACAAAATCACCGCTTTTAAAGCGCTGGAACCACTCGCGACACGTTCTTTCACTTATAGTATCATCACCATAAGTACTTGAAATAACCCGATGAGCCTCAGCCGCCGATTTTTTCATGTTGAAATGAAAAAGTAAAATCTCCCGCAAATGACTTGAGTTCGGTTTATAAGTTGACATATTTAATTAAGTGTAACTATATGACGCAAACAAAAATTAGCTAATATCGATGTAAGGTTATATTTATCGATGTCAAAACTGATGGAAAACAGCTGTGATTTATTTATTTGAACTATTACTGGCTACTAGCGCCATCTTTTGGAAAACGGCGGGAGCAAAGTCGTAGACCTAATATTGTCATATTATCGGAAAGTACTGGGATTTATTGTACTCCCACTTTAATAAAAACAAATTAATTAACATTAATATTATATTTCGAACATGAGATATTATGCTTGCCGAAAAAGGCTTTTCCTACTGCGTCGCTGTCAGTAAGTTGTGTTAAGGGTATACATTTTAGCTATAATGCAAAAAATATTTTGAATTAAACAAAAAATTGGGGTAACGATAAAGTCGGGCGCAGATGCGATACAAATTTGTTAAATTTGATACGATATTTTCATATTCAGGCGAAAAACAGACGAATTTTGTACCAAGAACGTACATATAACTGTTATCCTAAGCTAAAATAAAAGCTATATTTTAGCACATCCTTTCAATTTAAAAGCTAACTTGCTTTAAACTTTATTATAACATAAATACCAACAAGACAAAAATAATAATAACATTATTTTACAAAAAGAAAGGGTTCTCTTTAACACAGCTGACAAAAAGAGCAACTCTTCGGTGTTCGGGCACTTTTGCATTTTTGCCTGACACTGAGTGAGCACTATGATCGAAAAATACTTGATTGTAGCGCTAATAGGCCAATATTGCTTACTTCATCCATTTTTGACTGTATAATTTAACATAAACTTAAAACTTATATTTTATTAATTTACTACTGAGCCCGGCAGACATCGTCCTGTCCAAACATTTTGAATACTCTTAAAGCATATAAACATCGTTAGATTCTCTAGTAAGCTTATCTAGAAAATCATAAAATTTTTGGATTAGTTGACTTTCAGGACTCTCTAAAAAGCCGTATGGACAAACTTAAGAAACCTTAAGAGAGCTCGCATCTCTAATAAATTCATGCCCCACAGAAACTACATTTCGACCCCTTTGCGACTACGCTTTTGTCTGCACTTAATGTCCAATACCCGGGGCTTAAAAATATTTCTACTATGCTACCAATACACGCAATCACATTGCAATAGGCTTAAAACCTCCGTATTGGCAACTTTTAACACATGCAAAAATTTTATTTGAAATTCTTCAACGCGTTCATGAGAACACCCGTAACACGTAAAACATAAACATTAGTTAATCTGACAATGTACACAATACCAAACAACAAAAATATTTAAAAAAATTTGTCGAAAAATTTAAAAAAGTGGTATGGGTGGCAACCCCCTCTTAACAAATTACTCAAACCTTTTTATGCTATATATCTATAACAAACAAAAGAAAAAAAATTTGGAAATTCGTCCAGCCGTTTCAGAGTTATGCGATCATAAACGTACAACATTTCATTTTTATATATATAGATATAGGTATAAGCAGCCATTTTGAAAAAATTTGTAAAGCACTAAAATTTATGAAACTGGCTTTTTAAGCCTTAATTTTATTGATATCTTCATTTTGACAGCTTACCAAAAAAACGCTGATCAGCCTTGTGAACACCCCAAATATCAAACTTCTGCTCGGTAAGTAAAGAGATTTAACATGTAACTTTAAACCAAGCTTATACCAGCGTCATTCTATGAGAGGCTTCACTGTACGAACACCAATATTTTTTTTTCTACCAACAAACCGATTTAATTTTTTATGGCCTTCGCTTGCCATATTTTTGCTCTCTTTCTGATTATATTTGTCTTGCTTGTGCGCAAAAGTTATTCCAATGGCTTGCTTGTTTTTATAGCCGCAGCTGAGCTAAAGGTTTATTTGGCCGTGTCTCTGCGTGTGTGTGTGTGTGTTTGTGTCTCTGGGTCGGTTGGATTGTGGCAACTGCAAATATTTTCATTACATGCATTGCCCGCATATATTTCTTACAGTGTAGCAGACATGGCAGCTGTGACAATTGAAACATTTTTTATGCTCTTTTATGGTTTATTTGGCTGCCAGCAGCAGCGGCTAGCAAAGTCAACACTTAAGTGAAAATAAACAAAGCAAAAACAAGAAAAAAAAAATAAATTAAAAAAAAAACTTGATGACTATGAAGGTCACTTCCGGTTGCGACAGGACCTACTGACACACCCTACATAGTAGCCGCCATTATATGCCCTTGGCTGCTTAAACCGCAAATGTCAAGAGCAATGAAATTTGTAGAGCTTATTTTAATGGCGATAACAATAGCAACAGCAATAACAACTATAAACAATTTCTTATAAATACTTTCAAAGGAGAAAAACGCTTTGGGGTAAGTAAAAGTAAAATCAAATAAATGAGGCGCATTAAAGCAATTGTCACTGACAAATTCAAATGAAGGTAAACGAGGGGTAATGTTGGAATGGTGGTTTATATTTGTAGGTAAGCTTGGTATATGGTGTGTTTTAAAGAGGTGCCAAAATAATCAGTTTATATAATTTCAAAAAAATGTTTAGGTTTTTGACAAAATTTCAGGCACGAAGTGGCTTGCTCGGTTGTGGCGCATTTTGGAGGTAGGCCAATAGGAATAGGAAGTGTCGATCTGTCAAAAAATAATAATATCTTATGTCAATTCCCCAAAATAATAAGACCAGGCCGAACCGTAAAAGATTTCAAAAAACGAGCGAAATACTATGATCGGTAGATCAAAAAGTTTTTGGGACTTTCGATTTAAAAGGCGCGCGCAAAATGAATCGGTATATTTCTTTTTTTATTAGGTTTGTAGGACTGTTTTTGACATCTTGTCATAATTTAAGCGCAATTTGCCTTATTAGTATTGGTTTGGCAGCTATTGTTGTTAGTCGAAAAAAGGACGCTCTTCGATTTTTGCAATGGAAAAAACGAGTTTGTTTGAAATTTTATGTTGCGAATGAATTTTCGTGTGCCGGTTCGATTAAGTTTTTGCAAAAGGCCTTCACTGAGGACTGTATATCCAAAACACAGGCATACGAGTGGTACAAATTGTTCAGAGAGGGTCGTGAAGACGTCACTGATTTGCCTCGTTCCGGTCGTCCTTCAATCTCAAATACCGAAGAAAACGTCAATGCAGTGAAGAAAATGGTGCTCGAAAATCGTAGTGTCGATATTCGTGAGATTACTTCAGACCTTGGCATCTAATATGGATCAGCAGAACACATTTTGGTTGAAGTTTTGGGCTTGAAACGCATCGCGGCCCGACTCGTGCCAAAAACGTTGAATTTTTGTATTCATTATTTTGGAATTTTTGGCCAAAAACTCAACGAATGTGGTCGCTTAGGCTCCGTATTCACCAGATATGGCACCGTGTGAATTTTTCCCGTTCCCCAAACTCAAATTGCGATTAAGAGGGAAGCGTTTTGACACCATTGAGATCATCAAACAAAATTCGAAGAAGGAACTCGAAGCCATCCCTGCCCAGGCCTACCAAAAGTGTATGGATGATTGGATCAAGTTTGGAACTTGTGTTAAGGCTCTAATGTTAAATACTTTAAAGGCGATAATAAAAATATTAAATAAAATTTAAGAAAAATATGTTTTTTTTTACAATATCCGGAAACTTTTTGATCCCAAGAGAAACTTTGTTACCATTATTAACAATGCTCTACTGGGCTTTCGCTTAAAATAAGAAATTGTATCTATCCATCTATATATGTATCAATCTATCTTCATATCTATCTATCTCTCATTTAACTATTTACATTTCTATCTATTATTTGTCTAATTATTTATCTATCTATCTCCTATCTTGCGTTTAAACTAGCTATCTATCTATCGCTCTATCTCATTGTCCATATTTCTATAAATGTATCTAGTATCATTAGTTTACAAATGTAAGGATCATCGAATGATCCTTCGTATAAAAGTATTTTTTAAGCCGTTAAACACGAAAATTATACAAAATTTTCTTCACGACATTTACAGAAGACCTAAAAAAAGTAGGAAATATGTTTCAAATAAAAAATTCACGATCGGAAACTGTAACCTCTAAAAAAACCATCCTTTCGCTCGTCTAGGGTTGCCATAACTTGCGCTTACTGCCTGGCCTTGTGAGCTCTGGCCCAGGACGCTGCTTCCAACTCAATGCTGCGGTTGTCAATGCTCAGAGCGCTAAAAGTTTCCTAGCAAAATGCATTTTGACTTGGTGCAAAGTTTTTAGGGCCAGCAGGTAGCAGGTAAAAGCAGCGAGTCGAGCGTAAAACTTAATTCACCTGTGAGACTTCACAAACTTTAGCACACAGATACACACACACACTCACTCAAATGCAAAGTAACTCACACACACACGTGCCGCTACTCACCTTGTTGACTTGTACAACATTTGATATTTCGAAAGTAAAATCAGTAAAGCGTTTAAAAACTGCAATAAGAGACATTTATGGCACGGTTGCCATTATGTTGTCCTTCAACTTCTACGAACAGACCCTAGAGATACGGCATCCAATCTAAAATGATTTAAAAACTAGGGTTTTGTATTAAGTTCGAACTTGTCTGTGAAAACTCACCACAAAATGGCGCAATTTTGTGCTTTCAGCTCTCTCTTTATCTCTTTATCTGCAGTTCATTTTGTCAATTTTCGGCTTTTGCGGTTAGATGCACTCATGAGCTGCATATCGTTCAAACTGCGTGACGTAAAAGGAAATGGTTGGTTTTGCTGCCATTTATGAAACAACCTCTACAAAATGGTAGACCTCTGATCAAAATAGATAGTCCAAAAACACCAAAATAAATCAATAAAAGGAGTTAATAGCTTTAAAAAAGTTAATTATGTGACAACAATTGAAAATCAATTACACTAGTTTACAAATTTAAGGGTCGTCGAGTGGACCTTCGTATAAACGAAAATGAAAACTTTTTTTCGTTTTCGCGATTTTTTCGAAAAACATGTTTTTGCGCACTTTGTTCAGTTACCGACGGGAAAAATGATTAGATGAAAAGTTATTGATGTGACAGTGATATATAATGTGTACAGAAATTATTAAAGTTACAAGCAATCATAGTAAAAAACTTTTTTCTTCTTAGCTTTAAGCTGAAATCTAATAGATTTACGAACATCGGCAAGGAACTGTAGTTGTTATGAAATGAAAAAATTGTAATAAAATAGCTCTGCCAACTGTTAGCTATTTTTTGATTTGGTCGCCTTTTTAGTATTTCTACTCTTCCGATATTAACGTATCAAAATGGGCAACGAAAGCTTAACTGCTCTGAAAATAAACCACATCAAAGAGACTTGATTATCCTCCATTCCAATAAGAAAGATCCAAATAATAACCATTATAAATGAACACTCTTAGATAAGCTGAAGGCCTTTGCTGCTATAGGGTCCGAAAAACCCCAGCACGTCAGGGCTCTGGCATAACCTCATAAAGCCTCATACAACATTTTATTCGAGTCCGGGAAAGAAAAAGCGACTGTGGAAATCAGACCTCGGATTCGGATTCAGCGACCAAAATAACATATAATAAACATGGTCAGACCCCCGGACTCGAATAAAATTTTATATGAGGTTTTTTGAGGTTATGTCAGAACCCAGACGTGCTTGGGTTTTTTGGACTTCGGATTCGGATTTAGCGACCCCGATAACATATAGGAAAAATGGTTTGACCTCCAGACCCGAAAAAAAAAAATTTTTTTCTGTGGCTGTGTTACTTTTAATAGCCCACCGTATTTTAATTTAAAAAGTTCGTTGCGTTTTTGTACCAACTCAAAAGGAATCAGCAATAATAAAAACCGAAAAACTTCGCTGATATTATTTAGGTATTTTATAGAAAACATAGTAAACATAAAAATTTAATTACAATTATTGATCGAATTTGTAGAATCATTAACTAAACCATATTTGTAAATTTATTATTCCTTTGTTGTACCAATAAAATTGGAAAATTCGTCTTATATGCTGATCCCTTGTAAAAGCTGCAAATTTGTTTAATTTTATAATTAAATTGTCTTAAGCCATTAAGGTCCATCAAAAACCATAATTCAAAAAATGCTGCAACATCAGAATATCTTAAAAGCCTTGACCCATGCACACCAGATCTAAGTTATAGTCTTTGGAGAGCAACCAGTTACTTGAAGCGGCCAAGCAGAAGGAAAACGGCAATAGTTGACAATAATGGTAGACTGTGTAAAGTGATAAGGAAATTGCGGAAAGATTTGCACAACATCTCCACTCAGTGTTCCAACCTAACTCGGAATTCGACCAGGAAACAGTGACAGAGGTTGACAATTTTCTTAACTCGGCTTGCCAGATGAGTATGCCTATCGCAAAAGTGCAAGCTGAACTTTGGAGTATAAATGCCAAGAAAGCACCCGGATATGACAAAATTGACGGTACAACAATTAAAAACTTGCCACCAAAATGCATTAGACTTTTGTCGTACATCTATAATGCCATGCTCAGACTTGAATACTTCCCAACTCAATGGAAATGAGCTGAACTAATTATGCTGCCAAAACCAAACAAGCCTGAACAACACGCGTCATCATATCGTCCCATTAGTTTGCTGGTGACATTCGCTAAGGTATTTGAAAAAATACTTTTGAGAAGAATGTCAGTGGTTTTAGAGGACACCAACATCATACCCGAACATCAGTTTAGGTTCAGAAGAGGCCATGGCACAATTGAACAATGACATCGTATTGTTAAAAAGATAGTGGATGCATTTGAAAACAAACAGTACAGCGCTGCGATATTTTTGGATATCCAGCAAGCATTTGACAAAGTCTGGCACGCAGGAGTACTTTATAAAATCAAGAAATGGCTTCCTGCACCGTATTTCTTATTCTTTAAGTCGTACCTCAACTGTAGAAAATTTTATGTCCAATATGCTGATGAGCACTCGGAACTATACTCAATAAACGCCGGAGTTCCTCAAGGTAGTGTACTTGGGTCAGTGCTATACACAATTTTTACGGATGACACAGCAATTATTTCAAACGGCGCAATTTTGGCAATGGCGTCCCAAAATTTACAAGAGCAACTCGATCTTATTGAAACATGGCTGAAAAAATGGAGAATTTTAATAAACACGCAAAAATCAGTCCAAATTACGTTCACACTGAAACGAGGAAAATGCCCTCTTGTGACGTTAAATGGTATGTCCATACCGGATGAAGAATCTGTCAAATACCTTGGAGTGCATTTGGATCGGCGACTCACGTGGAATAAGCATATAAAATCAAAGCATATGCAGCTTAAAATTAAAACCAAAAGAATGTATTGGCTTCTAGGTCCGCGATCGCAGCTTAGTTTGGAGAATAAAATTCGGCTTTACAAAGCAGTACTCAAGCCGGTCTGGACGTATGCAATGCAGCTCTGAGGGACGGCGAGCAATTCAAATATCGAAATCCTGCAAAGATATCAATCTATAACTCTAAGAAACATTGCAGGCGCTCCTTGGTACAATCACAAAGATTTGAATGTTCCTTTTGTCAAAGATGAAATAAGCAAATCATCGTTAAGATATTTGGAGAAACTGTCAAACCATGGAAATTCGTTGGCTCATAACTTACTGGATAATAGCGTGGATGTTAGACGTCTGAAAAGATTTCACATTCTGGACCTTCCACACAGCACATTCAATCCTGTCATTTGTTTGATTTTACTTATAAAATTTGCTGATTGTCTCATATGACAGATTGCAAAAAAAATAATAAAAAAATAAAAATTCCATACTGAAAAATAAACTTTTTCAATGTTTCAAAAAACAATAGAGTTGTAAACAAAATTATTGATTAAATACAAATTTTTAAATTTTTTAAATTTAATTGCTTAATTATTATGCTAATGCAGGGATACTCTGTAGCAAATGTTGTATCTATATGTTTTCCTTAGCCCTCAGTCTCTATGCTTGAAATCAAAATCTGGCTTTTAAAGTTTGGCTTAATTAAATTAATTTCAGGCTAAATTTCATTGTACCTCATGCATTATATTTCCAAGCAAACGAGACAAGCAATTCATCCACAAATTTATTTGAATACGTGAACACTAGTCATATTTCTTAGCCTAAACGGAAGAAAAATCAAATACAGCGCCCTTTTAAAGCAACGATCAATTTTCGGCTTGCCCAAAAAAGTATGCTATAAAAATTGTACGCTTCAGTCGCTTTGAGTGAAGTCTTTTTGTTTTATCTTTAAAAGACAGTTGCTTGCAGGCAAATATTTAAATTTGCAATGTGACACGTGTACAGACACTTTTACGTACACATTCACTCATACGCGCACACATAGATACAAAATCAAATACGACACTCACGGCGTATACGTAATTTATATTCGATTGAAGCGTGCGTTCGATACTTCGAGCTGCTCACAATGTGTCATATTCAGGAGTGTCAATGGGCTTAAGCAAATTCAAAGAGGGGAAAAGAGAACGAAACAACTAGCAAAAGCAGCAACTGTTATTTTTACGCATGTTGACATTCAATTTGCCAATTTGGCAGAAACTTTTTTTTGTGTCATTTGCTTTGAGCCATTTTTTTTTACTTTTTTTTTTTTGCTTAGGCCACAGTTTTTTGCTATTTTGTTGCTTATCTTGAATTCACATGAATTACATTTGATTTGCCAATGGCAATAATATATGTGCTGCTTCTGTGCGTGCAAATTGCTCTGAATATGTGTTAATTTTCTATCTCCCGCGTCTAACTTTGTCTTTATGTCAGTTTGATTAGTTAAATCAATTTTGATTATGATTACCTACAGTTTTTTTTTGGTTCTCTCCTTTTTGCGTAAGCTATTTTTATATGCACATAAATAAACTGCAAACAGTTGAAAAGACATTGCCAAAAAAATTATATGACAACTTTTCGCATGAATACAAATAGCCAGGATGAACAAAAAACAGGTTGGTTAGAAAAACTTGCATAAAAATGTGATAACCAACAAACAGTGCGCTCAAGAATGAAAAAAAAATTGAATATTTATAAAAATTAGGTGTAGTCGACAGTTTAATACACTGCGGTTAAAAAGTATGTACCACATATGTACTCAAAATGGTAAATAAGCAACAGAAAAGAAAGCATACTTCCGCAAGCTTTCCAATTGTTTACATTTATGTTGTTGAATTTTTTTAAAGAATTATATAATATAAGAAATCATTTTGAAAGCTTTACCAAGTGAGAAAGCGTGGTCCAAAATAGTGGAGATTAATATAAAGCAGAGTCCTCTAAAGGTGCTCGATAAAGTAAGAAATGACTGTCATTTTGCAAGGAATACTATTTTATTCAAAAGATTTCTTATTTCTCTTCTTGTATTTAAATACAAAAAGTATTATGTAAATGCATAAAATTTGTTATACTTTTGTTTTGCATTATAGCCAGATTTTATATATCTCACAAAAGTGTTGTAAAATGGCGGATCCACATGGGGTTTTCAGGTTAAACAAACTTACACCAAAAATCGTTGGTCCATTGCATTCCTTCAAATCCATCCAACCAATTATGCAATCTTAAACCTTTTGAATCTGCTAAGCTTGCAAATTATAACTCATCGTTAGTTATCATGGATACACGAAGAGTGTGATTTAAGCTACGATCCTAAAAAAAAGTTTGGAGATCAGAAGCTATGATTTTCCCAATCATTATATTTCGACATATCACACAGTCTCTCACTTTCTGTCACAGTATCTCACCAAAAATATCATAAATACCTAAGTGCTTAAGTTGATTTAATCGACCCAAGCGAAAACCATTGAACTTTATTTTAGGTTTTATAACTGAAACTCGAAATATTATAAGTTGCTAGTAATTTTTATGAAAATGGATCGACCTCTTTTTGTAGCGACCTCCTCCATGTTGTCTTAGGGCGGCCCCTTTTGCGGCTTCCTTGGGGAGTGCAATCAAGAGCTTGACGGAAAACTTCCTTCGCATCCTTCCGCAGTATGTGGCAGTGTGTGGCCTATCCATCTCCATTTCCTTAGCTTGATAGTGTTGGCCATGGGTTCCGGGTTGCACTTTTTATATAGGTCGGCATTGCTGATGACGTTTGGCCACCACACCTTAAGAATCCATCGGAGACATCTATTCACAAAACTTTGGATTTTTCCTGTTAGAAGGTCGGTTACAAGCCAGGTCTCGCATCCATAAAGCAGATATCATATTGCTAGTTCAAATTCTTAACCCTCCATTTGCACCTAGTGATGAGGCGCAAGATCTTGTACTAAATCTTCAGTACACATAAGCGATTCGAACAAACCGCCATACACTAGATCCATACGGCGTTGGTGCCACCACAATGTTATATTTATAAGGCTATCAGTATATCTTTGATATTTGCAGACAGCAACTGTTTATAATTCCATCTAAATGTGGTGTAAAGGTATGACGTCTATTAAAGGTGGCTTCAAGGTACCTGGATACATATTGTTTACTTAGAGGTCCAGTTCTCTAGCCGAACTGCAGATTACTTCTATTTTTCAGAGTGCAATGTACAACGTTTCACTTGTGAGCCCATCTATATCCCAAAAGCTCCATCATAGTCAAACGACGCAGAATAGAATATTGCTATCATCAGTTCTGCGCTCTCCACAGTTTGTGCTAGCTCCCTAAGAGTAGAGATGTATCTAAGTCATATATTATTATTATTATTATTTCCTTGACAAGAACAGTTGTCGCTCTTATACAGAGCATAGGGCGGAAACAAACTCCTTCCATCGATTTCGGTTGCGAGCGAGTGTTTTCAGTTGTTGCCACGATCGTTGCGACTCATTCCGCACTGTTCTTTCCCATGTCATTTTAGGCCTTCCTCTTCTTCTAGAACCTTGCGGATCTAAGTCATATAAGAAGGGATATATAAAGCTTCCTTCGAAACTAGAAGAAGAATCTAGATTTTGGGCAAAAGGCCATCCATCCAGATTCTTTCCAACGCCTCTTTAGCATCAACACATACTCCCGTTGTCAACGACTTTAGAATATAGATTGAGAGTCAGTATAATTGCTCATATTAGCCATGTCCCTTTCCTAAGCTCGAAATTATGATCCAAACGAATGTAGTTTTGGACCAGTTCGTTTACAACCAGTCTGAGTTCAATCACTTTTGAACAAAATCAGAAACCAAAGTACTACCCAAAACACTGGTCTGCATGACTTGAAAGCATTTCTGAACATCCTGATCTCCCAAAATGCTATAAAATCAAAATTAGATTTATCGTGTATAGGATTCTATTGTTATCGAATTTTAGAACTTCTTAGCTGCTTAAACTAAAATCTGTCGTAGCCAACATCACATGCAATTGCAACCACTCCAAAATTCACTGCTAATCCCTAAGAGCAAGATGTAGATTACGATCTTTTAAAACTATAATTTATGCTGCAACTCTGAAGATTACACAGATTATGAATAAAATTCTAACTCGCAAAGGCTTAAGACCTTACAGAGAGTATTTCAGTCATGCATAGTCAAAAATGCAAAGCGTCAAGGCCCTGAACCGAGAAGTAAAAAACTTTAGCAGGCCACAAAGACTGAAGCCAAGTGCGTGTCAATAGCTACCGTCCCCAAATATGCACGAGAGCTGCTCAAGAGGCAAACGCTACTGTTAGAGTTGGGCCAGGAACGCCCCAAAGTGCACACAAAGGGGGGAGACGCCCCAAGTGGTGGGTTTAGTTAAAGTCAGGGGTCGCACAACTGAATGCATTTTCGGAAAATGCCAAAAAAAATTTAAAACCACAAAATGTGGTCACAAGGTCGTATGCGCAATTTCTGGTATGCATTTTGTGTGATTACCAAAAAGCGTCAGGATGCATTAAGTGGCATGTTGGGGCGGCACGACCATTTTAAGCACGCCAAAGTTTTGTAGTACTCGAGCTGGACATGGTAATAGTTAGGCTAGAGTGCTTTTATAGCCATACAAAGAGTGGGCAGTGACCTACCTGGCCACAAACTGTTAACCAAAAATTTGTTGGCTGAGTTTTGTATCTAGTTTTGTGGTTAGACTGTTTTACAAGTTCACACACACAACACATCCTTCTGGGCACTTGTCTATTCTAAATGCCTAAAAGTATGCAACACTTTTGTGAGCTTTTTATTGAAGCATCGACTTTGGCACTCAGTGTGTAAGCCGCAAATACCAACTTTAATGTGGGATTGTTTTAAACTGCGCCTTTTTTTTGGTGAGTCCTTAAAGCTAAATATTTATAATATTTAAGCGTATGGATATGGGTATTATAGTTTTTAGCAATGTTCTGTACTATGTATCGAATTGGCAATTCAAATGTTGTTTTGAGCAAAACTTTAAGTATTAGCTAAAGAAGCGATTAGATTATACATATATGCCCTCATTTCAGAGTATAAAATAAACGAAAAAAATTTCGACAAACGATGCTCACTATTTATATACACCATTGGAAAGCTAAAATCTACAACTAATTTTGAAACTCCAAACTTTCCAAAATAGCTTCTTTTCAAAATGTTTAAAAATCGAATTAGACGTTGCGTCCTTAAAGCCACAAAACGATAATTTTGACTCCCTTAAAACAATGTTTATTTTGCCTCATATTATTTTAGTTCATTTTATTTTTTTCGATTTCATTTTATTTTGCTGCGAAATAGAAATATGAACGATAACAATTGAATCGGTCATTTCAAAAACCTCATAAGTCACTTTTTTTTGCAACATGCTTTTTTTGCTGAAAATGGTTCCTTAAAGGGAGATACGTATTCTGGGTAAAAACTGTATAAGTCAATACAATCCTTCCTCTTCAAATAATACCGTGAAAAATACGTTCATTGCAAAAACAACATAAGTCCAGTGACTTATGAGGTTTTTACATGACGTTTGATGTTTAAAATTGAATCGGTCATTTCAAAAACCACATAAGTCCCTAAATTAGAATTTTCCAGGAATCAATAAAAACTGTTTCGTACACAAACAAATGAGTTTTAACGGACTTTTTATGCTTAATTTAGTATTTGAGGGATAAAAAATTTAAATTGTGAATAACCTTAACAGTTTATTAATTGTTTCTTGCTAAAACAACATAAGTCCAAAATAGTTTTTCGGGTTTTTTTCATTATTTTCATTAATAAATTGTTAAGGTTATTCAGAATTTAAATCACTATCACTCAAATACTAAATTAAGCATAAAAAAGTCCATTAAAACTCATTTGTTTGTGTACGAAACAGTTTTTATTGATTCCTGGAAAATTCTAATTTAGGGACTTATGTGGTTTTTGAAATGACCGATTCAATTATAATTGTTACAAATATCGAACACAATAGAGATAGTAGATAGAGTCTGTTCAAAAGGAAGAAGTCGGGCTGATTATTTTATGTATAGATAGCATATCTTAGCCCAACTAAGGTATGGACCACCCGTCTAATTGTTGAAGTGCGTGAAGATCAACTTTTTTTAGAATATGTTTGCTATGGACAAGACATTCTCATGAATCCGGCAGAAATTGGCGCACATCCAAGTACAAAAATACAGGGTCCGGTACTCGAAGTGTAACCAAATTCAGACCGCTCGCGCAGATGACGCACGGGCATCAGCTGTCTGTAAGTTAGCTAAATAACAGTTTAGAGTATTGTTTACAAGCGCACGAAAGCATTTTGCCGTGAGTAAACACGAAAAAAAATCAGTAATGGATTTCAAACGTAATAGTGTAATTGCATTATATTTAGCTGGAAAATCACAACCAGCGATTGTTCGTGAGCTCGAACACCTTAAAGTAAATAAAGTTTTCGTTTATCGCACCATAACTCGTTACAATAATACTGGTAGCATCGCAAAACGTCATGGAGGTGGTCATCAAAAGACTGCAACGTTACGTGAGATGGTTCAAAAAGTAAAGAAGCGACTTGAGCGAAATCCCCGACGAAGTGCCAATCAAATGGCGAAAGAACTGAAAATATCTGACCGTAGCATCCGTCGCATACTGAAAAATGATCTCAAGGTCAAGCCTTACAAGATCCAAAACGCACATGATCTCACACCGAAGCAGCAACAAGTCAGACTTGAGAGAGCGAAGGAGTTGCTTCGCTTGGCCGAAAGCGGTCAATTGCCGAACATTGTGTTTTCTGACGAGAAAATTTTTACAATTGAGCAATTCGTAAACTCTCAAAACGATAGGGTTTACTTGAGGGACCGTTCATACGAGAATTTGAGTCATCGATTGGCCACTAGGAGGCAGCACCCGCCACAGATAATGGTTTGGGCCGCTGTAACCGCAGATGGGCGCTCTCCAATCGTTTTCATCGAGCCTGGCGTCAAGGTTAATGCGCAATATTATCGGGAAAGTATTCTGGAGGTTGCTTTGAAGTCGTGGGCAGACAAACATGTCGGTGGCAGACCATGGACGTTTCAACAGGACTCGGCACCGTCTCACAAAGCTCGAGTGAACCAAGAATGGCTGAAAAACAACGTTCCGAACTTCATAACGTCCACACAATGGCTCTCGAATTCACCAGACGCGAATCCGATGGATTATTCTCTTTGGGCCATTTTGGAGAGCAAGGTCCGAACTAAAAGATACAACAGTCTCGAGGCGCTGAAAAAAGCCATTGTCCACGAGTGGGCCAAAATACCTGCAAGTCACATTCGGGCAGCTTGCGATTCATTTTTGGACCGTCTCAAGGCCATAGTGAAGGCAAAAGGTGGCCATATTGAGCGAAAGTAAATTGTTTCTAAATTTCGTATTATTTTTACACATTTTGTACCTTGAATTGAGTAAAGGTAATTTTCCAAAATGAATTTATGGCCATTTTAATTGGTTACACTTCGAGTGCCGGACCCTGTAGCATTAACATTTTGCCTTGGAGCAAACTCTTTGTAGATGTCTTCTTTCAAACCAAAAACGTAAAAGACATTATTTTCTTTGATATCAACATCTAAGACACCTAAATGGGTGACACAGAAAAAGACTTGATGTTGCATTTCATTGAAAAGATCTTGGCAGAATTTGAAAGACAACTCAGACAATTTTTAAGATATACTTTGTAAGCTGTATATTTCTTCACCCAACATTAAAATACTTGATATTAGAGGAAAAACTTCACTCTCTTTAGATATATTTTATTGCGTAAGCTTCAAAGACCTAAATCTCTGTATTAACAAATGTCAGCCTAACAAACGATTTATTTGTAAATAGCCAACTACACCTCATCTCCCAACTATCTCTCCCTAATTATTTCTCTTAAAAACGAAATCAAGCTTGTCGTTGCAATAAACCTTTATTGCAGTGTATACCAAAGTCGAACACCGCTTCCACTGATTTAAATATTTTTCGCTAAAAGCATTCAAAACTTTGTTGGCATTTTTTGTAAGCTCTTGACTTTATTGAAATTTTTTATTGGTCTGACCAGTATTCCACTGATGCTCACGTGTCAAAAAATAAAATACTGTGCCGAAAATCAATAGCACCACAATGTTTACAAAGGTTTTAAAAATCAAATTGCACTAACCTATACGAAACTAAGCTGGCTATGGGCCTAAGAGCTATTGGCATGTAAAATAAAAAGCAATTTTTAAGCCCCACAAACCGCCCACAATTCCTAATGGGGTTCCACAGACAGAGCTTTGAAAATTATGACCAAAGTTTTGCATGCAAATATTTTGCGAATTTCTACCTCTAAAGTGAATGGGGAGCCGCTGCAGACTGCGAAACTTTTCCACATTGAAGAATATATATTTCAAGTTGAGTTTTATTTATTCTTGATGTTACTTTGTATGCAGTTCTCTGCAGACAATTTTGCAGCTGGTTTCACGATTGTTTACATTTGTTTTTAGGGGGGTTGGGGATGTTGTTTTAGGACATTTTGTAAAGCGATAGTAGAAGTAGGTAAAAGCAGGTGTTGGCCCGACTTAAGAACTGTTTACAGTTTTTGCTTATATTAGCTATTGAAATTTTTGACATTTTGAGTTCAAATGGACACTATCAAATATTTTATAATGAAATTTTTGAAAAAATTTGACACGAGATTTGTTGGATGAATTGTTTAGTTCTTTGAGAAACTTTAAAACAACTCTAGAAATTTACCGGATACCAGCTCTAGATTAAAATATGGCGTGCGTAAAGTCGGGCGCGGACGACTTTGGGTATGCGTACCACTAGCTTCCAATAAAATTCGGTTCCCTATGGGAGCTACAACATATTATATAGTAAACCGATTTTGTTCAAATTGGCAACAACGCTTGGGTACTCATAAAAACTTCTGAATGCGAAATGTGGTTGCGGTATCTTTTTTAAAAAATTTAATATAGCGAATTTTTTTATAAATAAAAGTTATTTTGGCAGGTCCTATGGGAGCTTTATGATATAGTCATCCGATTTTGATTAAATTTGGTACAGTTCTTGGGAACTATAAAAAACTTAAGAATGCCAAATTATAAAATAAAATAAACTTGTCTCATATGGAATAATATGGGATCTAATGTGAAAGTTTGATTACTCTAGTTCTTACCATCTCTGAGATCTCAACGTTCAAATGGACAGACGGACATGGGTATATCGACTTTTCTAGTCACCTTGATCATATTTTAGGGTAACTTTGGGGTGTCTCCGACGACTCCTTAATATACCCTTTTTACCATACGGTACAGGGTATAAAAAGGAAAAACGAACATTTTCAAAATAGTTTAGTCAACTTAGGTAAACCCATTAAAGGAAGCTCTCTGAAATCAAAACCATTCCAACTTATCACCTTTGATACATCTCCTGACTTCTGACATCAAACTTAAATGTTGCTTAGCTGTCACAGCTAATTATACTACCTATGTCTAATTAGTTTAAGACTTATGCAAATTCGTTGTGCCAGCCCCTACAAGTCCTGTCCGTTTCTGCCATAGCCATCGATGCCAGACATGTGTCACACTAATTTGTCATTGAAAGATCTAGCATTATTTACAAGCATAAATTGCATTTAATTGATGCAACATATCCCAAACATATAAGGATCCCAACTTGGAGTCCAAAATGGCTTTCAGTCAAACAAAGCTGTAGTCACAAGACAATGCACCATAATCTGGCATTAAATAAGGCAACCTATTGCTCCTAATTCTCTATTCAATTGAAAGACAACTTGCTAATGAGTTAGTCTGGAGCAGCCATTGCTTGTTATGGCATAAACTGCAATATATTAGTTGCAGAAATTTCAAATTTCAATAAGAAATTAATAGATGATATGAAATTTGTTTGTGCAAAATGTGCAAAGATGGAAGTTTGCGTTTTATTGAAATATTTGCATTCGGTCAACAGTCGAAGACAGCTAGTTACGAGGTTGGGCTTTTATATTTCGGGCTCCGGCTAATTTAAGTGTGACCAGGTCGGATTAGTCAATTGTCATAAAAAGTTTGGCACTTTTTCGTACAACCATACTCAGTACGGATGAACTGGGAAAGAGTGCTTCAAATGCTCTTACCTTGTCTTAAGAGGTACGCAGAGTGTAGCAGTAGCTATGTTAGAGATACATTTTTCATAAACGAAACTATGTTGATAAATTAAAATTTTCTCAAAAATTTGCATTTTTTTGAATATGTTTTCCTACGGCCTTTTTATCCGAAGTATTATAAATACTCAAAATACTCGTAGTTGAGCTGCACTAGAAGAGATACAGCCTATTAAAAAAATATATTATGTAGTGTACAAACGTCTCTATATATTAAAACACTGTAGCTGGATTAAACATAAATGCAGACTTGTTTTAACAGTAGATCCAAAAAAAATCCATCTAAGACAAGAGAATAAAATATCCCATGATAAAGAAATTGCATACCTAGGAATAAATCAGCTCATAAACTAGGAAAATTTCGAACCACAAAACCGCTTATAGGCCGTGAGCCTTAAGGAAGAAGAGAGATCCAGACAAGACTCAGACTATATCAGCTCGGATCTCGATTCTCTGATCTTATGCTTATAATAGGTTTAAAAAATCGTCCAATGAGTCAAGACTTCTAACTCCTTTTAACCTCCTAATAACTGGCGCATTTACAGGAAATTGCAAGCTGGAGGATACTATCAGCTATCGGTGAGCCATAGAAGGAATCGTTACATATTTACTGAGATTGACGACTTCGACAGAAAAGTGGCATCCTTCTTTGGTGGGAATACGATCTCGATACACCATATAACGCAACTAGAACCCTTTCAGATTGTTTAGTTTATCCTGGGGATTGCACTAGGTGAGCAGCTAGATGGTACCACACTAGATCTTCAGGGACGCATTGCAGCTTTCCCAATCTAATGGTTAAATGGATAAATTATGTAAGTTCGACTATTAACAATAAATCACCGTTCTTAACCTCTATAAAAGAAGTTAAATTTATTTTTAATCGCCCAAAAAAAATGTATATAACAAAAAC